>JANSLV010000015.1:0-480286 GCA_029298845.1 Ophiostoma perfectum
CTAAGCTACTTTAACGCCCTTACTATAAAAGTAATTAAACGAATAATTAAAAAAAAGTTTACAAAGTAGATTATTAAAGTCGACTATACGGTATATAACACCGTTAAAAGCATTAAAATACCATTTCGACGTTAACCTTAAGGCCTTAAGCCGTCTAAGCTATTTTAAACTATCGATATCGACTTTTTAAATAAATAAAAAGGCTATTAAGGCGAGAAGAGAGTACTAATAATCACTTATAAATACTCCTACTTTATTTTTACTTTTATAATAATAAATAAGTATACCCGGGAGAGTACTTTTAACGCCTTAAGGTTTTACGTTAAAAGGTAACGAAAGATCGGTAACGAGGTAATAATTATTCGGTTAAATAACGAAATTATAATCCTTAAAATCATTAAATAAATATAAATTCACGGCATTACGAAAGAGCCTTTAACTCTACGCACGCTTGCGCAGAATAGTAATGCTGAGCGCTTTAAAGGGGTAATAATAAAAAAGGCTAAAGCGATAAAAATAAATACGCGTTTACTAATAAATCTGTGGCCTAAAATCACTTAAGCAACCGCGTATATCTTTAACTTTACCCTTAAACGAAGCCTCGAGTAAAAAACGCCATAAAAGACATACCGTGGCTAGCGCCCTTTAATTACACATCTTTATATATATAATTATTAAGCCTTCGTATATATACTATTTACGACGAGAGTTAAGTCCGCGAAATTCGACCCGCGTATACGTATAAGTTATTTAGTTAATTATAAGTCGACGAATATCTTCCGTATTTAAGTCTTAAAAATAAGTAAAGTAATCGTCACTAAAAACGTTAAATTTAATGAAAATATCACTTATTTAAGCGAGTTAAAGTTATCCCCCTTATTAAGAAAAGAGTTAAAAGCGACCGTCGAGTTAATCGCTTAAGAGTCTACGCGAACTACTTAAAATAATATCGTCGACGTAAATATTATTAAAAGTAAAAAAGAGACGGAGTAACGTCCCGAGGGAGACGATACGGTGTCGATAAAGGAGTTTAAAGTCGATATATTAAAAAAACACTATCCTTTAAAGCTAATAAACAACATCGATTATACTACACCTTTTAAAAGAGAGAGAGGTAACTCTGAAACAACGGTTAATAAGCTATTAAAAGCTAAAGTTAAAGTCGAAGAGAGAGAGAGAGTCGAAGTAGCTAGTTATTATAAAGACTTAATTTAAGCCTCGTTACTACCGTGTTCGCCCCGATCGCACGATCTAATTAAGGGTACCGAGATTACTACCTTAAAAAATCGGGTAATTAAAGTAGTCGAGGTTAAAAAAAAGAAAGAAGAAGAGTAAATACTAACCCCCGTACCGTTAAAAGTCGACGAGTTATTTAAGGAAGTGTATATAATAAAAGAAAAAATAAAACGACCTTTTCGCTACTATTACGGTAAAATTAACTTATATATTACTACGGTAATATACCTTTCTTTTACCTTAATATTTATTATAATATTTTAATCCTTAACATACTCTCTCCTTAACCCTTTAATATAAAAGACTTTACGAGGGCACCGTTATAAGGCTGAATTTAAAGAGGCTTAGAGAGAGCATTTATAGTCGCACCGTAAGCTCCGTATATTTAAGAAGGTCCCTCGCCGTAAAATTAAAGAGCGTATTTTACACTTTATATAAGTATTTACTTATAAAGTCGACTCTTACGGAGTCCTGATTAAATGCAAGGCTCGAATAATAGTCTATGGCAACTAGTAATAAAACCTTAACCTCTTTACGCGTATAAATATATTTAACGTCGTTATCTTCCGGATCCTTTTAGCTATTATTACCTTTTTCGACCTTAAAATAAGATAACTCGACTTCGTTAACGCCTTTATAAATATTAATTTAAACGAAGATATATATATATATTTACCGTAAAGTATAAATATTAAAAGAGATATAAAAAAGATGGTTTAAAAGCTTAAAAAGGCCTTATATAACCTTAAAAAGTCTCCCTTTTTATAATAACGTTATATTATTACTCTCCTTAAGTTAAAAGGCTTTATCCTTACTTTAAAAAACTTTTATATTTTTATACGTATTAATATTATTATTTTTATATACGTAAACGATTTAATATTACTTTATAAAAAAAAATTAAGCCGAAATCGACTCGTTAATCGCACGTATCTTTTTTAAGCTTAAAGTTAAAAATTTAAACGAGCTTTTTCTTTACCTCGGTATAATAATTACTCGGGATCGTATACGACGTATTTCGTAGCTTTTATAACGTATATACATTAAGAAGATAACACGAGACTTTATAAATATAATCCTTTTTACGACGCCTTTTTAAAAAAGGGCTACGTTACTTTAAGTTTTTAAGTATCTTTTATTTATAAGTAAAGCCACCGCTGTAATGATTCGACTATATTAAAGTATAATAAGCTTTTTTCTTTATATAACCGTATAGACTCGTATCGACGTCTCCTTTACCGTATTACGATTATATTAATTTAATTAAAATCCCTCTTTAAAATACGTCGAGGGCGTAAAAAAAATAATTTTTTATTTTTACGACTCGCGAGATATTTACTTTCGATACGGCTAAAATCTTAAAACCGCTACTTTTTAATATATATCCGACGTATCCTTTAACGATAACCTCCTTAACCGTAAAAGTACGTAAAGTTATATAATAAAGTTATTTAAAAAACTTATTATTTAAAAGTTTCGTAAATAAAACACCGTCACTATTTTTACGATAAAAATAAAGTTATTAATATTATCGATTACCGTTAAAAAAGTACGCTTTGTAAAACGTTTATTTAATTAAATTAAACTTAACTTAAAGTACGAGGTTATAATCGAAAAAAATAATATATAAACGATTAAATTAATTTAAAACGATAACCTTCGTTTTATTACGCGCCTTCGCTATATCGATATATATAACTATTAACTACGTTAAAAGGTTTAAAAAGGCACCACTAAAATAAAGTAAATAAAGTCTTCCGAGATAATTATAAACGGTCTCACTAAGTCCCTTTTAAACGACTAAGTCGACGCTTTTAAAGCTTAAACGGGCTTAAAGAGTCTCCTTAAAAAGTACTTAAAAGCTCCCGCTAAAACTAAGATATTTATAGTGTCTTTACGAGGCAATTTAAAGTTATTAAACGGATTTAAAGTTTTAAAAGTAAAAGACTCGAGAGTTACTAAAAGAGCACAGTGGTAGTTTAAAAATAATTAAGATAATATTATAAAAACGACTCGTCGGCTTCAGGGCACCTTATCTGGCTAAAAAATCGCCGTAAAGGTGTCCTCGAGGTGTTGTTTTAACTATAGACGTGTAAATAAAAGAACCCAGGGGGCCCTTCTAAGGGGGTATGTCGGGAGGAGTGAGAATTCAATGTATTAAGAAGAGGATAAATGTATCAGAAGGATGGAACGATGCTAGGCCGATTGGCCGATAAATATGGGGCGAATGAGTGTGTTTTCAGGGAGTACGGCCTCGCCCACTTCCCTTTGTTCAGGCCCTCAATCATGCGTCTTTCCACATACACAGACACACACATAACCGAATATACATTCTCACTTCCGCTATTTTGACAAGTATTGTCAGCCTTATCGTGGGCCCGTTGTAATGGCAGAATCGGCTCATAGCTCACACCGCCCACACCAATATGACGTCGTCTGTGTCACGTGTCTCGTCATGGTCACCCAAATATATTCATATTCCTGGTAATAAATTAAGGAAAATGATGATAAACAAGACGTTGAGTTGTAGTTAGATCAGTCCATGTTTATAACTATAAATATGCTGGACCTAGATTATTTTATTTTATATAATTCCATGGATTGACACCCACATGACAGTAGTAGTTTTATGAATTCTTATGCAGTAGAACATACGAAATATAAATAATAATCTAACTTAATCTGTGAATACAAAACCCGATGATGATAATAATCTTTAGAAGAGCTGTTTACAATAAAATGATATGCACTGAGAACTATCTATTTAGTATAATTACTTGGCTATTTTTCAAGTATGCAGCAGATGACTCCATTATATCGTATAGGCAACACAAATCTTAGACCATCTAGAACCAATAATACACACAATTGAGAGTCAAACGTTCAAGAGTACAGCTTAATCGAGTTGAACAGCCAATATACCTCTGAGAGCTTTTCGGGGTTGTCTGAGATGAATGACGGACACGATGAGTACTTGTTACAGACCTCATCGCCCTGCCATACGGCGTCTGTGAAAGCTTCACCACAGATCTCGATGTTGATGATCTGGAGAGTCAGTAGTGTTCTTCGTGCAGGCTATATTCCCTTCTTGGAATCAATGCAACTAACCAGAGTTTGGCCATGGAAGATCCTTCCGATCTCGCAGCCGCCGTTTTGCTGTTCAAAGGAGACAACTGGCCGACCCCAGGAGCTCGGGTCTGGCGTGCCGTCTGTGATATCAAACGGAATACTGTCGCGCTCAAAATTCCAGATCTTGAGGATGCCATCGGTGCCGTCGCCCGGCTCCAGCTGTAGGGCATAAACACCGCCGCCAACAGCGTTGAATTCATCGCCGAAGGAGGCCGTGTTGACAGGGGCCGTAACACCGCACCCGGCACCGTTGTTGAGGGTACTGGCACAGTTGCCACCCAGCCCACAGTTCGTGCGCAGGTCGGTGCCAGTAGTATCGGTGCTGGCTGAAAACCTGCAGGTATCGCAGGTGTGGAGGGAGATCGTGTTGTCCACCTGGAAGCCGACGCCCTCAATGATGTCAATTTCGGAGATGGGGTCTTCCTGAAAGTTGTATGTCCAAAAGGCGGGCCAGATACCGCACTGGTTTCCCGGCATGTGGGCAATATCGGCAA
This sequence comes from Ophiostoma perfectum, assembly GCA_029298845.1. Lineage (NCBI taxonomy): Eukaryota > Fungi > Ascomycota > Sordariomycetes > Ophiostomatales > Ophiostomataceae > Ophiostoma > Ophiostoma perfectum. The sequence goes on from JANSLV010000015.1 coordinate 4,860, forward strand.
TGAGTAGGCCGACATCAATTGTCTCGAGCGCTTCAAGCCGGAGACTGTCGCGGCCCGTCGACGTCGAGGGCAAGACAGTGGAGTTATCTACGCCGATGAAAATCTGATCCTCGCCCTGGTCACTCGTGCCATCCAAGACGCGGAACAGACCTTTGGAAACAGCCGTTGCATGGCTCACATAGTTGACGAATCCACCTGTAGGGTCGTTCTCGAGGGCGGTCTCTACAAACCGGAATTTTTCAGCAAAGTTGGAAGCATTGTATGTCCTCCGGAGCTCGTACTGTGCAGCAACAAAGGCCGCCTGCACAGCCAGACATAACACGAGATAGGACACCATGATAGATGGGAACAAATGGTGATATTGTCGTGAAATATAAAGCAACAAGAAAAGCATAGAATATAGAAAAAGAAAAGTACTGGAGCTATCAGTATTCCCCCATGCGTTTTATTTTACATATCATGAGCATTGCTTGCCTTTTATTCTTTCTGGCCCTCTTTACAACCAGGCGTCTTTCTTCGAATGCCTGATGAAGTGAGTGAGGCTCAACGGCTGAATTCAGTGGATCATGGAACATCCCCAAGAGGAATTGATGTGCACCATAGTTACATCCTGAGCCGGAGACTTCTGAAGGATCTAGACACTGTTTCTGATGCCTGTCAGCACCAATACAGTTTTGGACAAGCGTACTCGGCGGGCGCCTCGAGAACGCAGGCCGTAAAGTCAAGACCCTGCACCGCAGATCAGAAAGTAAAACGAGGAAAAGAAAATTGACCAGCTCTGTGAATAAACATGGCCATGCAACTAAAGCGCACGTTGATGCCTAGATACATGCAGGATCACGCGGTCAGATCAGAGCTATGATGTTCAACAGGCTAGTTGCCAATGTCTTTGTGGACTAAGGGTCACACCTCAGGTCCTGAGCACATTATTCTTCCGGAGAATCAAACGCCTCAAAGAAGGAGTGGAGACTTGTTTTGGATGTTCAGATAAAAATACTAGGGCTGAGCAGAAGGAGAAGGTCTCGCTGGGATGAGCAGGCCAAGACCAAGACGACAAGGTCAGAAAGCAACGTTATTTGCATGATCTGCAACTTGATGGTGGTCGAGCTAAGTCCGAGCTCGACAGTCATGCTTGTTTCGGCCTTGGACCTCTCATAAATGACAAGTGAATATGTGCGCCTGACGACGAGCTATATATAGTATAATTATACAACAGGGTGCAGAATTTGTACTAGCACTATATGCTGACACTTACACATGAATCCGTCCTTTTTCGGAAGGTTACGTTCAGCTCGATCACGGCCATATATCGCTTTTAGCTATCTAGTGTTTATGTACATGGTATGCCAGATATGCAGAAAGTCAAGGTTGCAGCGTGGCCAGCTATGCAATCACGTTTCTGTACTGACAATGGCCAAACTCACTAAGAATTCATTAAGCACCCTTCTCAAGCCACATCCGAGCTATGTAGGCCTTGTCTGCATATCCGTGTGATAAATTAACACGCGGCACCCGCTCACTCCATCAATGCGACGCGAATAGCAATATCATATTAACAGCCTAAAGCTCTGACTCACGATGGTGGCGATGACAGCCAAACCATGGCTAATATGGTCGAGTATGTGATCAGAAAGTACAACGGACCCCAAGCTCCGGCACCATAATGAACAACGTCATGGTCGGTGTCTACCCCGGGTGTTCCCGATGGCTGCTTCTGCGTGGTCGGTGCTACTGACACCCAGGAAGACCCCCCGGACTGGTTCAACGATTGTGCCAATTTGTTTAAGCATATGAATATGAGATTGGAAAGATAAGGGAAGTTAAAGGAAGCAACATCTTTCTGACACTGAGCACCATCACATGATGATAATTGATGTACACTCTACTGTATATGATAGGTATTGTTTATACTCATTTTGATACTCCACGAGCTCATTCTGTGAACTATGGGACATGATGAATGATCCCAACATCAACATGTAGAGCGCTGATTTAGCAGCCCATGGCGACTTTGCAGTCAACTACAGCACTTGTTCCATTGAGAACTGACTCCACAGCTTGCTGTAAAGTGCCCTTCAGCTCGCTTGCTTTATCAACACGGGCAGTGAACAGCTCGCCATACGCCGCTGCCTTGGCAATGCCACCGTAGTCTGGCGAGGGATTGAACTCAATGTTGATCTCGTCGTTGGTTGACTTGGATCCAAGGCCGTCAGGATGGACAAGGAGAAGCGAGCGACGCGGCGCATTCCATCCTAGGTAGTTAGTATTATTCTCTCCCATGGTGACTCAAAGACTCCTTACCCTTATTATTCAAGACAATGGTGAGGATTGGGATGTCATAGCGGCGCGAGATCCAGTACACGCTGCCTGGGACAGAGAACAAAAAGGTGCCGTCTCCAACAATCTGGCAGACAAATCGGCCCTTGTTGGGTCCACCGTTCTCATAGTCCGTGGCCAGTTTGATGCCTAGAGCACCACCGCCTGACCAACCCAATCCACCGCCACCACAGTTGATCCATTGACCGGGAAGTTTTGGCTGGAGATTATCGTGGACGAAGATGGTGTTGGTGACAGCTTCAACAGCCCAGATCGTATCCTTTGGACATGACTGGCGTAGTTTGCTAGCCAAGTGGCCAACACCGTAGGTTCCATCCTCAAGTGGAAAGGATGTCTTCTCGATGGATGCCAGGTGAGATTTATGCGCTTGGGCGCGTTGTTCTCTGTCACTTAGCTCGGACATAATGGGGTACTGCATAAAGTAACCGTTTAGCTGTTGCACGCACAGAAGAGAGTCGGCGAGGACACGCTGCTCCGCTGCAAGGTAAAACACGGGCATCATCCTCTTCAAAGGGTCGCAATCAATGTGGAAGATGCGGGCATCTTCATGTGGACTGCACTGGGTATTGATCCATGGAACATCACAGTCGATTACAACAATGACGTCGGCGGAGCGGATAGCATCGTGGGATCCGTAGCGAAGGCCGAGCCATGCTGGGTGATCTGCCGGGAAGTTCATGTCGCTACCGCCAGTGTCCAGGACACGAAGTCTGGCGACTGCATCGGCCAGTTTAACGACAGCAGGAGGGAACGCATGGTTGCGACCAGAGTAGCCAATGACTAACAAGGGCTCCCTTGCAGTTGACAGGGCATGACCAATATCCTCTAGTAGTGGCTGTGGCAAGCCACCGAGTTGAACCGGCTTCCAGTGCTCTTGCTTCAAATGGTATGGCTTGATCTCCTCTTCCATTACTTCACGAGCACCGCACAGATAGACAGGGCCGGCCGGGGACGATGTCGCAAAGGACAAGGCACGGTTGACCATCTGTTTAACATTGCGCCCGGTCTTGAGCTCGGCCGAGTACCGGCAGTATTGACCTAGGATTTGCTTCTGGTCGGGAACATCTTGGATCCAATGGATATATTCGGTGCGAGACCCGCGCATCTCGCCTTCGATTGTGAACGGGCTGATACCGGCAAACACGAGAACGGGAGCGCGGCCCATGCTGGCATTATGTACGGCAGCACCTAGCCCTTGCGTACCAACGTCGACATGGACGATAACGCACTGCGGCTTGCCGGTCAGGCGGGCATACCCATCAGCCATGGACATTGCAACCATCTATATAAATGACAAATGTTAGCAAATTACGCACAAGGGGTATGATATTGGCCTTTCTACTTTACCTCGTTGGGACAGGTGATGATTCTTGGAAAGCTGCTCTGGATCTCTTTGGCGCCGCGAACCATGGCCTCTATGATGCTAGGGTGATCCGAGCCAAGATTCACAAAGCAGTGGGTGACACCGGCCTCCCAGAGAGCCTCGAAGAATGCAAAGGACGTCGTATACATCTCCGGGTCGGCGTTTTTCTTGCCACCATCTTCGGAGGACATCTTGGATAGAGCTGCAGATGGGTGGGAGCCAGACACCGGTGTTAAGTTTTGCTGCGAGGATGAACTGTTGTCTTGGCTGTTGTCGTTGCTCCTTCTGTTATGAGTAGCACTGCATTTGCCTGAACCCGGTTCATGGGAGTTGGAGGCAGAATTTGTATTCCTGGACGAACCATTTGAGGCGGCAATGACTGGAGAGATTGATCGAGCACTACCGGCACCACCATGCAGGTTTCTCGAGCCGTTCCTTGTTGATTTTAGTGCCGCTCGGGAGGATGAGGATAGCCGACGAATGCCATGCCGGGAGAGACGTTGGCGGCTCCTAGATGGCAAAGACAAGCGACCATGGCGCAGCCGGCTGTGTGAGCGTTGTATGTAAGTAACACGGCGTGGGAGGGGGGGAAGCGGGGAAATGGTTGACGGTGGCATGATGATAGTCCGTCAACGGCCAGGTAGAAGTTGCCGTGGTACTATCGAGAGTCGGATGGGATCGAGTAGACGTTGAGACTATCGTCTGAGATGTTGCAAGGGGATGAACAAGTCCACTTCTACAGAGATCCGGATGTTGTTCTCTAGACAGTGTTGTCTGGCCACATGTCGATCGCGGTTTCCTTTGCATAAAAGTTCCCTGTTTCTCTGCAGTATGATGAGATGGGCCATCGGCACACAAGCGACTGCTCTGCAGGGCCCATGGTCGTACTTTCCGGCCCGAGAGGGTTATCGATACTCGATACCTCAAAGCCTTATTGCACAAGGAGTCGTATCGCACGGCAGTGTATCGTAGCACATATGCTCTCGTGTGGCGTGTTGTCTGTTGCCGCGAGGATGGTGGCAGGAGTGATATAGTATGACATTGCTTAGCTTGCATCCAGTGGCCCCCGTATATACCTCTTACGTGAAGCCGGTACAGATCCCACGGCTATTTGGGGCAGCATCACCAAAGGATTCTTGCGCTCGGCGAATGTGTCATGGGAGGCGATACTGAGCGCCAGGCACATATTCTTGCTGGTAGTGTCAACACCGTACTGCCGGCTTATTCTCGTTCAGGTACACTGCTGTGGCCATAGACTGGCAACTAGGCCATTGCATGTTGCATCTCATCTGCGCACCTGGTGATTCCATGAACAAGATGCAACCGGGCGTCTGGCAAATGAGAAGGAGCTTTAAAAGCCCCTGGTGAGCTGGCAACGGAGCATTTCGACCGATGGATGGCCAGCTGAAAGAAAAGACTGCACATGCTTTGCATATCATGACTGTCCTTACGTATCATCTCTTGATTACTCCGCATTTGCGGGGATGTATCTTACCAATGTGATGGCAGTATTGCAGCAGACTAAATCGTGGGGGACAGCAAGCAAAGACGGGAACCGTGAAGGTTGCGCCGGCTGTGGTGAGCTAGGTTGGGGTCCTGGGGAGAAGCCCGGGTGAGAACAGGAGGGGTTGTAGCGGGATTTGATCACGCTCGTGAAGCGTTTAGCGGCCCAGGACTAGGCGGTGATGCCACGAGAGTCAAGATGCATCGCAGAGACCCTGACGATTGCTACAAGGCACACGACAGAAGTAGCCCGACTCACGTCGTATATGCTCATTCATGCATGCAATGCTACACTGTTGGTTCGAGCGGCGGCTTGAAAAGGGTCTTGCGAGAGACGTCCGCAGACGGCCGCAGCTCGCACAACATCGTCAGCTGAACAACATGCCCAGAGGGCCAGACCACGGCGGCCGGGATGCTTGACGTGGGGAAGAGGCACGGCTCGGCATATGCACACACATACGAGAAGACCAGGGAATGTACTCGTAGTGGCTGCTGGTGCTGGCGTGGTGGTCTGCCATGTTGACAGCGGCTGCGTTTGCTGATCCATGTCTTTGTTGTCGAGTGCATCCGATTTCAAGACACTAAACTTGTGGTCGAGATGTCCGGGACGGCCGGGATGGTGCCCCGGACGAGCTTAGTAACGACTGGTGATCGTTTACGTGTCTATGCAAGTGGCCTGTGGGATGCGCCTTCGTACGTGCATGCCGGACTGACGACAGTCGGCAGCACATCAACCATCGAGGGACTGATAAGATACCAATATATTCGACTGGTATTCTTGTCGCCACGAAGTATGTCTGGGAACACGCGCCGTCACCCGCAACAGCGATGCCCGTGGAAATGGTGGGTTGCATACAACAACACCGCCTGTCAGATGGGGCCACATCTTGGTGTGACAGGCAATGGGCACGCATATATCGGCGGCGGTGAAGTATTAGATGCCGCTGGCCGCTCTGTTCGATTTGCAAGTGGTCTTGAGAGAGCTTTGTCTCGATGCATTCCTAGCACCCCGTACAGCCGTTGTGTGCCAACTGCAGCTGGTTTTGACAGTCTCCAGCAGTTCTCCAGCAGTTCTCCAGCGCCGCCCACTTTTTCACTTTGGACGTCCTCGAGCTCAATCACCTGTTCTTCGTCCTTCGCCCCATCTAGATTTTGCTCTGTTGTCGCCCAGTGTGTTATTCAAACACACCTTTGTTCTGCCATCTTCTTTGTCGTCAGGCTGATGTTTGAATAAGATGCGCTAGAAAACAACAAACAGTCCCTAACACGCCCTAAAAGGCTGCCGCCGAGGTTGGCACTCCTCTTAGCGTGACAGTGGCCCCACCACTACCTGCCCTTTCTGCCTTTGAGCCCAACGCTGGCCACGCGGGTACCGCTCCCGCACATTTGCATAGGTGGGGTACTTTCACTGGGCCCAGCCGCGCCTTCCTCGACTTTTGCCTCTGAAATCAGGTCTCGTGGCAGTCGCTACCCACTGCTGCTGCATCGCTCTTGCTGTTTTGGGCACGGGAGAACAAGCAGCGAATATTCACTCCAATTTTGAATTTTCCCACTTGTTTGCTAGTATTTGCTAATATTTCCTAATATCTGCAACTATGACTAGTATTACTAGTATTCAGTCCGGCGTGTCTCTCCTCCCGTCCTACGCGCCGGTCCCCCTTTCTGTTTTGTCACATCTCGCTGCCTTTGCTGCATTGCTGTTTTCTCCCGTCTCCCACAACCTCACATCTGCTACCTCACTTCTGCGTTCGCTGCCGTTCCCCGCGATTCTCACCACTGCTTCGACACACTGCACGGCCGGCTACCTTCAGCGTCGGCCCTCCAGCATCCATTTCCACAGGGACCTTATCTCCCCTGTATCGCACCTTCGGACCGACTCCCGCCGCATACCGAAGCGAATCAAATCGCTGCCCTCACTCGACTCCGCCCTGTCTATCTCGCTCGCTCTCCCTGTTCTCTCGTTCGACCACTTCGTTCTGTGATACTCCATCTGCCCTCGCTTCTCCTCACTGTTTACCGCGCCAGCACGTGCCAGTCCTTTCACCATATCAGCCGGTCCCTTACCGTTGGGGTTACTGCATTCCATCCCCTCAGCACCTCTCCCCAAAGCAACGCTCGATCCCACACCACGCCCTGGGCTTCCCATCAGCCGAGAAAACAATACGAGACGAACCGGGAACAGGAACTGGAACAACAACATCGGCGACCCAGCAAAACAATGACTGCGGCCGTCTGGTAGTAGCCTGAGACTCATTCAAAATACAAGCCCATCTGATTGACTCTGGGCCTATCCATATCTTCCTATGCCCGCGCCTCCTCGCCACTATCCCAAGGTCAACTATTACGAATACAAATATCCGAGAACGCGCGCCGGCGCGCAGAGCCATAATCACCTCACCATCAGGCGTCTTGTCGTGTACTAATACTATCACTACCGGTTTTGAATCTACACTGAGACACGGACTTACTTGCCGTTTGTAACACTACACCAGTCGCCGGGCTTGTTATCTTACCATCGATCACCAGGACATCTATCACGCCCGCTAATATTCGCTCTCGCTGTTTGCCATTCCACCATCGCAAAATGACGGAGGACTCGCAACCCCAGGAGTCTAGCTCGACGCCAGACTCGCCGCCGCCGCCGCCGGTTCCCGCGTCTGATCCGCATCTGTTTAAGTCGTTTAGTCTGAAGTGCGACGCTTCTTCGCCTCGCCTCGCCTCGCTCACGGATGACATCTTTGATCTGCCTCCGCTAGCCGCTCTACAGATGCTGGGCGCAGGCGTCGAGGCGCTCGTCCGGATAACGGGCGACATCCCTCCAACCCCCCCACTAGCACACGCTGAGGCTTCCACCAACATGCGGGGCATGCAGGCCGAGAAAGAATCCATCGTGAGAACTCTGAGCGAGAACAGCCTCGCGAAGTTGCGCGAAAAGGCCTTGAAGGAAGATGCCGCAAGGGCGCGAATGGAAAAGGAAGAGCAGCAGTCTCAGGCGGACAACGGAGACCGCAGCACACCACCGCGAGACGAACATGACGCAAACAACACACACAGCCCATCACCAACATCACAGTCAAGGCTGCCGCCAACACCACCGCTGGCAAAGCCGGTGCAGGTAGAGATCGACGGCGTCCACCTGCGTGCCGCATCACCAAACCGCGGATCGTCTGGATCCGAGTCACAGTCACCGCCAGTACAGCTGTCGGCATCAGGCGTACCGATACTCGTTGTGCCGCCTGCGGAACCCTACATCGTGATTGGGGCGAACTCGCAGCCGCTTAACTTGCAGCACTCGGCGATAACTCGCAAATTCTACAGCAAGAAGGCACCCCCAATCAGCATTTCCGAATACCTTCTCCGCCTGCACCGCTTTTGTCCCATGAGCACAGGCGTGTACCTTGCGACCAGCCTGTACATCTACCGTCTAGCTGTAGCTGAAAAAGCAATCGCTGTGACTCGTCGCAATGTGCATCGTCTTTTGCTCGCCGGCCTGCGCGTTGCCATGAAGGCGCTCGAGGATCTGAGCTACAAGCACAACAAGATTGCCCTCGTGGGCGGTGTCACAGAAGCCGAGCTGTCAAGGCTGGAGATCAACTTTTGCTTCTTGGCCGGCTTCGAGCTGTCCGTGTGTGCTGACGATATGCAGCAGCACTGGATGCTTATGAAGAGCGGGCGCGCAGTAGGTGCCCTCGATCACGACGGCACAGCGGCGGTGCTGGCATCCATGGACTCGGGCAGGATCGTCCGCCGACCAAAGGAGGTCGCACCGATCCAAGGCTGAGGCTGAGGCTGAGGCTGGTGCTGCGATGGGTGCCGCAATGCAACCATACACAGCACACGATGAAGGGCAACTGGAATGAAGCCAGCATTCATCATTAATCATCATCACGTAAATAACGAAGTTATGAAGGAAACATAAGTCAAGATTAGCCAGCGACTACAATTAATACCTATTTTATTCTGACGAACTCGTTGCTGTGTCTTGGCCATCCGTAATTCCAGGTCGTATGTACTCCTCTTGATTACAGTGCCCTTTGTTTATATCATGGGCCTCGTCGTTCTTCCTAGACACCTGTATTTTGTCATGGCACTAAATGACCGTTGTCTCGCTGTTCACCCGTATCGTGCCTTCCTTAGTAAGCTGGTAAGATACCTTATCGGCAGATACCCCACCTGCCGCATTTCACTCTCACGTAATACGGTCAAGCACAGCAGCCACCACCTTCCCCAATTTACTGTGGACAACCAAAGGTCAGCGGGGCTCCTTCCTCTTCTAGCATCGGCCTCTCCTCTCTTGCTCGGTTTATCACGGCCAAAACCATCCACGTCTTGTCACCATTCTCTCCCCATTCCATTTCTTCGATACTCGAAATCCACCTGGAAATTCTCTTTCTCTTTCTGACCTCGGCCCGTCGTCTCGCCTGTTCTTGCAATCGCTCCTTTACCATCTTGACTGCGCCTTGTCTCATGCGCCTCGCCTTCGAACTGCTACTCGCGAGATCCGTTATCCGCCCATCTAGCAGCATCACCACCAACTTTTTGGATAGCCCCATTTTGCGCTTCACTGCAACTCGCTGCCGGTCTATATCTACCGCCAGACCTATTTTTGGAGCTTCGTTGGTTGGAAGCTCTATCCGGCCTATGACGCCCTCGATTGTTGACGGAAAACTGCACATCGCTCTCCGTTACACCCCCACAACTCCATATTCGACTTCCGCCGCAGCACCCACAATGTCTGCACTTTCGACATACGAGCAGGTTCTCAAGGGCAAGTACCCGGCCAAGGAACATGCGAAGCGGGTTGCCGACTACATCCGCAGCAAGTTCCCCGACAATGGTGACGGCTCCGCTCTGCGTGCCGTGCTATACCTGGAGAGCCGCGCAACCAAGCTGCTTGAAGACAATGATGAAGCCGAGCCCTTCCGCCAGCGCCGTCCCTTTTACTACCTGACTGGCTGCCCACTAGCCGACTCGCACTTTGTGTACGACCTGGCCTCCGGTAAATCGACACTCTTCATCCCGCCCATCGACCCCGAGTCTGTGATCTGGTCGGGCCTGCCCGTCAGCGCCGAAGAGGCTCTCGCACAGTGGGATGTTGATGAGGTCAAGTACGTAGCAGACGTCGCTCCGACTCTGGCTTCATTGGGTGCAGTGTCAACACCAGGCGGCGGCAACGCAAAGACGACTGTGTTTGCTATGGAGGGCCAGGTCTCAGCCAGCACGACGTTCCCCGAGTTTGACACCAAGAACTTCACCCTACTCAAGGAGGCAATTGATGAGTGCCGTGTCGTCAAGTCTGGATACGAGCTGGCGCTCATGGCCAAGGCCAACGATGTGTCGAGTGCGGCGCATCGCGATGTTCTGTCGCACGTCAGCAAGGTCTCCAACGAGCAGGAGCTCGAGGGCCGCTTCCTTGGCCACTGCATTTCCAAGGGTCTCAAAAACCAGGCCTATCACAGTATTGTGGCAAGTGGCCGCGCAGCAGCGACACTGCACTATGTCGACAACAACAAGCCCGTGTCAAACAAACTGAACCTGCTGCTGGACGCCGGTGCTGAGTACAGCTGCTACGCAGCAGACATCACACGCACCTTCCCGATCTCGGGCAAGTGGTCGACAGAGTCGCGTGCCATCTACGACATTGTGCTGCGCATGCAGCTCGAGTGCATTGAGATGCTCAAGGAGGGCGTGCTCTGGGACGACGTGCACCTGCACGCCCACAAGGTGGCCATTGACGGCCTGCTGGCGCTGGGCGTCCTCAAGGGCGACAAGGAGGCCATCCTGCGCGACCGCATTAGCGTTGCCTTCTTCCCCCACGGTCTAGGTCACTACCTGGGCATGGACACGCACGATACGGGTGGCCACCCCAACTACGCTGACAAGGACACCCTGTTCCGCTACCTGCGTGTGCGCGGCACTCTGCCTGCCGGCAGTGTCATCACAGTCGAGCCAGGTGTAAGTGCTGTCATTCCTACATGTTGATCTGCGCATGTGCTAATTGTTTAGGTCTACTTCTGCGAGTTCATTATCCGGCCGTTCTTGAAGAACCCTGAGCAGGCCAAGTACATTGATGAGGCTGTCCTGGAGAAATACTGGGATGTCGGAGGTGTCCGGTAAGTTTGAGTTCTCCCATTAGTTTACCCTTTATATTTTCGAATGCTAACAGAGCAGCATCGAGGACAACATCATCATCACCAAGTCGGGTTACGACAACCTTACAACGGCGCCTAAGGACCCGGAGGAGATGCTCAAGATCATCAACGGATCAGCCTAGATATTTTTTTTCAGTTCATGACACGAGTAATAACGGGATTCTCCGAAGCTTTATCAACTCTGAGAAATATAAGTGATTCAGTTGGCTGTACTTTAACTTGGGCTGAAAGGACAATCGACTGCGCTGAAAGCCAGATAAACATCCTTTAACAGACGACTGTCTACTTTTATCGAGACGTGCATATCGCCTGGCCATGCCGTAGGCTTCGATGCAGCTTTCCTGCCTTTACATATTGTGGATGAGGTGTTTAGCAGTGTTATACAGCCATAACAAGGTATATGTCGGTATCCTGTATCTGAGGATAGCATGTGGGAATTCCTTGTATCCTGAATTGAGTGTATTCTTGCGCACACCGTAGATCGTAGTACGTCCTCGTTGGTACGGGGGTATACTGGTGATCTGGTGGTTGTGCATGTCTTCTATTCAGTACTATTCTATCGTGGGCCTCGATGTGCAGACTTTTACATGGTGAGAGCGTGAGGGCGGTGGAGCCCTCGCGGTGGTAGGGCACGTGATAAGCACGCATTTACCAACAGTATATGATATTGCTATATTTTACACATTCAATACATTATTGCTTGGCATCACCCAGCTTGGCAACGCTGGACTTATGGCCTGCCGATATACAGCATTTTGCTTGATTATCTAGGCTTTATGCATGGATAAATATTACTTTACTCAGTCTTCGATTCTCTTCTTTCTATTTTCATTTCCGTCTTTAATTCCATCTCATCCTCCCTAATGTCGATTCACTCTACTTCTTTCTCTTGCGTAGTTAAATGCCCGAACTAACCGAATATGCTGAAGATGGGGACGTCTACTTTTATCTGTCAACCTCAACTACACGGAACAGTCATTGCACAAGAATATGCATGCGGGAGACGTCATGCGCGGCGCACCGTGTCGTGGCATGTGCACGATTTCGTACCATCACATGCCAATCCTGTCGACTGCTTTGCCTCCTTCAAGCCAGTAAGTACACTTTCAGACGCTGGGCACGATTCAAATGGACGGCAGCACTGTGCACTTTTCGCGAGCTGCGAGTGCAGGTTCACTGGCGAAAATGCTTCTTGCAAGGTCGAACTAGCCAGCAACGAAATAATGGTCTTTAATTTGATTCAGCTCACAGTTTCTATCTCTTTTCTATCTCTTACAAAAAGGACGCAAAACCATACATGAGCTAAGAGAATACTAGGCTTATGCTATTAAGTCATTTATCGTGCTGGTATTCATGTGATTACAATGCCGTCTCAATCACTATCCATGAGCTTTCACGCCAATCGCCAGTACACGTCAGAGATGCGGCGATGTGTGATTTTTGAGCTACTGAAGCTATTTACACATCAATAAGGCTGCCTTCCTTCTCTTCATCGCGAAGAGTGATGCGAACGTTGAGGCCATTTTGGAAGACAAGCCAGTGGTTGACTATGCCCCATTTCTCAGGGGTTTCCAGGGTAATCTAGCACATTAGCGATGCGTTGCACCTCGAAAGAAAGGACACGAAGGGGGACTCACATCATAGCGGGCAAATAGAGTGGGAATCAGCTTGTAGATCTCAAGGTAGGAGATGTTCTTGCCAATGCACGTGCGGTGGCCAGCGCCAAACTACAATGTCAGTTTTGCGACTATTGATTATAGCAATGGGAAAGGAGAGACATACAGTAAGGAGGGACCGCTCCATGGCAGCGCGGCGCTCGTCCTTGGGTCCCATCCAACGGTCGGGATTCCATTCATCGGCATCGGCACCGAAGATGTCCCGGTCTCGGTGCACCACCCAGGGGTTCATGCCGACGACAGTACCTTCAGGCAAGTGTGTGCCGCACACCTCGGTACCTAGGCCGTCCTTGGTCTTAACGACACGTTCCATGGTGACACCGACGGGTGAGTGCAGACGGCTAGCCTCCTTGACACAGGCATCAAGATATGGCAGTTCACGGCTCTCTTTCCAGGTGACAACACCGTGTCCGCCATATGCGGAGAGCCGGCCCTCTTGTTGTGCAAGACGCAGCTCGGCACGAAGCTTTGCGAGGCTGGATGGGTTAGTCAACAGAAAGTGCACAATAGCACGCAGCAGAATGGCAGTGGTATCGCTGCCGGCCTGCACATTGGACGTGGCCCATGCAGTCAGAAAGCCCTCGGGAATGGACGGGTCTTTGGCGCGGGTCTCGATGAAGCGTGACATAAAGTCGCGGGAATTGTACTCGTCTGCCTTTTCGGGTGATGCTGTGGCATTTCGCTCCTTAGCACGGGCCTGGGCAAAGGCAACAACGGCAGAGGTCTTGGCCGACCGGAACCAGTTGACGAGGGGGTTTTTGGCCCAGAGCCGGTCCAGCATGGGCATCTGGCCGACAGCGTGAGTGTACGAGAAGAACTTGTAGATATCGCCAATGATGCCGTCGACATCGCTAACCGTATCGAGGAATCCAAAGCGCTTGCTAAAGGTGATCTCGCCCATGACGTCAAAGGCAAAGAACAGGAGCCAGGAGCCAAGGTCACTCGTGGCGTCCGAGCCATATGCAGCCTTTCTGAGCTGCTCTTGCTCAAGACGTTCGAAAAAGACGCCCATGGTGGTGTCGACATAGGGCTCAAAGGAGACTAGATTGGTCATGGAGTAGATGCCAGCAATAGGCCGCTTGAGGGAGCGATGCAGCTTGTCATCTTGGGTGTTGAAGAGACCCTGCATGACACGGCCGTGGGCCATGGGCTGGAGCACGCGGTAAAAGTTTGACTATTGGTCAGGGTCAGTATAGCGGTTACCGTACGTAGGAGCAGCAGTACGTAGTAGACCTGCCTTTTGGAAGTTGGATGCAGTGCCGTAGATCTTGGAAATAGCCGAGGGCGAGCCCACACTGACGCAGTTGGGGCCAAAGCGGACAACATCGCCGTACTGGCGGTGCAGCGCAATGTGCCTTTCATGGATCTTGTTGGACCAGGCCCAGCGGAAGCGAGGGATGTCGGTGAGCTTAGCCCAGAAAGGACCCGGGATGTGGGACAGGCGGCGGTGGCGGTTGGCGAGCCAGGCTACCGTTGCAACAACAAGGAAAACGAGGGCGACGGGGACGATGGATGCAGTGTTGGCAGCAGAGGTACTGCCTTTCAAAAATAAAATAGCCATGATGAAAGGTTGCACGGAAAAGCAGGGCAGGTAGAATGTATTCGCGTGGTTGGTTATTTGGTATAGCTATTCTGTCTATGGGCTCGAGCGCGGCTTATATCGTGGCATACGAGGATCGGGACGGCGGACAGTCTTGCAAAGACTACCTATACTTTATGCTACTTGCAGTCTGTGGGATAAGCCTATGGTAAGATACCCTGTGAGAGGGCACATCAAGGGTGGTCATCAGTTGCACTCATCGTTAATGTGTGATGGTAAACTTGCCCCTTTTGGATTGTATAAGGTGTCAAAGACGTGCCGGTGCTCGAGGTGATCCTAAAGGGGCACACTTGGGGAGACTTGAGTGTTGCAGAGCATCGAGGGATCGATAAACGACGTCGAGGATTAGCGAGAAGACGGCCCAGATGTGAACGATACGACAGGCAGAGGCAATGGGCAAGGCAAGATTGGACGAAAGGGGCATTGCCAACGGGAGCCCAAGACCCGGCAAGGCCCCATTCGTCCTCCGAGGGCTGGAGTCTTACGCAAATAGGCAGCCGGTCAACCCGCACCATCCCCGGCACAGGGCCTGCCGTGAATGGGCAGCCGGACATCAGGATGAAAAGCGGCAGTTAACGAGGATATATCATTGGCGAGGGGGGGAAAAGACGCATCCTTTCGGGGGAAAACGACACAAGAAATGCAACCAGAAAACAGAGGCTGGACCAAAGACAGAAGAGTACTCCGAGAAGGTGGCAGCGAAGGAAGATGCTCATTGGCAGCAAGTGTATAAAATGGCATCTACAATGATCAAGCCGTGTCTTTCTGGACGGCGATGACTACACAAAAGGAGGCCAACGGACGGCGATGTTAATGATCCCACGATGTTTCCTAATCAGGAAGTTAAGGGCCGCGAGTAAGCGCGTCGTCAGAGCCCCGAGTTTGCTTACATGATAAAACGTGATGAGAACATGGCAGCAACGTGGTGGGAATGGCCAGGGCGCGACTTCCCCAAATGGACGATCGGTCTGGCAGGTCGAAAAGGGTCGAGCAGAGCAGTTTGTGTGGTCTGGAGGATGGCCGCAGGATCAAACAATCGGCCGTCATTTTTCTTGTAAGTGCACGTGCTTTCAGCGCCGATCAAACCATGTATCCATTGTGTTCTCTGCTTTTTTTTGGAGGATATTCTACTTATTTCTACTTCCACTGTGTGAAGGACCACGAAACGGGTTCCGGTCTATCTAGATCATGCAGGAAGGAGAACCTGGACACAGACCGAGAGCCTGCAAATCTGCCCGATGTAGACGTGATGACTAAGTTATAATGGCGCAATAGGCATCGAGTATTCACAGTATTCGTGCGATGTTGTTGTTTACTTTCCAGTGGTGTTGATCTCTGTCTTGTTTTCTGTGTCTGCTGTGCGCATCGCGGGGTGTTGTTGATGCTCGTGCTCTTCATGTGCAAGGCCATCCGCCCATCCTATCTATTGTCTGGCTATTCTCTGCGTGCTGTCTGCTTCTCTTTTCTTTTCTTTTTCTACATTATAGCCGTTCCTGTTACATCCTGTCAGCTGCCCTCGCTTTCTGTTATCTTGAGCCGTGCATGCCGCTGCATTATCTTCCGCAGTCTCATTGTGTCTGGTTCTCAATCATTCTTCTACATCGTCTCTGCCGACAGCTTGCTGTCTGTTATGCACGGATTCCAGCCAAGACTGTCCAACCAGAGTCTCTCATTGTATCTTGTAGACTATTGTCACGTATCCTCACATATCCTCATATATCATCATATATCATCATATGTCCTCATACGATGTCATATATTCTCATATCGGATCCTACACTTCTTACATCCATAGACACTCACTATCTCGGATGCACACTTTGTCGGCCGTGGTCCGAGTCCGAGTACGTGCATATGCTCCTCTGTGCACCTCCGTCTGCCACGCCTTCCCTGCTGCTATTTCCCCGTTTGTCCTCTGTTCCTTCCCAGCAGTCCAGTGTGTCTCACGTTCCATGATCGTCGGTCCCATTTGTGAGTATCGTCCGTTCTGCCAGCCGCCCCTCGATACTGTTTATCATCGTGTCTCGTCCCGCCCGCCTATCCCGCGCCTTGTTCGTATCACAAAAGTCCCAGCACCCTGGTCACCGCACCCGGCAACACCTTGCATGAGGCCATGGCCAGCTGTCATGTATCAGTGGTTCCAGTTTTTTCTGTTTTCTTTATTATGTTGTTGTTTTCCGTCCTAGTTTTAGTTTAAGTTTTAATTTTAGTCTTTGTCTATTATTTTTGCTTCTAGTTCTTGTATCTAATTTATTTTATAGTCTGTAGTTTTCTCAATATTTCTTTCCTAGGTGTTCCATTTCTCGTTTCTATTTCCATTTCTACCATGTGCTCTGCATATTCTATTTGTTTTCTGATTTGTCTGAACTCAAGTTATCTTTCACCCCCCCTCTGATGACATTTTCCAATCACACACAGCACCGCATACACCACCACTCTTCCGCTCCTCTCCACCGGTTCGTCTGCATGCACAGCCATCCTCCCCGAGCCAGTGACCGTCCTCACCGTGCCTGATCTCTCGTGTATTCTCGTGTACTACTTTCTCACGTGTGTCGACGTCTCACGACGCTGTAAGCCACTGTCATCATACTTGCCCCTTCTGTCCATCTTTGGTGTTTTGCTCAACTGTTAATGGCAACGTCCAGCGGAAGATGGGCTCAAGGATCCCCCGCAATAGTATCAGTGCCCTTATCCCTGTACCCTGTATCGGTAGCATCCGTCACCCAGCCTGTTGGCTGTTGGTTCGTGCTTTTCTCCGTGTTCCAAGCGTATCCCCCTTGGGAATGTGGCGGATTTGCCGTCCACTTTGGGTCGACAGCGGGCTCTAAAAAATATACTCCGTCTGATTACCTGCCCATTTGTGTGCGTCGTATAATTTACGCGGTTTGCAACATCATGGAATCTGAC
Source organism: Ophiostoma perfectum (assembly GCA_029298845.1). Classification (NCBI taxonomy): domain Eukaryota; kingdom Fungi; phylum Ascomycota; class Sordariomycetes; order Ophiostomatales; family Ophiostomataceae; genus Ophiostoma; species Ophiostoma perfectum. The sequence goes on from JANSLV010000015.1 coordinate 22,398, forward strand.
TTGCCCCGTTGTGGCGTGGGCTGCTGCAGAGGATCCTGCGGCCCCCATTGGCCCTTGGCTCCATTGGATCCTGTCGATGTCTCTGTTTTGATTCTTTACACCTCCTGCTCGGGCTTTTTGGTCCTGCTTTCTTACTCCGTTTCCTTTTGTCTTCTTCTTTTTTTTCTTTTTCCTTCTTCCTTCCTCCTAGTTTCCCGACTGTATTTTCCTCTTCGTTTGCCTTCTATGTCCACTCATTCCCTCTCTTCGATTTTCTTTACGCCATTACGCCATATTCCCCGGAAAGAACCGTCGCTGCAACTCTCCCGCTTCTCTAGCCAGAATGGATATGGATAATGTCGCGATGCAGACAACACCACGTACAAATTGTAGGAAAATGTAGAAAAATGCCCAGACAGCAAGCAGATGGCGAAAATGTCTCACCTTGATCAGAGAGTCTGCATCTCAACCCTGGTCTATACCCTTGTTCGTATGTCTCTACTGGCTGTCTACCCTGGCCGCTACCCTGGCTCGTCTCTCTAGTCCTCGTCTTACCCTGGTTTTGTCCAATTTCTGCAGTGTGTACGCAGTAGTCGTGCAGTGTGCAGCCATAGTCTGCAGTCGTGCGTCTCTGGCCTCTTGTCTCTTGTCTCTCGCATCTCTTGTCTCTTGTCTCTTGTCTCTTGCCTCTTGCCTCTTGCGTCTTGCGTCTCCTGTCTTCGTCTCTGCTGTGTTTCGGTTCCGTCTCAGTCCGGCGAGACTCCTGTCTGTCAGGTGTACTGCAGCACACGGTGTCCCTCGTGTCTACACCGTAGATTTGGGTGTGTATCACCCTCTGCCACATCCAGTCTCCAGCTACTTGTGCACTACATCTAGGCTGCATCTCCCAAGCCGACATGTTGACTAACAAGCGTCCCACCTCGGGCTCTCTCTCATGTACATCTACCTCCTCCGTCCTGTACATTCGAGGCCTGCCCCGACTTGGCGGCTCACCTCCCTTGCTCACCTTCCGGATTACTACCTGCTCCTTCGTTTCTGCTCCTGCCTGCTCCTGCATGCTCCTGCCTCTCCTCCACCCTCATGCACTCTAATGGCCTCTTATCTCTACAAGGAAGGATCGTGGCATAATGCTTACTACCCTACTCGCTCTACTCTGTACGACTGCCCGTTTTGAATGTTGCCATGTTTCCCTTCTTTCCCGTTTGGGCAATATACAGCAGCCTTATTCCATACTAACACATCGCCTACATGGCCCTACATATGCCTACATGGGCCTATATGGGCCTCCATGGACCTACGTGTGCATACACATGTAACTACTACCGCGCAGCTACAGACATGGCCCCAGAACATGAGGCATTCTCGTCCGCAGAACTCCCAAAGCAGGTTTACGAATGGAGAAGACCAACGCCGGCACGGGTGTCTCCCGCCTCTATGAATAAGCTTTCGGAGCAGGCCTCTTCTGGCAAAGTCGAGATAACATCAACTAGTGTCAGCGAGGTCGAGGTCCACGGCCAGCGCTGCATATATATCGTCGTCGACGTGGCTGTCCGTCTTGCCTTCTGTCTGTTTGTCTTATTATCTTCTCTCATCTCTCATCTCTCTTCCTGTCTTCTACCTTTAGAGCTGCTCATCTTCTCGTCTCCTCATTTTTACTCTCCTCTCAGTATCCCATCATCTTCCACCCTTTCAGTATTCAGATACCACGGCACAGTATTGTCCATTGCCATAGATCTTACTTCATATCGTTCATCTGGTCTCCTGCTTTCTTCTTCTGCTTTCTTTTTCCGGCCTCATCTCTAAACGCGTCTAGACTCAACCTCTAGAATCTTAACTCTTGACTCTAGACTCTAGACTCTGGACTCTAGACTCTAGACTAAGATGGCTGACTTGATCCTCCTCTTTGGCGATCAGACCGGCGAGGTCTTGCCGTCCATTGAGCAGCTCAACCGCCACGCTCTCCGCAGCTCGACTCTGCGCGCCTTCTTCCTCCGCTCCACAGACCGCCTCCGGGCATCCATTGCCCGCGCCCCGGCTTCATACCGCCGCTGTCTGCCCACCTCCTTTGAGTCCCCCCTTGAGCTCGCCAGCTGGGCCTCGTCTCAGACTTCAGGCCCTCTTCTCAAGTGCAGTCCGGCCTTGTCTGCTGCCCTCCTCTGCGTTGCCCAGCTCGGCCACATCATCGTCGAGCTCGAGGAAAATCCCCGTCTTCTTGAGCACAAGGATAAGCACAACTCAAACACCACCCTCCTCGGCACTTGCACCGGCCTCCTCGCCACCATCGCCGTGGCATGCTCGGATAACCTCGCCGACTTGCTTGTCATCGCCGATGAGGTCGTCGGCCTTGCCTTCCACATCGGGCTCGAGGGTGTCCGTCGTACAGCCGCCATTGATGACTCTCTCTCGGGGACTTCTTCATGGGCAACCCTCGTCACCAACATATCTGATATCGCCACCGTCGAGGTTGCCCTCGCTGACTTCAACGCGAACAGCGTCCTCTCCTCCGACCGCAAAGCCTACATCAGCGCCCGCGGTCTCACCTCCTCTGTTATCACCATCAGCGGCCCTCCTTCCACTACCTCTGCCCTTTTCTCTTCTTCGTCAAGTGCTGCACCCGCTTTTGATGGCACCAAGCTCATTCCACTCGGAATTTGTGCTGCTTTCCATGCCCCTCACCTCCAGCCTATTTCACTCGAGTCCGTTCTTCTGTCGTGCTCTCTGAGCCCTGCACTCTCGGCACGCAATCTGCGCTCTGACATTGCCTTGCTATCCGCCGGGCATGGGCGCCAGTACGAGCACAACTTGTCATTTGCGGATGCCCTCACCCAGGCGCTACAGGATATCTTCCAAGAGCCCATCGTGCTCGAGTCTGCCGTCTCCAGCTTATCAAAGACAATCACGACACCCGCCGTGATCCTGGCCTCGTTTGGCCCCTCCAACTCCACAAAGGCCATTGCACGCCATCTTGAGTCCAACGGCACTTCGGTCGAATGCAAGGCTAACTCCACGTCCGCTGCTTCTGAAGCCACTGCTTCTTCTTCGTCAATTCCGGCTCCACCGGGTGACGATGCCATTGCCATTGTCGGTATGGCCAGCCGTTTGCCCGGCAGCGAAACCCTTGAGGAGTTTTGGGAGGTCCTCGAGAAAGGCCTCGACCTTCACGAGCCCATCCGCCCCGACCGCTTCGATGTCGACTCTCACTCTGATATCACCGGCCAGCGCCGCAACACTAGCTTGACCCCATATGGCGTCTTCATCGACCGCCCGGGCTACTTTGATACCCGCCTCTTCAATATGTCGCCCCGCGAGGCTGCCCAGACTGATCCCCAGCAGCGCATGCTACTGCTCACCACGTATGAGGCCCTTGAAATGGCTGGCTATGCTCCCGATCGCACCCCGTCCACAGCTGCGCGCCGCATCGGGTCCTTTGTCGGCCAGACCAGTGATGACTACCGCGATGTCAATGCCAGCCAGGATGTTGATACATACTTTATCACGGGCGGCATCCGTGCTTTCGGCCCCGGTCGGTTGAACTACCACTTTGGCTGGGAAGGTCCCAGCTACTCTGTCGACACTGCCTGCTCGTCCAGTGCCGCTTCCATCCAGCTTGCTTGCTCGTCACTCCTCTCTCGCGAGTGTGACACTGCTGTCGCTGGCGGTGCCAACTTCCTCACAGCCTCAGATCTGTTTGCCGGACTCAGCCGTGGCAGTTTCCTCTCAAAGACTGGTGGCTGCAAGACTTTTGACGCAGATGCCGACGGCTATGTCCGCGCCGACGGCGTCGCTGTCATCGTTCTCAAGCGTCTTTCCGATGCCATCGCCGACAATGACAACATCCTCGCTGTTGTCCGTTCTGCTGTCACAAACCACTCGGCCGAGGCTGTCTCTATCACACACCCCCACGCCGCTACACAGGAACGCTTGTTCCGCGCTGCTCTCAATCGTGCTGGCCTTCACCCACATGACATTGACTATGCCGAGCTCCACGGCACCGGTACACAGGCAGGTGATGCTACTGAGTCCCGCTCCGTCACAAATGTCCTTGCGCCCGGCCGTGGTCCCGCACAGCCACTCTATGTCGGCACGGTCAAGCCCAACATTGGCCACGGTGAAGCTGCCAGTGGTGTCACCTCGCTCATGAAGGTCATACTGATGCTCCGCAACAATGCCATCCCGCCCCATGTCGGCATCAAGGGACGCATGAACCCAAAGCTGCCGCCATTCCAGGAGCTCAACACTCACATTGCTTTCAAGAAGACCCCATTCCTGCCTCGCTCTGGAGGCGATGGCAAGCGTCGCATCCTCATTAACAACTTTGATGCTGCTGGCGGAAACACTAGCATTATCATGGAAGATGCTCCGGCTCCTCGCTTTGCAGCCATCGCGAGCAGTGATACCCGCTCGCACCACGTCGTTGCCGTCTCTGGCCGTACAGCCAATGCACTCGTGGGAAACAGCCAGCGTCTGCTTGAATACGTCCGCAAGAATCCTGATACCAAGCTGGCTGACCTGTCCTACACCACCACAGCCCGCCGCATGCACCAGGGTCTCCGACAGACACACGTTGCCTCCACACTAGATGGCCTTGTTGCCAGCCTCGAGGCAGCTGCACGGGATGAAGAGAAAGCAAAGAAGGCCAGAGCCCCAACTGCCACACCATCTGTCATCTTCTGCTTCACCGGCCAGGGATCACAATACGCCGGTATGGCTTCTGAGCTATTTACTAGCCAGCCTACCTTCCGCGAGACTTTGCTTGAGTGCGACCGCATCTCCACCGCACACGGTTTCGAGTCGTTCCTCTCTATTCTCAGTTCCGAAGGTCCCGAGAGCGCTCTCGCCGGTGCCTCTCCCGTCCAAGTCCAGCTTGCAATTGTTTCCATCGAGCTGGCGCTGGCTGCACTCTGGAAATCAATTGGCGTAACTCCCACTGCCGTCATTGGTCACAGCCTGGGCGAGTATGCCGCACTGTGCTGCGCCGGTGTTCTGTCACTCAGCGACTGTCTCTACCTAGTGGGCCGCCGTGCATCACTGATGCTGTCCAGCTGCACACCAGGCACTCAGTCGATGCTCGCCCTCGCATGCAGTCTTGCTGATGCTGAGTCCCTGCTGAGTAGCAACCCAGCCTATAGCAGCTGTGAGATTGCCTGTGCAAACGGTCCGTCTTCTACTGTTGTCAGTGGCCCTGCTGCAGATATCGCCGAGCTGCAACAGGCAACCAGTGTCAAAGCCACTCTGTTGGATGTCCAGTTCGCCTTCCACTCGGCTCAGATGGATCCGGTCATCACCGAGTTCTCCAACTACACAGCCAAGGCACACTATGCCTCGCCATCCATTCCATTTGCATCGACTCTTCTCGGCACTATTGTCGATTCCACCGAAGAGACGATCGCTATCGATGGCTCCTACTTAGTCCGCCAGATGCGCGAGCGTGTCCGTTTCACAGGTGCTGTCGCGTCTCTCCTGGCTGACAAATCGATCCAGTCCGGCAAATCTGTTTGGATTGAGACTGGTCCCAGCCCGATCTGCCTCGGACTCGCAAGATCGACATTCAGCGACCATGGCCTATCCTCTCCACTTCTCCTCCCATCGCTCAAGCGGGGAGAGAGCGACTGGAAGATGTTTTCCCAGGCAGTGGCTAAGGTACACGAGGCTGGCGTCAAGGTTGACTGGCAAGAATATCACTCATCGTTTGAGTCGTCCCTCCGCCTTCTGGAGCTGCCAACCTACGCCTTTGACCTCAAGAACTACTGGATCCAGTACCGCGGTGACTGGGCTCTTCGCAAAGGTGATGTGGCTGCTGAGCCCACTCGCAGTGCTCCCGAGCCCAAGCCCGTGTCCTACCCTGCCTTTACAGCAACCACGGGCCTTCATCGCATTGAGTCTCAGGCAATTAGTGACAATGGCTCTATTGCTGTCTCTTTCGCCACGGATGCCATTGAGCCGAAGCTGAACAAAGCACTTCGGGGCCACCTTGTCAACGGAGCCGGTCTCTGTCCGAGCTCGGTCCTCGGAGATATGGCACTCACGGCGTCCAACTATATTCGTCGGCTCTCTCATTTGCTGTCAGAGAAATCCGGCTCCAAGTCGCCTCTCAGCAATGACCTGTGCCTAGATGTCCACGAGATGGGCATCCACAAGCCCCTCCTGATCCAGCCCGGTGATACCAAGCAGACAATTCTCACTACAGCTGTGTGGGATTCCTCTTCCAGCACGGTGACATTCACTTTCAGCAGCAAAGATGGCCCAGACGGTGCCAAGGAGGATCACGCTCATTGCAAGGCGACCTTCAGTGACGGCAACGCGTGGAAGTCCCTGTGGAATCGCAGCTCGTACCTTGTGCAGGGCCGGATGGACCAGCTCGTCGCAGCCGCAGCCAATGGTCGTGCTCACAAGCTTCTGCGCCCCATGGTGTACAAGCTCTTCGCTTCCTTTGTTGACTATGCTGAGAAGTACCAGGGCCTCCAGGAGGTGTACATGGACAGCCACCAACTCGAAGCTGCCGCCAATGTCAAGTTCTTGACCAACGATTCCGATGGTACATTTACATGCAGCCCATACTGGATTGATGGATTCGCCCACTTGTCTGGTTTCATTCTCAACGGAGCCGATACCACCCCAGCAGACTCTGTCTTCATCTCCCATGGTTGGGGAAGCATGAAATTCACATGCCAATTTTCCTCCGACAAGTCCTACAGGAGCTATGTCCGCATGCAGGAAGAAGTCGGCAGCAAGGGTGTCTTCTCTGGTGACGTGTTCTTCTTTGAAGGCGACGAAGTGATTGCCATGTGCGAGGACCTCAAGTTCCAGCGCGTCAAGCGTTCCATCCTGGCATACCTTCTTCCTTCGGGCACAGCACCATTGCGATCAAGCTCGCCCCTTACACCTCCGCCTTCGCCACCACGCAAATCAGCTGCAGCCAGGACGAACAGCCCAGCGAAGCGCCAGGCTACACCCAAGAAGGCAAAAGTCTCCCAAAGCTCCCTGCTGTTCTCCGAGATTCTTGACACAGTTGCCTCCGAGGTCGGCATTGAGGTCGGCGAGCTCACAGACGATGCTTGGTTCGCTGATCTGGGCGTCGACAGCCTTCTCGCAATCAGCATCACAGCAAAACTGAGCACACTGATGGGCCGTCATCTTCCAGCCACTCTGTTCACCGAGTGCCTCAACGTCAGCCAATTGCGCACATACTTTGCTAGTGAAACCGGTGCCGATAATGAGATCTCTGGCAGCTCGAGCAATAATGCTTCATGGAACACCCCACCGCAGTCAGAGCCCGGAAGTGATGATGAGTCCGATACAACCCCCAGCCCAACAGTGAGCCGTGGAGATACACCCTTCAGCAGTATTGGCCAGACACCGGAACCTGGGGCTGCCAGTGATCACTCCGCCGACCTATTCCGCAAGATCATTGCCCAAGAAGTCGGCGTGGACGCATCAGAGATTGAAGATGACACACTTCTTGCTGACCTAGGCGTGGACAGTCTTCTGTCACTGTCCATTCTCGGCACTATCAAGGCACAGACTGGCCGGGTACTGCCTTCTAGCTTCCTCATTGATCACCCCACACTCAAAGACATCCAGAATGTCCTTGGAGGTCACTCACACACCTCGCCACAAGCACTTGCACAAGCCGTGGAAAAGGTGGCCTCTCACACAGTCTCACAGAAGAAGCCCAGTGCCAAGAATACAGCAGAGGCCATCCTGCTACAGGGTTCACCATCCAGCAGCTCGCCCTCTCTCTTCCTTCTTCCTGATGGCTCAGGAAGTGCAAGCAGCTATGTTGGACTGCCGCCGATGAGCCTGAAGGGGGCTGTCTACGGCCTCAACAGCCCGTTTCTGAAAAATCCAAAGGACTTTTCTCTTCCGCTGCAAGATGTCGCTAGCATGTACGTGAGCGAGATCCGTCGAGTGCAGCCAGCCGGTCCGTATCATCTTGGCGGCTGGTCCATCGGGGGCTCATATGCATTTGAGGTAGCTTCACAGCTTGCCGTTCAGCATGGCGAGCAGATCAACAGTCTGATTTTGATCGACGCCCCATGCCCCAAGACGCTGCCACCCCTTCCCGCTCAGACCATCGACTTGTTGGACAAGATCGGTGCCTTTGACGGGCTCAAGGGCCGTGCTTCCAACACGATGCGCTCGGGCGTCCGTGACCATTTTGCGGGTTCAGTCAACGCCCTGAAGCAATACAAGCCGGTGCCCATGCCACCCCAAGCGGTGCCCAAAACAGTATCAGTGCTGTGGGCACGAGATGGCGTGTGGGAAACAGTGGGTGAGGATGTGCGCCGCAAGCACGGTGGAGTGCAGGGTGGCATAAATGCTGCGGAGGACTGGATCATGGATCCGCGCAAGGACAAGGGTCCCAACGGCTGGGAGAGCCTGCTGCCTCACGCTAGCATTGCGTGCAAGATCGTTCCTGGTGATCATTTTACCATCATGAGAAGACCGGGTGTGACCGACCTTGGCGAGAAGGTTCGCTGCAGTGTTTCGGAGTAATTCGGAGTTGACTCGGCTCGGTGGAAGTTTCACATATATACATAGATTGCCTATTTCTTACTTTACTCTCTTTCCTTTGTCTGTCTCATCTTTCGGCCGATCAGCCACTTCTTACTCTTTCCTTTGTTTTTCCCAATATCTTACTCTTAGAATATATATGTTTCAATGTTTCAAGTATTTGAAATAATCGTTGTTGTGGTGAGAAACATAGAAAAGACGGGAGATCAAATCGTCCGATGTATGTCGATGTACTGTCCGAACACATTCCAAGTCGATCGCATCCTACAGCTCATGATGCCATTGTTCAACGTTGACTTCTGATAACGTTGACTGCTGATATCGAGCTAGTCGTTCACGCATTGCGGCTGGTGGATTGTGAGAAGTAGGTGACTCATGTGGCCGGGCGTCCACTCGGAGTGTTTCCTCCCAAATCTCACAACGACTCAGTAAAGGAGGATTAAAGCCGAAGGTTGCTAAGCTTCCATAAGCTTACAGAATCTCATCGAGCATCCATCGTGTGAAGCTGGCCAAGTCTAGGCGGGCCAGTTGTATCTTATGATGTCGGTCACTGGTGGAGTGTCGTGGGGGAGGGGGCTTGAGCAGAGGCCCGTCTGGCGGCGTAAGGGTATGGGGGCTGTCCTTGAAAACGTATCTCGATGTCTCCATACAGGAAGCTGTAGGAATAGCTCTAGTCCATCTCAGCAAACAGATGTACTATGATTTCGAGTGTTATTGACAGGTCTCTTAGATATCTGCTTCCCTAATAAAACCAGGGTAGCTGATCGTCGTCAAGCAAAGCAAGCAAGGGAAGATAGGAAGACGTAACCAGGGGGGGTGTGGATTTTCGGGGTCAGCGCCTAGATGGCGGGCGTGAGAGCGTGCGCCGAATGGGGCAAGAATTGGCAATAAGATCGCAACATCTCTTGGCAGTTGCTTATTTGTGAGTTCCATTGGGGTTCTAGCCACACGGTCAGCTTTGGCGATCGTCACTATTTTATCTCCAGCAGAAAGAATGGGTATGGCACCCGATGCCGCCATGGAACCAATGCTGACATGGTGGCATGGAGATCACCAATAAATGGCATCCAGACTGCCCGGGTGGCCAAGGCTAAGCAACGGGTCAACATCAGAGCCAAGCAGTCAGCATGGTGAGATAAGGATAGGCAGCGATTAGAGTCAGACCACGGTCGCTTTCGACACGAGTGTATGCAATGGGCGAGAGTACGTGTACCCCCAAGAGGCGTTCTTTGCGAAAGCAGCAAAGACCAGTATCTGAGATCGGCGTTGGATTTGACCTGCATGCAGGCAACGTGTCGTACTGCGCGTATGTTCCGGTTGCGTTTCTGGTTCGGAACCAACTCAGGCCACGGGGGTTCCCGGTGCAGCTCAGCGAGGCCAGTTTCGGAGAGCGTGTATTTGCATCACCGTCGCGCTCATTCATCATTCACAACCACCCGGCCGGTGGTTGCTCGATGCATCCGAGTCTTCTCGCCATGGAGAGCGTTTGAAGACTGGTTCTGGCCATGGAGAACATACATCACAGCACACATATCTCAGCCCTGCCTGTGCGCCGTGGGGGGGGGCGTCACCCTCGAGTGCTGTCTCGCCCTCCACGTTATGCCGATGCTGTGCTTCCCTGTGCCTTGTGGGTGTTTTGTGCGTTTGGGAACAGGCGTCATCCAGACATGAGGACGCGATGTCTGTGCTCCGAGACACGGGGGAGGTGCAGCTATATTGTTCTAGCTGTGTGATGAATAGCCGTTGGCAATGATGACGGTGAGATGCTTGCCGCCTTGGTATCAGTTCACACAGATGACCAATTGTCCGTACTTCATGCACCATCGCAAACAGCTCTTTCCCATATTGACCAGTCGAGGACGCAGTTGCTCATTTCGTATCTCGCGTCTCATGCAGGGACGGAAGGAGCTCGTACTAAAAGCGGGTCTGATAATCGTAAGGCAGGAGCAGACATCATGACTGTGCAATTATTACGTTTCAGTGCTTAGCCATCTCATTATTAATGCTGAGCCGTTCGCTCGTATCCACTATCCACACCTCTTCTGCAGCACTAATCACGCCTTACAGCGCATACGGGCCGGTTGCCACCCAATTACGACGCCCTGGAGCCTCACCCTCAGCGCCAGACTGAAAGTCAGCCGCTAATCCGACCGCTGTCGATCCCCGTTTACAGTGGAGTAAGTAGCATAAGCACAGTGCTCTGCACCTTCCTTTTCAACTGTGATTCTGCATCGCTCCTTCCCACGTCTCCGACGTCACTTCTCTGACGCTCATTCGCTCCTTCCGCGACACTTTGTTCGCTTAGCCAATCGTAGCGTGCCCCTAATATTAGTTATCACACACCCTTTAGGAACGACGTCCATTGTGCCTTCCCCGTACGTCTTACATCTGCAAGTATCTTATCTGCATCTCTAATGCCACGCATCTACCGTTGACGGTGTTGGACCACCTCCTAGCGAGCCGACGCCCATCAACGCCGATCTGCATTTGTCCATCTGTTATATAGCATGTCGCGTCCTGCCTCCTCACCGGCTTGAGCACAGTACTTCAGCCCTGGTCTATCACTCACCAGCATCCACACTGCCCTGTCATACCTGGCCTACACCTTTCAGCCACACCCGCCAATCATGTCTGCCCTCACGTTCAGCCATCTCAGCTCGGACACCTTCGAGAAGGAATCCCAGAAGAAGGCCGGCCGGAAGCGCCCTCGGATACGCGAGGCCGTCTCGTGCTGGCAATGCCGTTCCAGGAAGATTCGCTGTGACCGAGAGCAACCTTGCCAGCCTTGTGTCGAGCGCGACGCCGGCGCAAAGTGCACCTACAGCCAAACAAAGGCATCCGCAAGTGTCAAAAGCAATACTGCCACATTCCGGGCTTCTGAAAAGTCCCCCTTGTCACCCACTGTCAAGCCAAGTACGCCCTCGAGCTCCTCTACTGCTCGGAGTAGCTCGGTGGCGTCAAATGGGCCGGCCAATGCAGATGCCTACCCGGCTACATCAGCTAGAAACCCAAGCATCACCCAGAGCAGTGCTCGGGGCTCTGTTTCTTCGCGGCCGTCTGGCTCGGTCAGCTCGGCATCCATCCCGAGAAGCCACGTCTTCCAGGGCTCCGACCGCAAGACGCGCCTCGTCAGTGCTAGCCATTGGATGGCGCCATGCAACGAGATGAAGGTTATCAAGGCCATGTTGACCGGCTCGAAAGAGTTCCAGTCCAGTCTCCAGGAGTTCGCAGGTGTGAAGGAGACTCTACGCCGCGAAAACATTGTCACAATCAACATTCCCACCAACGCAACTGCAGCAGGTGGACGGCTATCTCCATCGATTCTTCTCGAAGGACTCCCAGACAAAACGTCGTGTGAGGAGTGGATAGGCCGGTACTTCAAAGGCTATGGCCGCGTCTATGACATTGTGGACCCAGCGACACTGGCTGCCGATATCGACGAGGCCTTCTCCTGCTTGTCGGGCGCACGATTTGAAAACGCGACTGCCATAAACTCAGTCTTTCTCTTACGCATCCTAATCACAGTCGCACTCGGCATGCAGCTATCTCTTCCTTATCGTCTACATGGACGTCAACTTGGACGCCTTGTCGAGGACTACATCCACCGAGCATCCCATGTCCAGAAGCCATGTATTGGCAGCGTCCAGGTCCTGCTCCAGCTTGTCCTCCTCAAAACCATAATGTCCGCCGATACTGATGCCGAGCATGATATCATGGGAATCCTCGGTCTCACCAGTCACGTTGTTCTGAGCATGGGCCTTCATCGTGATCCTGCACTCTTTGAGAAGGTACCGCCCTATTATGCAGAGAAGAGGAAGAGACTCTGGGCATGCTTCTTCCGGCTACACTTGGCATACTGCATACGAACAGGCACGCAGTTCCCTATCCGCCTCGAAGACAGCGACTGTCCTCTTCCAACTCCGAGTATACTGCAGTCTCCCTTCACAGAAACCCTCCTTGGCAGCGAGAGCATCAGGAGCAGTGCAAATTCGTGGAGTCTAGGTGAGAAAGAGGCACAGAATGATGCATATTTCGGTCATGCATCGGCAGAGCTCGCAAACATAATGGCACCTGTTCACCAAACTCTCTGTTCGACGAAACCACGAATCACCACTGAACAGCAAGAAACGCTGCAGTCCGGCTTTTCTGCCCTCATGGCAGCGCTGCCTCCAAGTCTACAATCAGGAACGGCCATAACAGACTTGATCATTGAACTGCAACGCACCATGCTCTCAACAAGCATGCACAGCTTCCTCCTTATCGTGTCACTGAGTCATTTATTTGCAGGTCCTGGCCAAGCATCTACAAGCACCGCTCCTGACGTTGCAACGGCAGAGGCCATTTCTACACAGCGTTCCCAGCTGCTTGAGATATGGGACTGCACAATTTCCATCCTGAACCAATTTCTAAATATTTGTCAGGAAGACGAGAGCACTGGAAAATCAGCTTCCAAGTCAAAGTTCAGCCCCAAGCCTTCTACGGTGCTCAAGCCTTCGGTGGCTGACTCTAGCGTCATCGCCCATCATTTCCTGTGGACTGATGTTGGACGTGCTTCTCTCAGTGCATGCCTTGTGGTAGGTCGGCTACGCCGCCAGGAGGTAGACAGGGCCGTGCCTTTTTCTGTACGACCACAGCAGCACCACACGGCCGCGATATTTCAGCAGATGCTATCGCAATCACTTGATGTTCTGCTACAGCTTTGGCGCAGCAAGTACCACATGGGACCCGTCACAGCAAAGACAAGCTTGCTTCTAACCGTCACCGCTGCCGTCACCGCAAATCTCTACACCAACTTCGACGATGTTCTAAATAGTGGTGTTGGGGCTGCCAATCAGCTGATATCCGACATCAAGGAAGAAGTTGCGCAGCGCCAGGCTTCTGCTATAGTCAGCTCATCGGGGATATACAATATGGGAGACACTGTCAGGACAACACAGAGCAGAAGCTCTAGGGCTCGGCTGTATTCTACCCCGGCTCATGCCCTTCCACTGGCCGTATCTGATGTATCCAACCCTCCGGGCCTGGCGTCATCTGGTGACATAATCCCGCAAACTTCAAGCTTCTCCTGGGCGCCGATAGGGATATTTGACACCAGTGTGCCGCAAATCCCAGATCTCTCAACAGGCTCGTCCACTGCATCGCACGCGGCTTCTCCCGACTACGGTGTTGGTGGCGGCAGCAATCTTTTTGGCATGGATTTCGCTGCCGGTATGAGCTTTCCCTTCAGCGGAGCGCCTGGCAGCTATGCTGCTGCACAATGCCCATTCACCGGCGATGCCGATAACACGTTTATGGAATTTTCCGGCGACACGATAATGAATATGTTTTGAGCTGTCAGGAGTTTGGGGGAGGGGGGGTGCCACTCTTTTTATTAGGATATTTTCAGCTCCAAATGTAAATGTTTCAATCCTACATTGTGTGCTTCCTGTTGTAGGGTATCATGTTTTATTTCAAGTTTGGTGTCGCGTAAGTTTCTAGATAAGACTATGAATGTGGTACGATGGCAATGAAATGCAAAAAGACAATCAACGTACTCCCACACTGACAAGGCCGGAGTGGTCTCGTCAAGTTATAAAGACAGAAATTAAAATAACGCCTCGCAATAAGTCCAACCAGAGCATAACATAAATGAGCCCATCATGTTCCAGGGTGCACACACCCTACATCCCTCGCAGGTCCTGTGGTCTCTCTCTTTCTTGGCTCAGTGTATACATAGAAATATATCCAGATAGGCGACTATGCCTTCACCAGGGCAAAGCCGACCTTGAGGTACCGGACAGCCACGGCGATGAAAGAGCCAACCAGCGTCGTAACACCAGCAAATATCAAAGCTCCCCTAAAGACAACAGACGTGGCACTAGACTGTCCATCCAGGATAGCACCTGCAACGGGGCTGCCGATCAGCATACCCAAGCCGGCCGAAAAGAGAGTCATGCCTAGGTTAGTGCCAAGCTTGCTCAGGTCCGGGCACAAGAAAGCAACGGTAGCGGGAACCACGGCCTGGATGGAGCCATTGGTCAGGCCCAGAAAGATGGAGACGATGATGAGGCCGGCCTCGGACTTCACAGCCATCCAGGCAATCGTGATGACGCCCGAAAAGAACACAGCAGGTATCAGAATGGACATGTTTCCGACCTTGTCAGCCAGGATGGAGGGTATAATGCGGCCGGGGATGGAGGCGGCGTTGATGACAATAAGCATGTACGAGCTCGTAGTGGCGTCCATGCCGATATTCCTGGCATACTGCTCGACGTAGAAAAGGGGGACATAGAGGCCGATGAAGGTGAAGAAAACAGCAAAGAGCCAGCCACCAAAGATGGGGTCGCGCAGCGTCTCGTAGTTGATAAGGGGGCCAGACTTGCGCGGCGGCAGACGAGGCTTCATGACGAAGATGGCGATGATTAGGGTGCCGAGCATGAGGAAACCGATGACGCGGACGGCCCAGCCAAAGCCAATGTCCTCAATCAGGCGGCGGAAGGCAATGGGGTAGACGATACCACCAATGCAAGAGCCAGTAGCAGCAAGGCCGAGGGCGGTGGAACGGCGCGTAGAGAAGTATGTGCCAACAATAGCCACGCCGGGGATGAACACCATGCCGGCGCCAATTCCGACGACAACGCCCTGGGCCAAAAAGACCTGCCAGTACTCTTTGCAGATCGAAGTCACTAAGTATGTTAGCGATCAATTTTGAAGTAGAGATTGTTATGTGGAAGAAACTTACTCATGGTGCCAAAGACGATGAGGAAGGTACCGGCGATGATATCAGAGTAAAAGTAGCCAGCATCGAGTGCACGTCCACACAGAACGCCAACGACAAGCATCAAAAAAGCCTGGATACTGCCAATCCACGAGATGGCCGACTCAGACGATGAAGCCAGCAGAGCTGTCGAGTAGTATGACTGGAAGACGCCGTAAGTGTTGATGATGCCCCAAGTGTTGAAGTTGAGGAAGAAGGCGCCGAGGACCTGCATCCATGCCTTGGTGCCACCGTTGGGAGGCGGTGGCACTGCAGCTGGGCCAGGTGCAGCCGCAGGTGTGGGCTTCTCATTGCTAGCATCCTGAAGAACTTTGGCTGAATGAGGCTCACCAGACTCCAGGTCGGAGTCCTTGATGAGGATCGAGCTCTGGGGTGACGCCATTGTTGGAGTGGTCGTGGTGTAAGGAAGCGGCTATCTTGCCAAGGGTTGATGGGCTGATGATTTGGTGACCTTGCGAAGTTCTCGGGGATAAAATTCCACTGACACGGGGTATGCGGTAGATATATAGTACTTGGAAGTGAGAGGTGGCCAGGTTGTATCGGTGAAGGATGCAGACTGGATAGCGTCGAACCAGATACATGCTAGAGGAGAAGGAACAGCAGACTTATAAAGAAACAATTATGTACACGAGCTACGCTTTTACACCCTGGTTTCTCAGCAATCCTTTGATCAATCCTAGGGGAAACCATTTCCCCTTGAGGAACGGCGTTTGCATCGACGAGAGACAGCGGAGAATAGGTAGCAGAAAGGAGTAAAGGCGGATCTTCAGTTAGCCCTGCCGTTGTTCACAAGATCCAGCTAGGTCTCAATTAAGATAGCTTGCATGTCAAGGATCCTGGTACTTTACCACACAAATCATGCGAACAGTACAGGTGAGAAGGTTGATGGGCGTTACTAGGTAGCCTGAGCCGTTGAGAGAAAGCGATGTCAAAGCAGCAAGCCAATCACGTAACACCGCGGTAGGCGATTTCCCCATTGGGAAGTGCTTGGCGGGCTTTATTTTCCCAATCGGGACTCCGCGAGCTCACGAACTAAGCACGCATATTCCTTGCTACACTTTATAGCGGACATAATATGCTCGATTGAGATGCCACAGCTACTTCACGATGATAAATGGCCTTATGACGGGGAATGTTACAAAGAAGAGGCAGGGGGATGGATTGGTGTAGTATTAGAAATAGAGCTCGCCATGTGGTTGGTTTGTCAGGGCCTGGGACATGGTTTAAACTTTTCTCCAGGCACAGACTCGAAATTCATCCAGAACATGTTGGTCAAGTTGTAGGATGTCTTTCAGGAAAGCAAAGATGCTTTCAATTATAATTAGAGTTAGTTTGAACATATAGATTGGTAGACTGGCTATGTAAGAAATGGTTGGGTAAGTGTAAACTTTCCTATATTCTAAAATCAAAATAATCAAAACAATCGATGCGAACGTGCATATAAACTTCGAAAAAATAAACTAAAGATAAAGTCAAGTCTATGTCACATACAAGATGTGTTGACAGCTTACAATCCGCAAAGATCAAAGATCTGAATAAAAATACAGGGTGGCATCAGATGCAGGCGGTGTTATAAACTGCATGGTTGCGGCACAGAACACGACCATCTCAAGTTTTAATGCCCTCTGCCGAATCCAGGTAAATCAAGTAAACCCAGTCAGCCCCAAAAGTATCTTATATAACCACGGAACATGTTCCTCCATCAGCCTCGTGCTGAGCTGCACAATGAAACTTGTTCCGCCTCGACCGGTCTTTGATACTAGTGGCAGGTCGATTGGATACGCGTGCACGAGACAAGGAGTGCATCTAAAAGGCGTTTTAAGCATACACAGGCACTGCACATGCGAGGAAGAGGCATGCTTCGTAGGGCTGAATAAAGTACGGATGTTCCCGGCACGGTGGTCGAGATCTGGATGACACGAGATGATTACATAAGCTCTCTCGTGGGAGCGTTTGGGCGTTGAACACGGTCACGGGACCTGGCGCACGGACCAGTCGGGAGGGGCAAGTCAACAATAGGAAAGAGAGGGGCCAGGCGCGCTGTTGCAGGGGCGACCAAAGGTCCAGGATAGGGAGTCACCGGCGGGAGCAAAAGCAAATAAACAAATGAGCAAAACAAATGAATAAATAGAAATGGCATGACAGGGAAAGACAGAAAGAGGGAAAGAGCGACCCAGGCGACGGCAGCTTGTCCACCCAGATGGAAGGCAGCAGAACTCGAGCCAGAATCAAGAGTAAAAACACCATAGAAAACCCGCCAACCCCACTCCCCCAAGCTGGGCTGTTTTGTTGATTGGACCGCATTGGAAATTCGATTGCTGTCGGCAGGAACAGGGGGGGAGGAGCCGTAGGCAATCGTAATACACAGTTCTCGTTCACCAGGGGTGCCAGTAAATTCTCTCCCTTTCCCAAAAGGAAGGCTTTTCGGTGACATTCTACGTGCATCTACACTCTTGACCATCCCGAGCATACTTTCAACTTGCGACAGCTTTACGATACCCCGTCCTAGATATATACTCTCACCGCCATAGCATTCAGCACCCCTCTCTCTTGTTGGCCGTGCCCCCTTATCCTTTGCCCTTCCTCTTCTCGTGCCGCTCGAGACTCATCCATCATCACCACCCTCCCTCGATCGCATCAGATCTTCAGCTGCCAAAATGGGTGAATCAAGGTAACCTTCAAGCCTGGTCGCGTCCACAGCCAGCACCCCTATCATGCGCGTTGGTGTTTGCTTCGCCTTGCGGTGACGCGGGGTTGCAACAGCACAACTGCTCTTGCGAGCCGGCTCCTTGCCGCTCGGTCTTTTGCTCCTGCAGACTGCTAACATGCTTCTCTACACACAGACAGGAACTCGTGCAATGGCTGAACAGCCTTCTGCAGCTTAACATCACAAAGGTCGAGCAGTGCGGTACAGGGTAAGTCTTCCATGCCCTCTGCGAACGCTCTCGAAACTCCAGCTAACCGCGATGCTGCCTACAGAGCCGCCCTGTGCCAGGTCTTCGACAGCATCTTCATGGACATCCCCATGTCCCGCGTCAAGTTCAACGTCAACTCCGAATATGCCTACATACAAAATTTCAAGGTCTTGCAAAGTGAGTCCTTGTCGTGAGCGGTGGAAAGGCTGGCAATTTCACTTGGCATAGGATGTGCAGCCAAACAGACTAACGACCCTAGATTGCTTTGCGAAGCACCATGTCGAGCGGCCCGTCCACGTCGAGGCCCTGGTCAAGTGCAAGATGCAGGACAACCTCGAGTTCCTGCAATGGGTCAAGCGGTACTGGGACCAGCACTATCCAGGTGGCGACTACGACGCTGTTGCACGGAGGAAGGGTGCCCCGGCCCCTGCCGGTGGTGCTAGTACCGGACGGTCGATGGGCTCTTCGGGTGCCGTGCGGCGAGGCACCACCCCCACAACAGGCCCCCGGATCGGCAAGACTGTCGGCGGCGGCGGCGGTGCAGCCAGCGCGGCCCTGCAGCAGGAGAACAACACCCTCAAGGAGACCGTTGTCGGCCTCGAGCGCGAGCGCGACTTCTACTTTAGCAAACTCCGCGATATCGAGCTTCTGATCCAGCAGGCCGTCGAGGAGGACCCCGAGCTGGAGAAGCAGGAGGACGGCCTCGTCAAGCACATCCAGACCATTCTGTACTCTACTGAGGAGGGCTTCGAAATCCCTGCCGAGGAGGCCGCGCTGGACGACCAGGAGACGTTTTAAAGCGTCAAGTGTCTCTCCATGAGCACGGGCGCCAGCAACCTCGCTGGAAAGAAGACGGTGGTCCCGATTTCCTTCAGTGTTTTTCCTTAGAAAAAAGGAGTGACGAAACCTTTTCTTATTATTTCAGGGCCTTTCCTGGGTGGAAGGAGCGGCATGCTCCAAGCTTCTTGGCTTTTCTTCAGTCTGGAAAGTCGACATTTTTGTTTGGGGGAGGCTTTGGATGGGCAGGCCATGGCTGCATTTATTGAGCTCTCACGCATTTTAGGACCAAGTGGAAGGAAGTCTAGGGCGCTGGGGAGATTGAACGAAGACAAGGCGTGGCGGCGAAAGATACACCAGATCCATGGTATGAACTAGTAATGATCAAGATGAAGCCAATGCTGCTGTCTGCCAGTTTCCGTGAGCTCGTGCTGATTAATGTGATTATGTAATCGTGGTTATGTAGCGTCGAGGTTGGGCATTGATGTCATCCAAACGAAAGCGCCCAGGAGCGATTGCCTATTTCGTCAGTGGCTGCGCCTGAAAGGTCCCCACAGGCCAGTGAATGGCATGCCTGAGCTCTTATCCCAGCGCTAAGCCGCTTGCAACGTATGGAAAGAGCAGCTGGACCCACCTTCTACAGAAGGTCGGGCACCTGACAGACACAATGAAAGTGATCTGCTGCGCCAGGCTCGGCCTAGGCCAGGCCTCTTTCATTATCACTGTCTGTCCAAGTTCTACGGCCTGACAGCTTCACATCCGAATCACACCTCACACCTCACATCTCCCCCTATTGCTGCCTTGATCAGTCTGCACTCTCAGCCCCTGGTACGAAAGCACAAGCTCATCTACTATCATTAAACTTGGTGTCTTCTTTGTTCCTTGCCTTTGTTTTGACGCATCCTTAGTCACCTGAAGCTTTGTCAAGACGACCAGCTCGACCTTATCTACGGCATCTCCTTTTTGGCACGTCGTTCGACTCATCGTACAGTCTCGACTTATTCTTGCATATTGCTACGAAAATGGCGCCGCCTGTTGAGATCTGCATCCCGTCTACGACACAGGTCGCGGGGTCCGACGGCGACAAGGCTCACACGCTCTACAACATCACCCTGCGGTTGCCACTGCGCTCGTTTGTCGTCCAAAAGCGCTACTCCGACTTTGATGCCCTCCACACTGCCCTCACGAATCTCGTCGGCGAGGCACCGCCATCGCCCCTACCGAGTAAAACCTGGTTCCGGTCGACTCTACGGTCGCCTGATCTGACTGAGTCCCGTCGCGAGGGCTTCGAGGCCTATTTGCGCGAGATTGCCGAATCGCCTGACCGGCGGTGGCGTGATACGACGGCATGGCGTGCATTTCTCAACCTTCCCAGTACGAGCGCATCATCTGCAGCCAGCGGCCGCAGCCAGGGTGGCATTTCGTCGGTGTCTAGACCTAGCGGGCCAGCAGATGGTTCTATGGAGAGCCGGATACCAGCCATTGGCCTAGCTGCTGCCAATGCTGCGGCTGCGAGCGACCCTGGCACGTGGATTGACTTGCACAAGCAGATGAAGCGCTCGCTGCACGATGCACGGCTGCACTTGGCGCGGCGCGATGCAGCATTTACTGCCGCAAATGGAGGCTCAGGCTCAGGGGTTGGGCCGTCTACAGCAGCCGAAGCGGGCGTCGCAGCCAAGACGGAGCTTGTCAAAGTCGGCAACTTGTTGTCTGCACTGACGCTTGGCCTCAAGTCCCTTCAGGAATCGAAGCGGGTGGGTGACGGCGAGCTGCGGCGGCGGCGGGACCTGCTGGCAGCAGCGCGTGTGGAGCGTGACGGGCTCGAGACTCTAAGCACCAGCATAGCAAGCGCAAGGGTGACCGGGCCGCCAGGCCAAGGAGGCTCTGCACCAATGTCGGGCGACAAGGCTGTACTGTTTGGCAGTGCGGCCGCGAGCAGCAGCCGATCGTTTGGTGGCGGGCGGGTACTTGGCGCACCGCTGCCCGAGACAGAGCGCACGCGCGAGCTGGAGAACGCGGATGTGCTACAGCTGCAGAAGCAGATGATGTCGGAACAGGACCAGGAGGTCGATACGCTAGCCAAGATTGTGCAGCGGCAGCGCGAGCTAGGTCTGGCACTGAAGCACGAGGTAGACATGCAAGCGCCGATGCTGGAGCAGATGCACGAGGACGTGGACCGGGTGCAGGGCAAGGTCAAGGTGGCCCGCGAGCGGACAAAGCGACTGGGCCAATAAAGCTGCGCTCACTATGATCCTCTACTGCTCTGTCGGGCAAAGACTCGTGCTCTACGTTGTCTATTTTTTCTCTTGTTCCCAAGCATAGCCTTCCATCTTATTGCCCATCTGAGGATAGCCACGAGCATCGCCTTGTTCTCTTGTGTGTTGTAGCCGCCCCTCTGGATAGCCATCACTTTTTGTTATATACCAGTCCCATTATCTAATTTACGTCGACATTTCTTACCAACTCCCAAGTTAACGAATGCCCATAATTATCAACGGGCGTACTATCTGGCATGTAATACGACTCAAAAGCCGTTAATTGTATATCTCACGGCAGTTCCATGCCAGCGATTCACATGCGTGGCAATGGCAATTAAAAGGACCCTGGATTGATCATGCACCGAGACTACCGGCCAACAGCTAGCAATCTTAGATCGGTACTGATATATGCGTGAAGTGTGACAGTCCCGGGAGCACCCAACTAGCAAGTCGTAGGCATGCACCTAAACGCGAAACTATGCTTAGATGCATTTCATGGATGTAGCCAGCACGCCTAGGACTAACAAACACGGTAGAAACAAAAGTACTCGCTCCGTTTCGTTTGGCCTCGGGCCGGCTCGGGATGGGCGCCGCTGTCTTTCTTCACTACGCCGTTCCCGGATGTTTTTCTGTCTCTTTCATTTTTTCTCATCCATCTTATTCTGATGTATTTTCTATTGGTCTTGTCGTGTTTTAGTAGAGGCAAAATATCAACTAGTTGACCATTTTCTTCCTGGTTTCATGTTGCATTTTCTCTACGTCACTTCGAATAGACTTAGTGAATCGTGTCGTTGCTGGGCAACCTACGTCTTGGGTGTGGGTGGGTCATGTTCATCTTAGCGCGTTGGCCAATTTTACCCGTCACCAGGCTGCCAGGATGGGATCGAATGGATAGTATTGAATACAGAATCTTGTGATGTTTGAGTGCCGTGACGAGACGCGCGAGAGCGGGCGATGCGCTGTGATAGGCAGCTGTCATCACTCGATCAAAGTCTGGTTCACACACGCAAAGTGGGTTTGATGTACACTTGAAGAACCAAGAACCAAGAACCAGTCACAAACAGCGGAAGTTATTTACTTTCTTCCATACTAATCATCTGAACCAGGGACTACAAGGTTGCAATCCCGGTAAAGCGTTTGCAGGACAAGAACATTCTGTTTACCTGGGCACGGTCGTGGCGGGGTGACGGTGACTCGACCGGCAATCTCCTTTCCCGTATGATTCAACTCTCGTAATACTGTCTGTCGTGTCTGTCCTGCTCTCTGTTCTGGTTCTCTCTTATTCTTCTCTGTTCTATTGTTCTCTGCAGTCTCGACCCTGGTCGGGATGGGGTTGCATTGTGAATATGTAAGATTGATTGCAGCGGCATGTTTGATTATCGTCAACTGCCGCCGCAAGAGCTATCTCTGCGAGAAGTCGCCTCCCCTCACACTACAATACTCGTATACTCCGGAAGACCTGTTGATGTTTACTTCTTGGCCATCACCATCGCAACTCTGACCGCTGCATGCAGGATGTGCTGTCGGTTTGTTGACTTTTGGTAGCCGACCAGTCATATCAGGCAGCGCGGTCGGCGAGCGTCTGCAGTCGTCCAAGACAGACTAGCTTCAACTATGCATGGGATGAGCATTGTGGGAAGAAACAGAAAAAAGCTGCGGCCTAGATTCATAGTGCACGTCTCGCTTGTGTTCGATATGTCTCTCGATGTGATGACAAACCAAGTACCAGGAAATCCAATCTGGGAAAGAGCCACTGTCTCTCCTTTCATGATTGACGTCAGAACATGCAGTGTCATCTGTGCTGGCCGTTGACGACACCTCATGTAAGATAAAGAGTATGAAACCGCAGGCGATCGACAACAAGCAGGGACGGGGCACAGCATTGTCTCTGTTTACGTCGTATGCGACGTAGTTTTGCGAGTACGTGCTCGATTGCCAGTTTTCTCTTTCTCGCCCGCACAGCCCGGTCACAGCAGCCAGTGGTCACGACAGGCTGTTGACGTCGGCAGAGGGCAGACGAGAAACAAAATAGGCCGCCGTACGGGAATCTCCTATCCTACTTACTTTGTCTCATGGCTGCCTGTTGTGAGCCCGTTCTGTGTTCTTCTCTTCTTCCCATGTTCCCATATGACCATATGACCGTATCCCCATCTTCTCTCTTCACACCTGTGCATCCCGACAGGAGCTCCTTGTCAATAGCAAGGCAACTATGAATTACAACAAAATATAAGGCGGCATTGCCGTCATGATTCAAGAGAATACGTAGAAAAACAACATCAAGGGTCTCGTTGGCGTGTTTTACATCGAGCCGGGCCTGATAGCCCGCCTATCTCTGGTTTACAGTGCTGCGTACTCGCTATTGCTCCTTCCCTCAAAGGCCCAAACACCCCTTTTATTAGGGGCAGTTGCCCAGCTTCACACCACACTAAGCCCAGGCAGTACCTAGCTCGCCCCGCTTTGCCCATGTGCGAGCCGTCTCGTTGGCTGTGTTCTGCTCTTTCCCGCACTCTTTACTAGCCATTGCAAAAGTAAACAATGGAGGAAGGAGCGATCGTGCTGTCGATTCGTGCCGCCTACCGCCTTTCCCTCGCGCTCGCTCACCATTTCTTCATCCCCTGGAAACCATGTTTCTGCCTCCAAATCCACCTCATCTCGCCTTCCTTCAGTCCGCATCCGCTCCCCACCACGCCCATCCCATCCCCATCATCCCTATTCCCGCTGCCTCCGTTTTCTCTGCAGCGTCATCGCTGGATCTCCTAGCACTCGTAGTCTCACTGCCACCCAAGGTAAGGCCCGTCATTCCTCCTCCTCCCAGTCCTCGTCGCTCTTCTCGTCAACTTGCAACGTTCGCCTCTGAGATCTCGCCTCTCGTCTACGTCTCCTCTTTTCCAATCGTCCTTCTGTTGCTTTGCCGCTCCTTACCGGCCCGCCCCTCGTCGTCGCTCGACCCAATCCGCACCCCCCGACAACGCAGAAAGTGGCCCTCGTCGTCTTCCTCGTCCCACACTGCAGTCAACTCTCCAATAGTACGTTCGCTCGCCCACCCCAGCATTCATGTACGATCCACATGTCGACAGTCTCTGGTCGGTGTTCTCTCGTCTCGACTCTGCAACTGTCTCCCATCTCCTCCCCACCCATTGTTTTCTTCTTTCTTCTTTCGTCTCTCTGTCCTTCTCTTATCCCAGCCGTTCTTCTCCTGTCTCCTCTTCTCCCCTTTTCCCTCCTCTGCCTCTCACGATCTCACATTCCTCAAACTCTATTTTGACCCTTCCCTTTTCACGGTTTTAGATCGAACGGCCTTTCCCATTAGCGAGCTTGTTTTTGTTTTTGTCTTTGTTCATAATCATCTTTAATCTGGTCAGGCTCCTACGTTTTGCTTTCCTCGTCCGTGCCTCATCTCCCTCTTCTCGCATTTGCATCTGTGCATGGCGTTTGTCTCCAGTTCGATCTCGTTTCTGCTGCTTGCCTTTGTCCGGTCTTCTGTGAGTACACACGCTTTCTCTCTCTCCCTCTCTCTCTTATACCACCTGCATCAGAGACTATCCTGCTTGTCTCGACCGTCGCTGCCGTGAACACCACCTGGCACATCCGGGCCTCTGTCGGGCCTGTCAGGCCTGCAGCCGAAATCTGCTGTGACACCACATCATTACTAACGCCTCTTTCTCGTTGCTCTCTCTGCCTCTAGCCTTCGCTCCTTCTCATATCACGACCGTCACGATCTCAATGCGCATTGTCTCTGCATAACCTACCATAGATACCTCTAGTCTTGCGTTCTGTTCCTTGTGTGTTTCTCGACCGTGATATCCCAGTTTCGGCGTCTGCTGTCAGCCTTCTCTCCAATCCGCATCGCTCCTCTCTCCCAATTGGGACTCGGTTTTCTCTCGGCTGCATCCCACCAAACGTTTTCCGCCAATAGAGCCACAATCAGCACGACGCAGCAAACTCTTTCGGTGTATCTTGACCACCACGTCAAGCACTTCTTTCACTACTTGGACATCCATTACGAGCGACCAGACCCAACCGCCTTGCTGGATTGGTTGCTTCTACTCCAAGAATGAGCACTCCGCCCCCGCCTCCGCCACATGGCGAGGCGCCCAAAACAACGGGCGGGAGCGGACTGCCACCTGGTAACTATGACATCTTTGTCATACCGGAACACTCGGCTGGTGCCGGTTTCCTTTACCTGCCCTCTTTGAGGCCCAATATCAACAGCTTTGTTGCTGGTTTTGCTAGTGCACTTGCTATGGTTGCGCTCGGCAGCAGCATGGCACCTGCCTTCAAGGCCTGGTGGGCCAACTTCCAGGGAATGGGAAACGTCGGAATGGTAATGCTGGTCATCGCCGTTGGTCTGGGAGCGTGGTCGTTGGGACGTATACAGTATGAGGCACCCAGGTCCGGGGCTGGAACACCCAAGGGATCTCCTCGGCGAGGATCCCCTGATCCTAGAGATGGGGCTTCGAATCAACGGCCAAACTCAGGTGGAAGCAGAAGCGAAGGTGCACAAGGTAGTTACGGCCATACATCTGGCGGTACTTATCCCGGCTACAGCTCAGGTCCACCCCCACACCAACAGCATCAGCAGCAGCAGCAGCAGCAGCATCAACATCAACAGCAGCATGCTCCGCCGCCGCCGCCGCCGCCGCCGCCTCCACCAGAACCTCAACAGGCACCACCACCCCAACCACCTCCACAGCCACCTCCACAACCACCACCTCCGCAGCCTACTCCGGAGCCTCCTCCACAGGCGACTCCGCAACCACCACCTCAGGCGACTCCGCAACCCCCTCCACAAGCAGCGCCGCAACCCCCTCCGCAGCCACCCCCGCAAGCAGCTCCTCAGCCTCCGCCCCCGCCGCCTCATCCTCCTACACCGCCTCCTGAAGAGCCTGCGCCTAAGCCGCCTCCGCCTCAACCACAAGCCCAGCCAAAGCCACAACCGCAGCAAGCACCTCCGCCTCGTCAAGCAGAAGAGCGGCCAAAATCGTCTTGGCAAAAAACACCTCAACAGCCACAACGAGAAACCCCTCCTCCAAAACCGGCCACTCCAAAGGCCGATACGAAGGGCGCTTGGCAAAAGGCACGCGAGGAAACGAGGCGCAAGGAGGAAGAGCGGAAGGCGCAAGAAGCTGAGAAGAAGCGCAGAGAGGAAGCAGCGAACAGGCTCCGTGAGATCCGTGAGCGCGAGGTGCGTGATCGTCTCGAGCGTGAAAAACGGGAACGCGAAGAGAAGGAGCGCCGCGAGCGTGAACTCAAAGACAAACGTGACAAGGAACTTCGTGAGCGCATTGAGCGCGAACGGCGCGAGCGCGAGCTCAAAGAGCAACGAGAACGTGATCTCAAGGAGCAACGGGACCGCATTGAGAAAGAACTGCGTGAGAAGATTGAGAGAGAACAGCGCGAAAGAGAACAACGCGAAAGAGCCGTACGGGAAAAGCACGAACGTGAGATCAGAGAGAAATATGAACGTGAGGCCCGAGAGCAGGCCGAGAGGGACCGCATTCAGAAAGTCAAAGAAGAGGAGGAGCGGCAGAAGGAGATAGACCGCATCAACCGGAAGGGCAGTTCCTATGCCTTCTCCGCGGTTGGTGAGCGAACTAACCCCTGGCCAAACGGCAAGCCTTCGACTGCCTCTACAGCCCCCCCTCCAGCCGCCTCTGCAGCTCCGCCTCCTCCGTCTCACGGGGGAACAGCTCCATCAGCAGCACCCCGTTCCGCACCACCGCCAACGACTGGGGCCCAGTCCTCGTATGGTGGCAGTGCTGCAGGCAACAAGGGCGGTGGTGGTGGGGCTAGTGGCCCTCGCTCATATGGTGGTGCTAGCAGCACAGGCCCATCGGCATCGGCCCGCAAGCCGCCGACAGCAACCCCTTCCTCGACTAGCGGCCCCTCAAGAAAGACACACGTGCAGGACGAAGAAGAGACATATTCCTACCGGCCATACGACAAGCCGAAGCGGCCCCAGCCGGCACGCAAGAACTCTGTGTCTGATCAGTCCGATACATCATGGGCGCCGTCTCATTCTACGGCGCATACGAGCCCACCACCTTCGATGAGGCAGCCATACACGACAAACGACCCTGACAAGATTGTCATTCGGGCCGTTTATGGCTTCCTCAACCAATTCGCTAAGACGCCCTCATCGCAGCTGCTGTCAGGCATGGGTACTGTCACCGACGGACTCATCCTGCGCATCACGACAGAGGGCCTCTTTATCGACGACGACGTCCGCGGCGTCCCCCAGCGCGAGTGGGATGTAAAAGCGTGGACCCTTAAACTGGTAGAGGTATGGTGCCCCACACATGCGGTTGTTATTGCGAATTCCCCCGCGAGCGAAAGTGCCGCAAAGCCCTCGAGCACACCACGTTCATCGTGGAGAAAGACTTTCACTGGCAGCGGCGTGCGTGGTGAGCCGCGCTCGTTGACCGACGAGAATGCCGACGCCTATCTCGTGGACATGCTGCGCGAGTGTAAGGCGTTGTGTGGCCTGGGGCTGTGCGACACTGGCGTTTCCCCCTCTGCATTTGGTGCTTTTGACGAGTCCGCGTCTGCTTCTGGATCCTCTCGATCAGGATTTGCTAAACCCCCACAGATGGGCGAGTTCAAGACGGGAGGCCTACACCTACTGCGCGCCACCGTGCGTGATCAGGAAGGCAAGCGCTTTCTGTTTGTGCTCGACCAGGAGGAGGCCTGGAAGGTGTCCATTGGCCTGCAGCGGCTGCGCCGGGGCACGCAGGTGCGGTCGCTGGGTGTGGCTAGTCTCAGCAGCGCAGATGTTCGGACGACGCTGCAGCTTCTTGGGTGGACGTAAGAGCACGGTTCACTTTGTTTAGCGTTTTCCTGTTTGTTTGTCCGAGCCGGTGTCTCTTTGGGGGTTTTGTTTGCGTCTATCCGAGTTGTTATGTTGATGCAGTTGGAGTTGGAGGATGGATGTTGAAAATTGGTGTGTTGAGACAAAAGCATTTGAGGTTGTTATTAGCGCGTATACCCAGAAGATGAGAATATGAAAGTTTCCAAACCCAAGCCGTGCTCCCCATGACCATGTTATATGTACAGAGTTGTTTACGTGAACTAGCCAGTTGCTGTGGAATGTGTCGAGATTATGAACTGGTGAGCACTGGAATCTACGAGGAACTGCCTTCATTCCAAGGATGGCACTAAGTCACCATAAGATAGAGTCTTATTGCTCATCACATAGCAATATGTTCATCTTATGTTTGTGGATGATGGAAATACCAAGTAACAAGATGTTAGGTGACTTAGATGCAGATTATTTATTTGAGTTTTTTAAAAGTTGGAAATATATAATTTGTATTAATATTCAAAACATTCATAATAATTAGTAATCTAGGTAAGTAACAAGAAATATAAGGAATTATAAACACAGATTGCTCAAAGTCACAGAAGTATATCTTTGTATTAAATCTTGAAAGTGTATTAAAGATACAACGACGATATATCTGTTGAGAAGGAAGACTTTGGATCGGGGTTATTATTGGGATGTTGTGATGTCTTCATGATTAGTCATACATGATTCGCTGCGGCGGAGCACTATCAATGGCTAGCACTATGCTTGGATGCACACCGCCTTATTATTTACGGCAGAAAAAAAGTTTTGGGAAGCTCCCGTAAATTTTCTGAAGAGTGCCAGTCCCCGCAAAAAATCTCAGGAAGAGAGAACAGTACATCTCAACATCATTAAACTCGAACTGCTGCTGTACACGCACGCATACAACACCTCCACCATGGCGCCCCAAAAAAGAAAGGCGCAGCCTGTTACCTACACTATTGAGGATGACGAATACGTGTCGGACGAGAAGCCTGACTCGGACGACGAGCTGCCGCCGAGCAAGCGCCAACACTTTGACTCGACCTTTGTCTGGGACGATGACGATGGTTTTGGGTTCGGATATGACGAGGACCAGGAGAATGCCAGAGCCCAGGCTGACCTCGAATGGATTGGTGCCGAGCGCATTGTCGATCTGGATGCCATTATCAAGCGGCGGCGCGAGCGGAAAGAGGCGGCCAATGCGGCCAAGGCCGTGAAGAGCAGCAAGAAGGAGAAGAAGGCTGATGGAGAGGACGTCGATGAGGAGAGTGGAGACGAGGAAGAGGAGGAGGAGGAGGAGGAGGAAGAAGAAGAGGAAGAAGAAGAAGAAGAGGAGGAGGAGGTGGAGGAGGAGGAGGAGGAGGAGGACGAGGGTGCCGATATCGATCTGGACGACGAACTGCTCGCCGACGATGGCTTCGGCATGGGCGCTGACTCTGATGAGCACTCTGACGACGATGACGAAAAGGCATCAGCGGACGGTGAGGACGTCAACGGCGACGACGACGACGACGCAGCCTCCGACAACGACTCCATCGCTACCCCGATTGGCCACCCCGACGACGACGACCGGGGCGACTCGAGCGACGAGGACGAAGAGGCGAAAGAATCGGGCTCTGACTCGGAAGATGACGACGAGAAGGCCCGGCAAGTGGCTTTCTTTGCCGACGGCGAGAAGGAGAAACTCAAGGCTGCCAAGAAGAACAAGAAGGGCGGCAAGGGCGGAGACGATGACGAAAACGACGAGGGTGCAGATGGCAACTCGTTGCTGTCGGTGCCTTCGTTCGAGGGCATGCGCATCTTCTCGCGGCCTATTCTGCGCGCTGTTGCTGCCGCGGGCTTCAACCGCCCGACCAAGATCCAGGCCAAGACCATGCCCTTTGCCGTTGGTGGCAAGGACGTCGTCGGCCAGGCCGTCACCGGTTCCGGTAAAACCGCCGCATTCTTGCTTCCCATTTTTGAGCGTATGCTGCACCGTCCCAGCAAGGTCCCCAAGACCCGTGTTGTCATCCTTACACCGACACGTGAGCTGGCCCTGCAGTGTCACCAGGTCGCCGTGAAGCTGGCCAAGTTTACAAACATCACCATGGTCCTGACCGTTGGTGGTACATCATTCAAGGCTACCGAGCCCAAGCTGCGCGAGCGTCCAGATATCGTCATTGGTACACCAGGTCGTTTCATTGATCACATGCGCAACACCCCCGGCTTTGCCGTTGATGCCGTCGAGATTCTTGTCCTCGATGAGGCCGATCGTATGTTGCAGGATGGTTTCGCCGACGAGCTCGACGAGATTGTCAAGTTTTTGCCGCGGTCGCGCCAGACGATGCTGTTCTCTGCCACCATGAGCGCACCTGTTGACCAGCTGATTCGCGTGGGCATGTTGCGGCCGGTGCGCGTCGTTGCCGACGCCAACTCGCGCACAGCCGGCACGCTGACGCAGGAGTTTGTTCGTCTGCGCCAGGGTCGTGAGGGATCCCGCATGGGCTACCTGCTGCACCTGTGCACGACGCTGTACCGCGACCACACCATCATCTTCTTCCGCGAGAAGAAGTACATTCACGAAGCACGCATCGTTTTTGGTCTTATGGGCCTGACATGCGAGGAGTTGCACGGTAACATCAAGCAGGCCGAGCGTACGGCAAGTTTGGACTCGTTCCGAAAGGGAGCAGTGTCGTTCTTGTTGGCCAGTGACCTGGCGTCCCGTGGTCTCGATATCAAGGGCGTGCAGACCGTCATCAACTACGAGGTGCCCAAGACACTCGAGGATTACATCCATCGTATTGGTCGTACTGCTCGTGCGGGTAACCGCGGTGTGGCCGTGACGCTGGTGGCCGAGGACGACCGCAAGTTTGTGCGCGCGGCGACCAAGGCGATGCGCAAGGACGACGGCGACAAGGGCATGAAGTACCTGATCAAGAGCCGGCCGGTCGACCCTGCAGCGGCCAAGGAGTGGCAGACCAAGATTGATGAGCTGGACGCGGACATCAACGAGATTGTTGCCGAGGAGCGCGAGGCGCGCAAGCTGGCCATGGCAGAGATGGAGATTACGCGCGGCGAGAACATGCTGAAGCACCGCGACGAGATCTTGTCGCGGCCCAAGAAGACGTGGTTCGAGACACCCCGTGATAAGGAGGCCAAGAAGCAGCTGCAGCGCCGCAGTGGCCCGGCCAGCGAGGATGCCAAGAAGAACAGTGTCGAGAAACTGCGCGACCAGCTCAAGCACAAGCGCGCGGGCGGCGACCTGAGCCGCAAGGACCAGAAGAAGCTCGATAACAAGCAAGATCGTCTGTCGGGCATGGGCGGACAAAAGCTGAAGCAGGAGAAGAAGGCGCTGGTGGTCACAAAGGGCAAGCCAGCTGCGAAGAGCGGCAGCAGTGGCCCGCGGCCGATCAAGGCGGCCAAGGGAGCCAAGGGCGCCAAAGGCCCCAAGGGCGGCAAGGGCAAGGGCGGTAAGCGGTAATGTTTGACGGCCGGTGAAGCAAAACATCAAAAGCTGGGATTTGATTTTATTGTTTATTTTATTTCAAGGCATTGGAGCATTTGTTTAGTCTTTCCACAATCTTCCTGTACATTTTCCCTTTCATCTTTCTTTGATTTGTGTCCATTTGTTGACTAGCATTATGATTAAACACACCGAATAGAATAGATTAGAGAAGACGTCAATTAATACGTCGGTTAACATCTACCACCGCCCGTCACCACTCTCACGCACATATCGTGAGACGGACATCCACGCCGTGACACCACAGAATCACTTAGACAACGCGCGTTTCCCCTCAGTTACCGTATATTCCACGGTTCTTGCCACCTTGTCAATAAACGTCATGACAGCACAGAATCACCTAGACAACGTAACGTGTTTCCCCTCTGTTATCATATTCAAGCTGTCTTTTAGACGCGTAGCCGTTTTTTTCTTTTCCCTCTCGCCCTAAGTTATTAAGAAGCGTCACGAGCCCCCTTTTAGACTTCTTCTTTTTTGAATTTGCTCTTCAGTTTGTTCTCTCTCATATTTCTCGTCGATGTCGCGCTTGCCTTCTCGCGCTTGCCTGCGCCTCTGCGTTTCTGCGCCCTCGCTGCCTTTTCGCGTCGTTGCCCCCTGCACCGTTGGTTATGCCGTCGCAGCTTCATAATGCTCACGGTCTCGGAGACGTGAGTACACGGCTAGACACACGAATACCGTTCACAACTAACATGATAGAACGTTATTTTTGGTGATATGCGCCATCGTCTCGCCAGCAGCAATTTGTGGCATCTAGTATGGCCACAAAGCCTACCAAAGAGCTAAAGAAATGCGCTTCTTCGCTGAGCAGGCCGCGTTGGCCAAGGGCGAGTCCCTCCCTCTTGAGCATGTCCTTGCTCGGCATGAAAATGCTAAGCGGAAGTGGTGGCGGCGTAAGGCTACCAATGACTACCGGGAGGAGGAATGGGAGATTGTGCACTCATGGCACATATTCAACTTTGCCAGGGAGGAAGAGGCCGCGATAGTCGCCTCAGCAGAAGCTGGACAAGCTGTTCCTGTCGCCGTCCTTGATGGAGCGACAAGATCACAAAAAGAAGACGAAAGCGTTCTAGTTCAGGCGGCAAAGGCCCGACTTGAAGCCTTGGAAACATCTCGCAGGCTGCAGGAGGACTTAATCGGGATTGCAGTCTGACTCCCTGCCTTTTCGTCTCAACGTCCTGTTTATTATTGTTGTTGGAGTTTTTGTTTTGAATGCCTGCTTTGGCGATCGGTTTCTTCTAATTCCAAACTTTATTAGTCACCCATTAGTTATGCTAAGTAGTCAATTCTGTAGTCGCTAGTGATATTCGATGTCTCCTAGACGAGGATTGTCCAGGGGAAACTATACGATGGCTGTACGTGCTAGATAATGCTTGTATAAAGCATATATAGCCATGTTGACTATGTCGTAAGTTGTCAACTTGACAAAAGACATAATTACATAATCTTTATCATGACAATGATAGCGCCTTCCGCTTACGACACCATACAACAAAATAAAGTATCACGTGAGCTTACATTGGCAAATACGCACACCCTAGAATGCAAATGCTGTTTATCTATCTGATATTATTGTCTTTTGTTGGCTATGTTTCCAAGACTGATATACCGACCACTAGGATCGTCATCGCCACGTTTGTGTGCACGTTTAGAAGTCGGTTCTTCCCGCAAGGCTGTCATAACCAAGCAACTAGAAGAAGTGGGTCACCTGGGCGCACATGCTGAACGGCACCACCTGCCCACCTCAGCTGCCACTAGCTGCCACGCCTGCCACTAGCCTGTCGGCAACCTGAGACCTCACTTCTCACCACCGCCCCTCCCGTTCTCCTCCTACTACAGCCTCTCCCGACGGCACTCTCTACACGTGGGGATCCTTTGTCTATCTCCTTGCCGACGTGGAACAGAGATACACAGGCATGATCCTGTCGACGTGACTCTGCTCGAACAGCTGTCTCTCTCCCTCCTCGTTCTCCTCCTCGTTCTCCTCGTTTTCCCCGACTCGCCTCGCCTCGCCTCGCCTTGCCTCTCGCCGCATCTGCTGTGGCCACACGCCACGGCGCACTTGCGTCTACTCCTATAACCTAGAAAATACAAAATAAGGCAAGCTGGCTCCCTTTTGGAGGAGGAGTCTTTTCCTGCGTTCGCGATCTTCGCGCGCAACGGTGCCCCGGAAGCAGCTGCCTCTGCCTCGACACCACCAGCGCCAACAGCCGCCCCAACCCACAAGAAAAATAGACTCTGCCAGTACCACGCGGCCATCCTTCCGCTCCCCATCACAGCCGTCGCGCATCTTACATCATCTTTCTGGATATAAAGCATCTTTTCTAGACGGCTACCGTGCGACCCGAGCTCCTCTGAACCCCAACCCGAACTTCCCCTACAGATCCTACCTCCGCGAAAGATACCTACGGTTCCGCTACGATATCCTGCCCCGCTATCGCCAACGAGCACACACTCGACTGTACCGCTTCATCGTCGACCGTGCTAATCATCGGCGCCAGAACCGGCAACGCCAATTGACTCTGCGGCTTCTTCCGCTGGGACTAAAGCCACCCTACTTGATAGACACAACAGCATCTGGAATAGTCAATGCTCGCGCAAGAGACTTGATTGCGAAGCTGCCCAAAATGTCCAATGACTACCAAATGTACGAGCGCGGCTCGCGCCGCCGCCGCCTAGCTGCCATGGCCAACAACGTTTACCGCGCTAGCGTGGCAGCTGCCAGCGAGATCCGCGACCAGTACAACACATCACGGGCAATACGCGAGAGTGACGGGTCTGGGTCCGAGTGGGAGGAGGATCGGCCACCTAACATTCCTGGCGCGTTTCCAGACGTGTCGTTTGCGACCGGCGGAGACGCCCAGATGGTCCTGTTTCCCATGTATGCCAAACGCCACGTGCGCAGGTTCAAGCCATCAGGCGCAATGCTGGGTACCGGAGGCTACGCTTCAGATGACTCAGAGAGAGCTGGGGAGCCTCCTAACTGGCACCAGGAGTTTGCGCGCCTCGAGGATGAAAAGGCCGTGGTGGACGTCAACGTTCATGGCTGGCTGTACATTGTGAATCAGGGTCCATTGACGCGCAAGAACCGTTTGCTTATTGGTCTTGCGCGGAGGCTGAGTGGAGTTCCTGCACCTGAGCAGGCAATGCTATCGACTGATGCCACCGGGATGCCTGCAGGCGTTGATGGATCCATCAAAGACCCCCACGAAGCACTGAAGATTCAGCGTGCCGCCGAAGCGATCGAGAGACGCGGACAGGGCGAGAAGGATGCAGCTGCGCGTGGAGAATACAGCGAGACGCCAGACCAGGCCGCTCGGTACGACGACAGTAGTTCTGACGACGGCCGCAACCATGCTCGGAGGCCACCCCCACCAGCACCTGGCCCGGGTAAGCTTACACCCAAATCTTCCTGGCCCGCGTCTTCTATTGCAAGCACTGCTGCCACACCCGAAATGTCCGAGGCGGAGATGATTGCCGCAAATACCAACTTGCTGTCACGGCTGGGCCCGTTCCTCACAACACCTGTCGTGCAGCAGCCTGTCACCCTGTTTTTCTACAACGAGGACAAGTCGCAGTCACGGACAGTTTTGACTACAGACTCTGGCCACTTTGTGACTTGTGCCTCCCTCGACTTCGTGCCAACCCATGTCCGTATATTAGTTGCTAGTGGCTCCGGAAACAGCGCGCTCAAACCTCCGGGAGGGGGTTCTGCAGGTGTCGGGGAGTACTCTGTCGCCAGCGAGACTGCTCTGGTCAATAGTCTGACCCATCCGCTGTCAGCTGTAGCCCCTATCCAGCTGGTCGAGGACCGTGGCATCAGCCTCATCAGCGATATTGACGACACAATCAAGACGTCTAATATTGCTCTGGGAACTCGCGAGATTTTCCGCAACACGTTTGTGCGCAATCTGGCCGACATGACCGTCGACGGCACGCGCGAGTGGTATACTGCGCTGCACGACCTGGGTGTGCAGTTCCACTACTGCTCCAACAGCCCATGGCAGCTGTTCCCTGTTCTGACCACTTTCTTCAAGCGTGCGGGTTTGCCCAAGGGGCCCTTGCATCTAAAGCAGTACAGTGGCATGCTCCAGGGTATCTTTGAGCCCGTAGCTGAGCGCAAGCGCGGCACGCTGGAGAAGATCCTGCGCGATTTCCCCAACCGTCGTTTTCTTCTCGTTGGCGACAGCGGCGAGGCTGACCTTGAGGTGTACACGGAACTGGTGCTGGCACACCCCGGTCGGGTCCTAGCAATTTTCATTCGCGATGTGACAACACCCCAGCAGCAAGGGTACTTTGACTCGTCAACATCGTCGCGGACACTAAATCCAAACTATGGACCCTCGAGTCCTGGCCCGGAGCGGCGACCCGCCTTGCCTGCCCGGATTGCGACTGCACCTCCTCAGCAACAGCAACAGCAGCTACAGCAGAAACAGAAACCGTCTGCTCCACCACAAGGCCCTGTTATGGGAACGCTGATTGATCTCGACGACACTCCTAGCAGCGGACCTTCCCCGGTAACGAGTTCTGCTTCGGCAGACCAA
Organism: Ophiostoma perfectum; assembly: GCA_029298845.1. Taxonomy (NCBI): domain Eukaryota; kingdom Fungi; phylum Ascomycota; class Sordariomycetes; order Ophiostomatales; family Ophiostomataceae; genus Ophiostoma; species Ophiostoma perfectum. The sequence goes on from JANSLV010000015.1 coordinate 58,467, forward strand.
GTACCGACTCTCCCACTGAGGAAGCCCTTACCACCACCTCGCCCGACTAAGCCATTGGCTCTGCGGGGATCGATGGCTGCCACGGCTGCCGCATCTTCGGCTGCGACAGCTGTAACATCGACGGCATCTACTGCAGCCGCGGCGGCATCTGCTGCTGCGGGAACTGCTGCCACCACGGTGGCAAGCGCCTTATCGTCAGCCCGTGGCACGCCCCCGCCACCCCCGCCGGCGCCTCGTCGGAAGGCTGTGAGCTCGTCGTCTTCGACTGCTACCGAAAGAAGCAGTCCAGACCTGAGTGGTCTCCCACCGCCTCCTCCACCTCCAAGGCGTCCCCAAGCTGGAGGTCTTGATGGTAGCGGTGGAGGTGCCGACAATGTGCGGCAGAGGCAGCAGTACCCATACCAGAGGCCACCTGTTTCCCCCCAACCACAGCAGCAGCAGCAGCTACCACCGGTAAACAAAAAGGTGGACATGTGGCATCGCCGGTTAGCCCACGCGCAGGACATTTTAGCTCCGCATGGTGTTGCCCTATATACGTGGCGGCGTGGCCAAGATGTTGCCGTTGAGGCAGTCGGCATTGTGAAACGGGCAATGCGCCGTGAATAGGCAAGCCCGCAAGATGAATTTCCGTATAGCGTAAAAAGTATGATTTTATGCAGCCAATTGAAGAACCAATTGAATACAAATACAGTTATCTTTCTGTCCTCAAGTACCCAAGCATCCAACAATCAAGCATGTGAAGACTGGCATTGTGTTCGAGCTACATGCTTTGTTTAGCTCTCCACGACGACGCATGACACCAGCAGCCTTGTCAACGAACTTGTCCTTGTCCTTGGCGATGTACTCGAGGTAGTACAGTCCGCGAAAGGCGGCCTCAGATGCTTCCACGCTTTCGAGCTCGAATGTTGTACAGCCGTCCCAGTTCTCGAGCTCTGTATTGGCCGAACTCTCGTGACCTACTGCTGTCCTGCTTGTGCTGATGGAAGGAAGCAGATGGGTCTGCCTGTACTCGAGGAAGCCGTGCTTGTTGACGGCCCAGGGCTTCACGAGAGGGCCATGCACGAGGAGCCAGTGGTGGTAGAACCCATAATGCGAGAGAGAGACCAGGCTTGCGCTTCAGGGAGGCGACAATGCTCACCGTCCTTGGATTGACTGAAGATATTGACAGTCGAGTGTATGGAAAATCAGTCTGAGCAAAAATAAATCAGTAGAAATGTTGCTGGTTGCCCAAAAGTGAAGGGACTATATTGGTCACCCAGCAATGCTGTCGGAAAACAGTACCCGTTCCAAAGGTGGCAAGATATAAGAAGCTGCGTGGTAAATAAGTTCATTAAGTACGAGATACAGCGTAAGTGAAAAAGAACAGGCCAGATTTAGTGGCTTGGGGAACCCAAGAAAAAACATTAAGAAAAGAAAGATCAAAACAAGAAGGGTCAACTTGATACGATAAATCCAAAAAGTATATCAGAGAAAACTCTAGCGAAATCCGGAACACCATTGCGCTCATAAATAGATAGATGGATGGCCTAAAAAAACAGACTTTGCCCAGAGTATGAGATGATATACTCACAGCCAAGAGGATTGCGCGCCTCGTGTGCCTGAAGCTGGTCTAGGATGATTTCACCTGCTGGCGGGCCGTCGCGCAGCTTCTCCTTGATGTGGATGATAACCACCTTGAGACCGCTAAGAGGCAGCCGGGGCTCGTCAGCCTCGGGCTCAGCATCGGCTACAAGCTTAACTTCGTCTGCAGTGGTGATAGACGGCTGTGACATATCCGCTTCCATCGACAAATCGGCAGTCGGTGTCGCAATGTGAGGTGTGTCGGGCTGTGTAGTCCCGTGATCAGTGCGCGTAGCAACAGCCAGACGAGCTGGCTTGACGGTTCGTGGCGATACAGGGTCTTCTAGCAAGGCCGACGAGCTGGCGTTGGTAGTGATGTCGTTACTAGTGTTGATCATAGCAATTTCCGTCTTGCGTCGGCCATGGCTGTTTGTTCGCGACAAATGGCCGTTGCCCGAACGGTCTTCATCGCCGCCATGGCGCTTACGTTTCCGGCCATCGCGCTCACGCTGCTGCTGCTGCTTTTGAAGCTCTTGTTGCTTGTGGGCGATTCGCGCGTGTGCGACTTCTGCCGCTAGGCTGCCCATCTCCTCCACAACAAACCTCGGCGTGAGATGTCCATATAACCGGTCCAGGGGTTGTGAGTCGTCGTAGCTGCATTCCACAAAGATTGCAGAAAGTTTACCAGCGGCGATTTTGGGTGCTGCTTCTTGCCAGATAAGACAGTTGCGTGGCGATAGGGAGATTGAGTCTGGCTCGACGTCGCCAAACATCAATACCTCGCGGGCGGTTTTCACATCACGAATGAAGTATGCACTGGAGTCATAGACGCATACGCTCTCGCCCGTCGTCACTTGCTGCGGAACTCCGAGGCTGCCCCGGCGTGCCGCTGCGGCGCTTCCAGGACCAGATAGAAGGGCAAGGCTGTCCCTGTGTTGTGGCCCAAGCTGGGGTGTTCCGTGTGCAGAAGACGGCAGAGAAGGTGGTAGCTGGATAGACTGAGGCTGCGACTGTGCTTGTTGCACGGGTTGAGGAGCGGATGGTGAGGATGAGAGGGGTTGTGTGTAGGTGGCACTTGTGACATTGTGGTGTGTATGGCCGTGAGGACTCAAAAGGCTGGGGCCTAGGGGCATGCTGCTGCCATCCATGCTTCCAAATCGCGTGCCTGCCCCGCTGCCACGATGACTATGGCGCTCTATGCAATGGCCATGACTGACGCCCCAGATTTTCACAGCCAGGCCATCACTGATTTCGACATAGCCGCGGCCGTCGCCGTCTCCCAGTGCCGGTGACCCGCCTTCGACAAGGCGCATGTATGTAACCAGACCCGCACCGTTGTTTTCGTCTGACAGATTTGGCCAGATAACGTTGTTAAAAATATGCGCCTTGAACGCTGCGATAGTTGACGGCAGCCCAGCGAGCCGTTTTGGCCGTGTCCCGGGAAGACCGGCCGTGTTGATGACGAAACCAGAAATGTGATCCAGATGAGGATGTGTGATAAGATATGTATCGATAAGAGCGCTCTGCACAAAGGATGCATTTGCGCCCGCTGTCGCATAAGGAACTTCTAGACCAGCAAATGGCCCAGTCGTGAGAGTGTAAGGCAGGGATAGCTCAGAGGACTCTGGCGTGCTGCCTTCGTCGCTGGGAGAGCTGTTGGCTTCTGCCAAACCGGGGGGCAATGTTTGCTCTAGGATCCGGGTTATTGCGCCCATCAACACACCGGCATCCAAGGAGACAATTGAGCCTCGGCGCCATCCCTCTGCTGTTGACCGCACCAGGAAAGCGGTGGTGTTAAACTCTTGTGGTCCGCCACCAGATCCCTATCAGATGTGTTAGTTGGATTTGCACGTGGGTGTAGAGCCAAGATGGTGTGTGGGTGGGTTCAGGGTCGTCTCTGGCATGCGGCAATTTTGGATAAGAGCATTGATCGATGCAACAGAAGATTGTTTCAGAGATCAGACGATGGAGGCCCCTGCTGTTCGGGGTATGAAAATGACAAGCGAAAGAATCGGCTTGGCAAACTGAGCATAGAGGTGAAAATATACGGCAAGTCTTACCAGAACGATAACCTGCAGCGCCGGCGAGCTAGGCCCGGCCGACGCATCGGCCGTGCTGCCGCTCATTGCTGTGCGCAAAGATCAGACACGGTTGTTCGGTTCGGTGCTGCTCATGCACGAGTCACTCAACGGCGGCGGACAGCAATGCGTCGTGTAGCGGTATGCAGTGCTAGGCGATTGTGAGATGTGCCTGCTGCTCCGGCTCGTGTTTGGATACTGAGAGAAGGCGTGAACAGTATGATGTTGGTGTAAAGTTGTACGGCACGAAGCAGCTCCTAATAGAGTAGGTTTTGGCTTCAGAATTGCGGCTGGTGCGATCGCACCCTCGTGCAAGTATAGAATGTGTGGGTCGACACAGGGCAGCGTGCGAGGCCACTAGCAAGGGCTACAGGACCGGTGGAATGCAGTCCGGTCGATCAGATAGGAGGTTGGGAACTGAAAGAGATGGCTAGACTAGGATCATGAAGCCTTTTGGTGAGAGAGAAAAGGAGTAGAGGCAATCGACGCGCCGATGCTGGAAATGGGACCTGGCGAGATAGATAAGGTGCCTGGACGAGCATAGGAAGGTGCGACTGCTTCTCAGCTGTCAGAAAGGGCAAGGACGATGCGAGGGTGGATTTAAGACGGCCGTATTAAGCAGAATGGCGTTTAAAAGGAGAAGGAGCAGTCGGACGGGGATGCGCGCCAATCTGCAACGCTGTATATGTACTGTGCATGCAATTTTGTACGCCGGGGTACTTCAATGGCAGAGTTCGGGGTCGTGTTGCGGCTGATGAGGCCATCGCCTGGGGACGAAAGAGAAGGAGCGACCGCGACAAAACGAGGACGATGTGTGAAACAGGCAGTGCTGATATTTAAGGAAGGAGCGGAGGAGGTGGCTCTACAGTGCAGTGAGAATAGACAAAAGATGGATTCTGGAAAGGCGGCGCTGGCGACAAGAGTGAAGGCATTTGTACACTTCCACTTATCGCCCTTTGTGAAGTGCAGTGCGGCTTTCTTTGATTCGCACTTTGCGGCGGTTTACACTGCGAACGGCAATCAGCACGTGACCACCAGCACGACAAGGGAGACAAAGAGACAGATGTAGGCGAAATATGAAGGGGCGAGCTAGATCTGGGACGGAGAGAGCGAGCAACAGACTAGGCGCTGGTGGCTCGCCGCTTGGTCTTGTGGCAGAGCAGATGGGTTCGTTGAGTAACGCTGCCTTGATGAATCCCATCTACAATGGCCTGAGAACCAAGATCCAAGATGTGACCAGTGGAGAGGGAGGGCACACCACTCCAACGGATGAGATCCAAGCCGGGGAGCACGATGGGAAGGAATGAGCAGCCGATACCAAGTGCGCCTGGACGACCATGGACCATTACGGTGGGCTCGGGCTGTGCCGTCTGTGCGGTGGCCGTCCATCCATAGGCTTGACTCTGAGTCTGTAATATGGAGCCGCTCAAGCAGGAAACAGGATAGGCGAGCTTGTGCAAGGCAGCGGCGCACGCCCGACTGGTTGCACGAGCCCAAAACTACGGAGAAAGGGTACCCATGCAGGAGTCGGCTAACACGTAGTATTGGTTAGCATCTGTTATGTGTTACAGATTCCCTGGGATGAGAGTCCAAGGTAGACGGGGCATCCGGATGTGTTGCGAACGGCGAGAAAAAGGAAGAAATGTACATATAATGGAAAGGGTGACTCACTAATGGGTAAAAACTTGTATTTGCTGTATATTTTGTTTATATGCCGTAAATCAAGAATGATTAATGAGTAATAAATGCACAATACATAAATACGTGAAATGTATATAGGCAAGAAGGTGTATACCTGACTACGAGAACAAGAAGATCTGGCTGAAAACAAGCTGTTTATCAACAAGGTCAAACTAACTACATAGAAAACCGCCCAGTTTGCGATTCACAGATCCAGAGTGTGCCAAAGTAAGATACAAGCGCATGCAGCCTCTGGGCAGATCATGTACATTTTGCATGCTGTGAGATCCATGCACTGCTGCCTCCAGCTGGACCGGAGAGCCCGATGCACGGGCAGATGACCACGGCTAGACCGTACAGGTTGAACATGCGAGCCATCTGGTAGACCGCCAACGGGCATCATCGCGACTTCAAGGATGCATGAGATGTGCAGCAAATGGGGCACTCAACAGGATGAGGCTAGGGGACGACAACATGGATGACGTCCAAGAGAATATCAAATCCGAGCTGGCTCGAGGCACTCGACGAAGCCCAAGGCAGTCTGGCTGTCAGGGAGCCAAAAGGAGCTAATAGGTTAAAAGGGCTCGAGTCTGAGATATGGCGAAAGAACAAGAAGACCTGGAGGAATACTTGGTTTTGTCTCACCATTGAGGAAGACGTGCAACCGCGGACAAGGTACTTTGTAGTCAAATTGGACGCCCATCATCGGCAAAAGTACTGCTAGCTATGCCGATCCATGGAAGGTTAAAAGTGACGAAGCTTGTCTGTTGTACGTAGTCATCAGCTGTCATACGCAGTGGTCTGTTTCTGAGAGCTACCGAGTACGACGTACACCTCGACGAGTGCTGAAATGGAAAAACCACCCCTAGACGCTCGAGACTCGGGCCGCCCGAAAGCGGGACCTTGGAGAAGAGGGTCTCGACCCCGTTCAGGGCCCCATAGAGCAAGTATGGGGAGCGAAGCTGTCAGATACATCGGAAATGTATATTCAGGCTACATTATTTATTTATTTCATTTTAACTGTGAAACGGGAATGAGATTAAGAAGACTGTGTGCTAGATCAACTAGCTGTGTAACTCGAAGAAAGGCAAATATAGAGAGTCAGAAAAATAAAACGCCAAACAAAAACGTATCAAAGAAAAGATTAGTAGAGAAAAGAAAAAGATCTCGCATTACAAAGTCAGGACCCGATTAGGAAAAGGCTTCCATGTTGAAGAAGCCATCCTGGAAGCCATCAAGACCATCCGGGTACAAAAGGTCTAGCTGAAAGTTGTAGTCTTGATCGAAAAGCTGCTCAACTGCTGAACCATGCCGGCTCATGCTCCGCGTGACACGCCGCGCTGGCGATGACAGTGCATCGGCATGGCTACCTTGTTGGTGCTGCGAAGAAGGTCGATAAGATTGGCTTGCCCGCGGAAGGATGTTCGGCGTCTTCATCGGGATGCCGGGGCTCTTGACCGCCTCGATCAGACGCTTTTCGTCACAGCGAATACCCTCCGTCAACGATATCCGGGCCGACGTCTGCTTGATCGCAGTCTCGCGCCGTGCCGGTGTCGCCCGTAGGCCGTAGGGCACTGGTGTTGTGATGACCCCATAGGTGCCACTAGGCGTAGAGACCTGGCCAAAGTGGAGGAAATGGGAGTCGACATTGCCGCTGGCACCCACATTGCCGCTGGCACCCGCATTGCCAGTGGTGATGGGATTGGTTTCGGCGAGCTCCAGGTTAATGTACTGGTCGTATGCACTCGTGAAGTCATATACAAGTCCATCGATGTTGGGGGTGTAGCTAATGTTGTTCAAGGCTAGTGACATGTTGTCGGTCCGCACATTCAGACTCCGGCGGCCGCTCCGTGCAGTTTTGGGGGCAGGAGTAAGACCGGAGTTTCCGTAGCTTGTGTATGCTGGTGTGGCCGGAATTATGATCTGATCAACGGCATGCGCACCTGATAACCGTCGTGAGCGCCGGAGCGGAGATGGGGCATTTGCTGATGGTTGTGACTGCATGGCATAGGCGGCAGCAGTCTGCAAAGCTGGCCCGGTGGAGGCTGACAAACGCTGCCGCTTCGAACTCGGTGCTGGTGCAGGGGCAAAGGCATGCTTGCCCAAGGTAGACGTGTTGCCGACATCGCCCAACTCGACAACGGAGCTGCTGTCACTGCAGAAGCGAGCCAGCTTGCGCTTCTTTTTGCTGGCATTACGGTTGGCTTCCTCCTTGCGAAGGTTGCCATAATGCTTGGAAATATCGTTACCGTTGCGCTTGTCGCGCATCTTTTGACGCGTGCTAGGCTGCGACTCAAGCTTCTTCTTTGTCAAGTTGTGAAAGAGACAGTCACTGTCCGCTTTGCGCGGACTCTGGCTGATGGGGATACCGTTTTGGATAAACGAGTCGTGATGCTTGTACTTCCACTCGAAAAAGATGTTCTCGAGTACGTGCGAACCATCACGCCGCAGGCTCATGGGGTTCCGCTCCTCCAAGGGCAAATCGCGAACATCAGGCTGCACATCCGCAAACTCCATCAGATGTGCCAGTGGAATCAACTCCTCGAGGCAAAAAAGATGCATGTAGACTGCGACATGGAATGGGTCAAACCGGCCATTGCTCGTTTCCGTGGGGTACTCATCAAAGCACACCTGATAGGCACCGCGACCGAGAGTGCCCTTGGCAGCACAACCCTTGATCCGACACTTGTGGTGATCAGCGTGGTGGTAACGGTCTGTGTGGATGGTAGGGATATTCTGCACCCAAAGCCGGAGTGGAATGCCGCGCTCAGCACATCCTCGAACATAGGCTTCAATGTCGCCACGGGCGAGGGTTCCTGGTTGCCTCAGCTCGCCTTTCTTCGTGTACTTGATGGGAACCTGTCTACTACCGTCGATGGCCATCCAGCTTTTGCGGCTTGGGAGGGTGTCATACCAATCAAAGCGGCCAATACGGTAGTCTCCATTCTTGTTCCGAGAATGGCTAACCTTTGCACCTGCTGGAGGTGGGTTGGCCTTTGGCTGAAGCTGCGTCGGTAGGGCAACTTGAAAGTTGGTGTAAAGAGACGGTATCGGTGCCGCCCCTGCGGCTTGCTGTGCGAGAAACTGTTGGAATAGAACCGACAGATCTGCCTCTTTCTCCCGGCCTTGACTCTTTGAGCACTCCAAGGCTTTCCAAGCATCCTGCAACTGGTCTCCGGTGCCGCTAGACACATTGCCGCCAAGCTGGCTTGTCTGTTGTAGCTGGAAATCATGGCATGTCTTGGTATCAGGAACATCCACGGCCGGCATGGGCAGCGGTAATACCTGAGATTCGGCTGGCATAGGCATAGGCATGGGTATGGGCAAGGGCATGGGCAAGGGCAAGGGCATGGGCATGGGCATTGGTAGTTTGTTGGCCGTGCTTGTTGTGTTATTGTAGTTGTTGTTGTTTGTGGGAGGCTCAGGGTACTGACTGGAGACTTCTGGACCGCCAAAGAGGTCGTCCAAGTCGCTGAGATAATTCTCTTCGACCGCTTCCATTGTGAAGTGTCCAGGACAGGACGATCAAATAGAGCAGAAAACAAGAAAAAAAAATAGAAGATGTAAGAAGATAAAAGGTTGACAACGTTCGTTGTACAACACGTGGGAGAGAATAGAATATAACGTGTGGATAATTCGAAGAATGAGGGAATAATTAAAGATTGTAAGTAGCAGCACTGCTGAACTACCGCGTGGAAAGATGATGTAAATGACTGCCAGACCGTACCTCTTCCAGGAGGGAGCAAACTGATCATCTCGAGAGCGAGCAGCCATCCTTTATATGTTGAACAAGAACTACGATGCAGATGAGTGATCTTCGAAATCCATTGAAAGAAGGCGAATATATAAAACGAGACCAGTGGTATAGGCCACAAAGAGAGGCTAGAGAAAGGAGAGTCAACAAAGAATGACGGCAGACCATTGTCCAAACTGTCTCTTCGTACCATGGATAGGAAGCCGCAAAGAGAACAATCAGGGGCACAATCGAGCTTAAATCAGAACGAGAAAGGAATAGGTCTGCTGGACAAGTTTCAGGGTATTGTCTTCAAAGAGAGGAGGAGCAGCAGGAAATCTAGAAATCAAAGGAATGAAAGGCATCCGAAAAAATCAAAGGAATCAAAGAAGATGGAATACGGCAGTAAAGATGAACTCATAAGGAAGACTGAGTATAAAAACGTAGGAGTGGGATGGGTGTAAAACGAGAGTGGACTTACAAAGCACAACGCAAACGACAATAGAAATAGAATAGCAGAAATACACAAAGAGAAGCCCGGACACGGTCTCAGAGCGTTATCATTGCCCTTGAGCACACCGAAGCACAGACATAGCTGCAAACTGACAGAATGGAGTATCCTGCCTCTCGATAGGCAGACCTTGCTGCGTTGCATAAATTATGCATCTCGGAGACGAGTTCTTGTGAACCTGCTTTGCCTGGGCCCGTGTTGCTGGCCGGCCGGTGGATGCTCCCCTTAAAGCATAGTCGAAGAGACGTCGTCTCTCGCTAGATGATTGAGATCTTCCTTCCTGGACCCGTAGGATGTACCCGTAGGATGCAATGCCACTCGACGGTCGCGTGAGAAGATGCGCTGGCCAACACGAGGCCACATGATGTACGAGGGGCGCTATGGCACTCATGGCAAGGCACTCGTGGCCACGGGCGGCGGCTGAACAGGAGCGAACAAAGGTGAGAGGAAGATTGGAAAAAAGCAGGGATCGATGGAGGAAAGGGTCGTATCCAGCAGCCGTGGCTGGGCGCACATATGATGTGCCTGCACACACTGGAGCAGCAAGGATTCGGCTTGTGCAACAGCGTACAAGGAGGGCGAAAACGGCCCGCAGAGCGGGCACGCAAAGAGGAACACCAAGACACTGCATGGACTCAATACACTCGAGAGACGAGATGAAGTCAAAAGACGCAATGGGTGGACTCCAATGCATGCACGGGCAAGGAAGGAAGTGATGGATGGCCAGTTACGGATTTAAACAGCAGATCTGACGGCACAAAGAGGTCGCCGAAAAGGGCAACTGCAAGGCACACAAAACTTGAAACGAGGAAGGCGCAATGGGTGCGCTCGTCAAAGAAACCACCACCACCGACGCAAGAAAGAAGACGTCTCAAAGGAGTCAAAGGATGGATACGAAAGCAAGATCATAAATAGAAGAAAGGAAAGCAACCGGCTGCGAACACGAGAATCTACAGTCGCTCAATCTACAGAGGTTAATTGACTGGGCGGGTGTTGTATGGGTAAACGGTCAACATCCCGTATTTACCCCACCTCGAAGCTGGGACACAGAGTTTAGCGCTGGGTAGCGCCTTCCCGCCAAGTTTCCTGAGTCCTTGGTGAGTTCTGCCAGAATAGGAATACCGTGGCGCCTCTCAGCTGCGCACTGTATTACACGCACAACTCACCACTGAGTACTTCATAAAACACTGTACCCGCACTGTCCCCACTGGGAACGACCCGTATCAGCATCATCACTGCTGCACTTCACAACATCAGCAAAACGGACGGCCACAAGCTCACGTCCAGCACACTCAAGCCAGAACCACCCACCCCGATCCGGCGCTTATCACCTGGCGCTGTCCTGCGTCGCAAGATATACCCGCGCAGCAACTGGCTGCTTCATTCTCGACCCTCTTGCTTGTCGGCCAAACTGACAGTCCTCGAGCCTCGAGTCCGTCGTCTTCCCCGTGCGATACCGTCAAACCATCTGACGAGAGAGGCCGCATACGCATACTCTATATCGATTGTTCATCCGCAAGCTACTGTAGCCTATCCGGACTTAGATCCGAGGCTGGCGTTCAGATTTGCTCGGTGTTCCCACCACTCCTGACCTCCGCATACCCGACCTCGACCCGGAGCTCACGACAGCTTCAAATCCCGCATCCGGACGACGACACTGCGAAACCAAGCCTTGCCGCTGGTCTTAGACCCCTAGCTCCATAACCAGCGATATACAAAATGGCTGGGCTTGCCCCCGAGCTGCAGGTGCAGCTCAACGAGCTGGAGAAAGAGCTCGAGGTACGTCTCTGAAAAGCACTGGAGTACCCCGGAGAGGACGAAGAAGATAGAAAAAGAACAAAGGCAGAATGAAAGGGAAGAAAGAGGGAGAAGAGAAAAGATGAAATAGAATAGCGAGTCATGCGTGGACAAGCAACCCGAAAAGCACGAGCTGGTGCTGCCGCATTTTCCATACCCATCTGGCCGAGGCTAACATCTGACCACAGGAAGGCGACATCACACAAAAAGGGTACATACGACCCCAAGTGCATCATTTTCTGATACACAGACTTGCGTGCTAACTCCATGTCTCTCCTAGTTACCAGAAGCGCCGGACACAGCTGTTTTCCCAGTATGGAATGGCGGCGAACGTCAACTTTGGCGACCCTAGAGCGTCAGTCTTCGTCCAGTCCCCAGTCGGGTCGGATGGAGGGCAGCAAGACCATCGCGCGGCGTCTTTTGCTGCCCTGAACGGCGGCTCTTCCCCAGGAGCGCCTGCATCACCAGCGGGCCTTCGCATCCACTCGCCGACGTACCCGACCAACCTCCTTGCTCCCGGCGGCCCCATTGCCGAGCAGCGCACAAATCTCAACAACCACGATTCGCTCTTCCTGTCTCTCCCATCACAAGGCGGTAACAGCAACCGACTGTCCGTCGTCGGTGGTAATGGCGTCGGCCCGGCGCGCACCGTGACAGACCCGTCACGCTCGGCGACCATGTTGTCTACCGACTACGCCTTCAACCCAGACAGTCAGCATCAGCAGTACGGCCAGTACGGCGACCCCAACGGCGGCGCGCTAAGCATGACCCAGAGCACACAGAACCCGTACGACAGCCGGACAGGAACCATGCTCGACCAGAACTTCTTCTCCGATTTTGCGGGCCAGCAATCCTATGAACAGGGAACCATGCCGGGCGACCAGTACGGTGGCGGACACCGGTACTCTGGCGGCGGCAGCGACGCGTTTTCTCCCAACATGGGCCAGCGCTACTCCATGGGCGATGCGTTCTCCCCAACAGCAGCTACAGCACCGCCAATGCTCACAGCAAGCGACCTGCCACCTCCAGATGCGCTCGAGTACCAGCTGCCGCTGGAGCCGCGCGATGTTCCGTTTGCAATCTATGACCCCCATGACGGCAACACGCCCATGTCAAAGTTTGACAACATTGCTGCCGTTCTACGCCACCGTGGACGCACCACGTCCAAGATGCCGGCCTACTGGGTTTTGGACAGCCGCGGTAAGGAGATTGCGTCTATCACCTGGGAGAAGCTGGCATCGCGTGCTGAAAAGGTGGCGCAGGTCATCCGCGACAAAAGCTCGCTGTACAGAGGCGACCGTGTGGCGCTCGTGTACCGTGACTCTGAAATTATCGAGTTTGCCATTGCATTGCTTGGCTGCTTCATTGCCGGCGTGGTTGCCGTGCCCATCAACGACTTCAACGACTACCAAAAACTGAACCTGATCCTTACTTCGACGCAGGCGCACTTGGCACTCACCACCGAGAATAACCTCAAGACGTTCCAGCGTGATATCGCCACACATAAACTGACATGGCCCAAGGGCGTCGAGTGGTGGAAGACTAATGAGTTTGGCAGCTTCCACCCAAAGAAAAAGGATGATGTGCCGCCTCTGTCTGTGCCTGATCTGGCGTACATTGAGTTCTCCCGTGCCCCGACCGGCGACCTGCGTGGTGTCGTGCTTAGTCATCGTACCATCATGCACCAGCTGGCCTGCCTGAGTGCTGTTGTCTCGACTGTTCCCGGAAATCGCCCGGGAGACTCCTTTACTGGCTCATCGCTGCGTGACAAAAATGGTCGCCTTATTGGCGGTGCCGCGAGCAGTGAAATTCTGCTCTCCTATCTGGACCCACGCCAGGGCATCGGCATGATTCTTGGCGTGTTGTTTGCCGTGTACGGTGGCCATACGGTGGTCTGGCTCGAGCACAAGACGACCGAGGTGCCCGGCCTCTATGCCCACCTCATTTCCAAGTACAAAGCAACGCTCATGGCTGCCGACTATCCTGGCTTGAAGCGTTCTGTTTACAACTACCAGCAAGATCCCATGACGACGCGCAATTTCAAAAAGGGCATGGAGCCAAACTTCCAATCTGTGAAGCTGTGTCTTATTGACACTCTGACGGTTGATGCCGAATTCCACGAAGTGCTAGCCGACCGCTGGCTACGCCCGCTGCGAAATTCGCGTGCCCGCGAGGTTGTCTCTCCAATGCTATGCCTGCCCGAGCACGGCGGCATGGTGATCAGTATACGAGACTGGCTTGGTGGTGAGGAGCGCATGGGATGCCCGCTCAAGCTCGACCTTGGTGAAGGAGCAGATACGGACGATGTCATCTCTGACGAAAAGGATGTTGCGAGCTCTGACGCAGCAGGCACTGCAGACACTGGTGGATTCGGCAGTTTGCTCGGTGGAGGCACCACAAGCAAGAAAGAACAGCATGCCTCTAATGAGCTGAGCGAGGTGCTACTTGATAGTGAAGCCCTCAAGACTAACGAGGTCGTTGTTCTGGCTGTGGGCGCAGAGGCCCGCAAGCGACAGAATGAGGCAGGCACAGTCCGTGTCGGCGCCTTTGGCTACCCCATCCCCGACGCCACGATGGCTATTGTAGACCCAGAAACTTGTCTGCTATCATCCCCGCACACTGTCGGTGAGATCTGGGTCGACTCACCATCACTATCAGGCGGCTTCTGGGCCCTCCCCAAGCACACAGAGCAGATCTTCCATGCTCGCCCGTACAAGTTTGAACCTGGTGACCCGACACCGTCCCCGGTTGAGCCTGAGTTTCTTCGGACGGGCCTTTTGGGAACGATCATCGAGGGTAAGATCTTTGTGCTTGGCCTGTACGAAGACCGCATCCGCCAAAAGGTGGAATGGGTGGAACCGGAGAACGAGATCGTCGAGTACAGATACTTTTTTGTGCAGCATATTGTCTTTACGATTCTCCGGACGATCCCCAAGATCTTTGACTGTTCTGCGTTTGACGTGTTTGTCAACGAAGAGCACCTCCCTATTGTCCTTCTCGAAACTACAGCTGCATCCACGGCACCGGCAACGCAGGGCGGACCGCCGCGCCAGCTCGACACGGCACTGCTCGACTCGCTTGCCCAGCGCTGTATGGATGTGCTGCTGCAGGTACACCGTCTGCGCGTTTACTGCGTCATGATCACGGCCCCCAATGCTCTACCGCGTGTACTTAAGAACGGTCGGCGTGAGATTGGCAACATGCTCTGTCGGCGCGAGTTTGACAATGGCAACTTGGCGTGTGTTCATGTCAAGTTTGGGGTAGAGCATGCCGTGCTGAATCTTCCTTTTGGAGTTGACCCAATGGGCGGCATCTGGTCGCGCATTGCCTCGGATTCACGTGGTGAGATCCTGGCGGGCGCAGACAATCAGTACTCTGGAATCGACAGACGCGAGGTGGTCATTGATGACAAGACGTCGACTGCGCTCAACAACTTTACGAGCATTACGGATCTAATCCAGTGGCGTGTGGCCCGCCAGCCGGAAGAGCTATCGTACTGCAGCATTGACGGGCGCGGAAAGGAGGGCAAAGGCATTACGTGGAAGAAGTTTGACACACGCGTCGCTGCGGTGGCAGTCTATCTCAAGAACAAGGTGCGCCTCCGTGCCGGTGACCACGCCGTGCTCATGTACACACACTCGGAAGACTTTGTGTTTGCCGTGCACGCGTGTCTCAACCTGGGCATTGTCGTCATCCCGATGGCACCTATGGACCAGAACCGACTGTCGGAAGATGTACCTGCATTCCTGCACCTTGTGGCCGACTTCCGTGTCAAGGCTGTGTTGGTGAACAACGAGATTGACCATCTGTTGAAGATGAAAACTGTGTCTCAGCACATCAAGCAGTCTGCACAAGTGCTGAAGCTGGCCTTGCCCAGCATATACAATACATCTCGTCCCCCGAAGCAGAACCAGGGTCTTCGTGACCTTGGCATCACCATGGACCCCAGCTGGGTGCAGTCCAGCTACCCGGCACTGATTTGGACGTACTGGACGCCCGACCAGCGCCGCGTGGCGGTACAGTTGAGCCACAGCACTATACTGGGGATGTGCAAGGTGCAGAAGGAGACATGCCAGATGACAAGCTCCCGTCCTGTGCTGGGATGCGTGCGGAGTACGACCGGTCTGGGTTTCGTGCACACATGTCTCATGGGTATCTACATTGGAACGCCGACGTACCTGTTGTCGCCGGTTGAGTTTGCACAGAATCCCCTCTCGCTCTTCCTCATTCTCTCGCGCTACAAGATCAAGGATACGTACGCAACGCCGCAGATGCTGGACCACGCGATGTCGACGATGCCGGGCAAGGGTTTCACCCTCCACGAACTCAAAAACATGATGATCACGGCTGAAAGCCGGCCACGTGTTGATGTATTCCAAAAGGTGCGGCTACATTTTGCTGCCACCGGGCTTGATCGTACGGCGATCAATACTGTGTACTCGCACGCCCTCAACCCCATGATTGCGTCACGCTCGTACATGTGCATCGAGCCTATAGAATTGTGGCTTGACACAAAGGCCCTACGCCGCGGACTGATCCTGCCCGTCGATCCCGACTCCAACCCCCGCGCACTGCTTGTGCAGGACTCGGGTATGGTGCCCGTATCGACACAGATTGCCATTGTGAACCCTGAAAGCCGCCTCTTGTGTCTCGACGGCGAGTTTGGTGAGATTTGGGTGGATTCGGAGGCTTGCGTCAAGTCATTCTACGGCTCGCGTGATGCTTTTGATGCCGAGCGTTTTGACGGCCACACCGTCGACGGCGATCCGAACATCCGCTACGTGCGCACGGGAGATTTGGGATTCCTGCATAGCGTGAGCCGCCCGATCGGTCCTAGCGGTGCCCTGGTAGACATGCAGGTGCTTTTTGTGCTGGGCAACATTGGCGAGACGTTTGAGATCAACGGCCTAAGCCACTTCCCCATGGACATTGAGAATTCGGTCGAGCGCTGTCACCGTATCATTGTCCCCGGTGGATGGTAAGTGCTATGTGTGTGTTGTACTTTGGTTTTGTGATAGATTACTAACGTTCTTATAGTGCTGTTTTCCAGGCCGGTGGCCTCGTGGTCGTCCTGGTCGAGGTTGCACGCAAAGCTTATCTGGCTTCGATTGTTCCTGTTATTGTCAACGCTATTCTCAACGAGCACCAAGTGGTTGTTGACATTGTCGCATTTGTGAACCGTGGCGACTTCCCGCGATCGCGGCTGGGCGAGAAGCAGCGTGGCAAGATCCTGGTGGGCTGGGTCTCGCGCAAGATGCGGACGATGGCACAGTTTGCGATCCGCGACATGTCTGCCATTGAGGGTGGAGGCAGCGGCGCTGATTCTGGGCCTGCCAGCCAGCCCGATGCAAACCGTGCTAGTATGAGCAGCATGCGCAGCGGCGGCAACGGTGGTGGTAGCATCCGCAATACCGATAGCGTGTCCATACAGGCGCCCCCACAGATCCTGGAGCAGCGCGAGCTGGAGCAGCAGCACGATCTAGACTTTGGATTTGGCAACAACAACGATGATGGGCCGCCGCCACCTCAGTTTGGAGCCATCGAGATGCCTGCCGACGAGAATTTTGTATCGACCCGGGCCTCGACGGCGACAGAGGACGACAGCACACAGGCCGACACCCCTACAATCACGACGACGACGGCCAACAACAACACGAGCCAATACGACCTAGATGAGTACGGTGAATACGACCCGTACAAAAACGAGCATGATGCCGTGACGCCGACGCAGGGTCGCGCGGGTGTTTTGTCTGTACGCAATGCCGATGTCGAAAGCTCAGACGAGGACGACGATGCACGCGGCCCACCACCGGTGCCAGTTGGTCGCAAGCCCATTGCACGCAAAAGCCTGCACTCGCCGCCTCACCATGCTAGTGGTGCAGCCAGTACCAGCGGTACATTGTCTGCCACACCCCAGATGTTCCTACCCGGTGTCGACGGGCGGCCCTCAACAAACGAGGACTGGCGGCTAAGTGCGGCTATGTATAGCAGCGGTGGCGCTGATGGGCCAGGAAATCAGGGCACCCACAGCCGGAAGTCGTCCTCGGTCAATGCGGATGACGACTGGGCGCGTGAGGCAATCCGTGGGCTCAGTCTGGCCGACAATGGTGACCAACGATCGCACTAGACCAGGATATATACTGAGGGGTCTGGTATTTGGCTAAGCGTCATCTTGAATAGGAAGAGACACTGAGGTGTGTCTTGATTCTTTTGGCAAATGCATTCAGGTGCACGGGTTTCGCAAAGCTTGCTGACAGCCGTTTTGACCGACGTTGTTTTTTGCTTTTGTTTCCTTTTGATGAACAGCCCTGGTTGGGCCTGTTTCTAGTTAGTATGGCATTCTGTTTTAGTAATATAACCTCTCGTGTCTTTCCATCTGCTGCTCTTTCTGTCTGCTGCTCTTGTGATTTATGGACTGTGTGATTATAGCACGGCAATAAGACTTATGTGCTGCCCTCTGTAATGTTTGTTGCGAGGGCGTTACATGGGAATCGACTTCAATAGAGACAGTGCCCAAGACTACGCTACAGCCTTGTCATTTTTTGGCGCTCCGTATATAAAGATACAAGATAACGACAATACAGACGCGATGGCATGATAGCAGCCTTTTCTTGACCAAAGCCATATTATTGTGTAATCTGAGGCTCTGCTATCTTATCGGGATAGGCGATAGACGATATAGGCCACTTGCTGGGCCTTTCAACGTCATGCCGTCTTTTAGCAGGGCACCAATGCGAGCCGTCACCAAATATGCTCGCATTGTACGGCCATTGTCCTATCTAGGCCGATTTGGGCCGATGATCACACGCTCAGCCAGAGGAGCCTTGCTTGGCTTACTCTGGGCCAGATCTACGCAAATGGACGACAGCCTGGAGCAGATTGAGTATATAGTCGATCGCGCGTCACCTGACCCGAAATCGCAATACCGACTCCTTTGCCCTTTTGTTTGTGAATACCTTCACAAAACAGCACTGCACGTTCGAGCATTTGCTTGCAAGGCGCATTCATACATATGGCGCGCACAGTCTGCTGTCCCACCGGCTCCTGTTTTGGTGCTGCTGGGTGGGAAGCCCGAGGCGAGTGGTCGGCTTGTACGTAATAGCGCCGGTTGCTCCCCTCCTTTGCTGCTTACCACTCTTTGTTTTTCGGTCATCGCATCTGTACAAAGTAAGACTGTCCACGTGGATCCTTTTCACTTTTGTACTCCGTCCACCGTTTTCTTGGCCGTTGCTCGCATTTTTTATTTCCGAGAGCAGCGTTGCCACGCCTTGAGACGGTGGACGGCTACCGCCTGAAGAGACTTCGCCCTTGGGAAAGTCAGCCACAAAACGTCTGTTGAGACAATGGCAACTCACAAAGGGCCGTTCCCAAAACATTGCAATATAAGAGACCTTGGCGGCTCTTGGTGTTTCTCCTACTGCTTCCTTGCATAACAGCCCTCACGGCCGGGATTTGCTTCCTGCTACCCGTGGTTTGTTGGTATGTATCTTACTATAACCAAATCCCTTGGATCGTGCTCCTCGATGTATGGCCTGTAGTCACCAGCCATCCATCCTACCCCAGCCGGCACGGAACCTTTGTTCCTCAGGACCAGGGCCATTCGGTCCAGACCAAAGTGTATTATCTTACATTCTCCTTCAGTATTGCCGCGCAACATACCGCTGTCCTGGGCTATCCTAGAGAAATGCAGAGCTTGTTTGTTCATCGCAGTCCTAGAGGGAGCTGTTCAAAAATAAATATAAATACAACTAATGGAGTGCATTCCTCTTACTCCGTATAGTTAAGAAGAAAGGTCCTCAAGCAGCCACATCTCCTCGTGCGGTGGTTGGGGCATGAGTATGCCCAAAGTATGCTATGACTATGCTGTGAGTATGCTGCAAGGGGGTTTTCTAGCTCTGACCACTGCATAGCCAGCCCATCCGAAGCAACAGTGCAGGGCAGCAAAAATACAATCGGAGCAAGAAGGCGGATCAAATCAAAGGATTGGTCTCGCTCACCCCCGCCTCTTGTGATCCACGTTCCGAGTACCTTCTGATCCGAAAAAAAAATGTTGGGAGCGGTCACGGAAGAATTGGCGGCCACCGATCTTTGTTACCGCTGGTCACGATGTTCAAATGCTCGTTGGATGTAACCTATATTGACAGGGGAAAGTACCCAGGAAACAATGTGTATATGTTCAGTAACAGTTGCTTTCTAAAGACTGAATTTGGAGAAGCAAAAAAAAGCATCAGGGGGAATAAAACATGACCATGAATGAAACACAACAAATGGCAGACCTGCATAAGTAAAAACATCACGCTTCGATGTATGATACAACCGGACCGATATATAACCTCGAAAGAAGATGAGAACAAGGCCGTAGACTGAATAAACTGAATGAACTTTTAAACCCAACCAATAATAACCAAAAAGGAATAAATACAAAATATGATAGATATCGCTTGTGCGAATGCCCGCCCTCCCGCATGTGTTTTTTGCCGTTTCGTATCGATTGACTTGATCCCAGTATAGCGCCTTGTGATATGAAGGAGGATGTAAAACAAACTCTCAGTAGAATAACCCCCCGAAAAGATGAAGAAAACAATAAGAAAAAAAAAATAAGAAAACAATAGTAAAGATATATATGCCGTGGTTGTGATAGAAGCAAAGCCCACCCAAGTCCCTATACAAAGAGAAAAACACCCATTCTGTGTATATTCGAAATCCTCATTCCGCTGCCATCCTCACTTTGTGAGGGCATACGCAGGACAAGAGAATAGAAGCAAAAGGGCAAGAAGCTCGGGGGTATCAATATATGGGAGAATAACAACAAATGAAATAATGCTGATGGAAATCGCAAGAACTGCATACAGCTGGCACGCATTTGTACTTTTGGGAATTGATGAAAAACGGAATGTACCCTCTAGAACGTGAACTGAGCAAGCAAGGTAGCAAGCTGGTTTGTGGTCCGATTCCATGTTGGTGGGCTGTGGAGAGCCAAGGGCCCGAGGGATTAGTCCAACGCTGCGCCCTGCGTTGCGCTGTAAAGGATGGTCGCCGCCGCTTGGGAGGCGTATTAAAAATTATTGCAATTGTTGATATGTCCGACGTTGTTGCGCTGCCATACGAGGCCATTTTTATCTGGTGTTGCTGGTGTCAAACGAGAACTGTGTCGGAAATTGCATGCTAGCGCTTAGACCAAACGGGTCCCAGTCCAGTGCAGGATCCAGGAGTTGTGTCATGGATGGATAGCCATTCTGTCCAGTGGGAGCAGGGGCGCCCATCATCGAGGATGCCGAAGAGGGGCCGACGCTGGTTGCCGGGCTTGCCAGACTTATCGGCGCTGGCGCATTCGAGTAGGCATTGGTTTGGTAGGGGCTTGGACCGGAAGGTGTGTCGGGATTCTCTGCATGTTCGTCCATGATATCGTCAACTGCGTCATATTCTTGTTCTGGGTAGAATTGTTAGCAATGAACACTTGATGTAATAGCCGAGACAGGCAAGACTCACCCAGCTGCTCAATGTGGTTTTGGAACCCCGGCACAGCATAGTATGGGGCCCCGCCAGCACCGCCCGCAGATCGTGGTGTTGGGGGTTGGGGCGACGGCAATGGGTGATGGTTTGGCCCGGAGGCGTGCTGGGAGTGTTGCTGCTGGTGTTGGAGGTGAGGCTGCATATGGTGTGGGCGTGGCCGTTGCTGCTGCTGGTGTTGTTGTTGTTGCTGCTGCTGCTGCTGCTGCTGCTGCGATTGCTGCTGCGATTGCTGGTGTTGGTGTTGTTGATGCTGCTGCACAGCTCTTGGCAGAACGCTACCACCCATTCCTGACATGGGGCCGCCAAGCTGTCCTGCCTTCATAGAAGCGGCCGTGATTGGTACTTGGTGCCCCTGGTGTGCTTGCTGGACATGCTGCATTTGTGGTGGAGGCGCGGGAGCTGGAGCGGTGAGAATAGGACGAATCGACGCGGACGGGTCGGAGTTGGAGGCGGCCGGGGACTGTCCGTAGGCGGAAGTAGAGGCGGCAGGGGACGCAGAGTGGGACGACGGTGTTGGCCGGCTCTTAGGCGAAGCCACAACGGATGTGGGGGTTGGGTGGCCGGGGTTCATGCCGCCAAGGTTTGGTGGCGGAAGAGACGAGCTTCCAATGTCGAGCTTCGGTGCGATGCTGGAGCCAGATCGGCGAGCGTGGTGACGGTTCAGGATGGCTCTAGGCAGAGGAGGCGGTTGCACCATGTTCTGTGGCATGTGAGTAGGGCCCAGGCTCGGGCTGCCAGTCTTGGCGCGCAGCTCAGCTTGCACATCGATTCCTGAGGAGTTAGAGATGCGAACGTGACACGATATGCTGGGCAAGGTAAGCGAAAGGGGATGGGAGCATACCTTTCTCGAGAAGAATACGCTCAAGCAGCGAGTTCTTGTAGCGCAGCATCAGGCATTCGTCGGCAGCATGGCGATGGGCGGTCTGTAGGTTGTGGAGATTTTGTTCGTGGACGCGAATCGTCTCTTCGAGCTGCTTGATGTATTCCGTACGGCGTTCACGAAAGGCGGCCTGCGCCTGACGATTGCGCTGCTTGCGCTCCTCCGATGTGGCGTAGATCTGGAAAGCTTGTTAGGCGAGTTCTTTGAATACTCTTTGGTTTGGGGGGGTGTCTAAACTATTCGAGAAAGCATATAGGGCGTTCAAATGGGCGTCGATTAAACAAACGCCCGCTGCAGTAGCAAAGAGGCTCGGAAGAAAAACGTACTGGCTTGCGACCACCCTTGCGCTTGATCGGTTGGTCCTGGGCATTGCCCATACCGCCGTCTAGGCCACCGCCGGTAAGAGGCATGTCGCCTTCTCCGCCAGAGTCGAGAGAGTCGTCTGAATCATGCTTGATGTGATCGTTTTTGTCGATGGACATAGTGTCTGCCATATCCTCTGATTTCAAGGTCGAGACACCTCGGCCGATAGGCGGCGGGCGCCTCGAGCAAAAGCGAAGGGGAAGGAAGAAAGAAGGGGGGCGGGGGTAGATGTAGGAGCAAGGCAAGTAAGAAGCAGACGGGGAAGCAGAAGCCGAGAGGGTAGGCGGCGGGGAAATCGATGCAGGATGCCGTAAAAGATAAAGAGAAACGATGAATAACAGGAATGAGTGACTGGAAGAAGGGGAGACAGAAAGATGATGCAAGATCACGAATTATCAATCTGTTAGGAGAGAAAAAAGAAAAAGAAATGGATAATTTTTTCAGTTCCTTTTTTTCTTTGCCACGGGAAGTACTGCGTAGTCTGCGGGGTGGGTCTGGCCGTATAATTAGAAGAGGGGAGCGAGAGGAGAAGCGATGAGGAGAAAAGAAAAAAAAAGGGCCGTGGGAGGTCGAGCGAGGGAATAACAAGGAAGAGCGAGCTGTGAGAAGCGAAGAGGAGTAACAAGGACAGGGCCTGACGGGAGATGGGTAAAGAGTGCAAATTCGACAGGGACAACGAGGCTGCGTGAGAAGAGTTGTATTGATGATGGCAGTCGGGAATGGCGGCTGCGAGGCTCTGTTGGTACGTGTATGCTTATTCTTCCGTAGCGTAAGCGTTGTTGGGTTTGTCGTTCCTGGCAATGGGCGGTTCTTGACTTGACTAACACCGACGCCGGAGAGCTGGCCGCCGTTGTTGGGCAAATATCAAGATTTTGAGCAGGGTACTTTGCGCGAGTATTTATGGTGCTTGTGGTGTAATAAGGGTCTGCGAACCAAAGCCGATCTTTATAATAAGATGATTGTTATGCTGTCGTCGTGAAGAGTCGAGACGTTGTATTTAGGTATTGAGGCGGTCGAGTACTGGGACGAGTCGATCAATATACAATCAAGAGACAATCCAAGACACAATCAAGATACAATCAAAGACAGTCCAGGAGACTGAAATAACTGGACTTGACACGGAGAAGACCGAATATAAGGCTGGCTAGTACAGGGTGGTGCGGTATATTGGAGTGACGATGGAGGTAGAGAGAGGCTGCAGCTGGCGAAGAGGACCCGAGGGGCTGGAAACGGCTGTCAGGGGAATGGGGGCACGCAACAGGAAAAAGGAAGGAAAGGAACAATAGAACAATCAAAGAAGACCAAGGAAGGCCCAGGGCAAGCAAAGGTGAAGGACGAAGAGATAAGAGCCGATGGGGGAGGGGGGTGTGCGAAGAGAGATTGTGTGGTGACCCCAGGGAAAGGCGAGATAAACGGTATGCAATGATGGAGGGAAGAGCCGCGCCGTTCCAATGGTGTATTGAAAGGAACGGAGAGTCTCTTTCTCTTTCTGATAGCGACAAGGCTGGCGACGTCAAGAGCCGGTATGGAGAACGGGGAGGGACGATTGTGTGCTCGTTTAGCCAGAGGTTTCGAGAGATAAGAGAAAGAACGATGACAGGTTGCGTGGGAGTAAAGAAAAGGGCGAAATGGTTTGGTTTTATGTAATGTGAATTAGAGGAGGAGAAGGGCGTGCGAGAGGGGGGGGAGGATCCCAGCTGTCAGGTGCAGGGCAGCGAATACGGATGGAGGCAAAAGAGGAGTTGACGCAGACGTTGTAAGTCGTAACGGCGAAGGCAAAGTAGACGGTGCTAGCCGTTACGGTGCTTGTGTATGTGGGAACGGTGTAGGTAGTAAGGCGTAGGTGTAAGGCGTAGGTGTAAGGCGTAGGTGTGAGGCGTAGGGTGTAAGGCGTAGATAGTGTATGAGTGTATGGGTGAAGAGGAGGAGAGAAGATGACGAGAAGATGGTGAGAAGATGGTGAGAAGATGACGAGAAGATGCAGATGAGAAGGAGAAGAGGAAGGGAAAAGGGGTAGAGAGGAGGGAGTGCACATAGGGCGTTCAGAAAGGAGGGCCGAGAAGACGGAAAGAGCGATGGGCAAACATAGCACGACTGTAGCAGATTGAAGCAGAACGGCATGGCATAGTGCATTGAAGAGGAAAGAATACGGTGGCTCCTGCTGTTCATTTCCATCGTGCCTTCCCTTGTTGCCTCGTACGCAGCACATTATGCTTCTATAAACGCAGCATTCCTCTCTGGTCTTTCCACGCCGAGCAACATCGTCGATGGCTCTTGCCCTCTTCTTTCGAACGGTGCAACCTATGCCTACGAGGCAGTACGGGACGACAGACAAGGCAAGGCATCCTTAAAGCCGATTCCTTGCAAAACGGTAGCGACGGAAAATAAACGAGAAGAAGGAATACTATGCACATGGGTGGCTCCTGCCAGGGCGTGGCGGAAGGACAGCACCCCTCTTCTCTGCCCTTTGGTCGATTCGCATCCGACTTCTGGCTGCTGCAATAAGATGGGTTTGCTTCGACTTTGATGTCCCCACAACTAAAAGTAGCTCACGGCGACAGTGCAACCCATCAAGCCAGCGAGGGTGCAATACGGAGTAGTACAGTAACTCGTAGTACGGTGGCCATTCGCTGGACTAACACCCAGACCAGCAGTAGGCCCGTGTTGACCTGGTCGTTGCTTCCTCAAAAACGGAGCCTGGACGGTCTGAATACGCGGAGGCATAGTGGCTGAATGCGGCAAGTGCACGCGCTATATGAATAACGGCAAGCACTCCAGAGAGAATGCTGTCTTATGTCAGCAGGCTCCCAACATACCGAGAAACGCAAACTGAACAGGCAAAAACACAACAGCAGGGCAAAGCTTGCGGAATAGGCTGAAGAATTTTCAGCGTGAGCGGGCTGGCTTCTGTATAGTTGAAAGGCCTCTCTTTTTCCATTTGTGTTTGCTGTTGG
The DNA here is from genome assembly GCA_029298845.1 of Ophiostoma perfectum. Taxonomy (NCBI): domain Eukaryota; kingdom Fungi; phylum Ascomycota; class Sordariomycetes; order Ophiostomatales; family Ophiostomataceae; genus Ophiostoma; species Ophiostoma perfectum. Next base: position 83,536 of record JANSLV010000015.1, read on the forward strand.
TATTGTTTGCCCGTATATTTCCCAACGATGGCCATTGTTCACCATCGGATCTATACCCAGCTATAGTACTAGCCATAGGCGCCGACCGCTAAAATAGTATAGAGAGAGAGAAGACGCAATAAATGACACTATATGGCAAACGGAGTATTCAACACGGCGAGTGGGTGAGGTTGGCACAACGGCTGACAAGGCGGAGAATTCCCTACGGCTAGCTCACCAGCGCTTCGCCAAAGCCTATGTATCTTACTCGTATGTTCTACAGAAATTGGCGTTGTGTTCGTCCAGGAGTGCAGGCCTAAAGTATAAGAATTTAAATTCAAATGGAATAACAACTGCAAAGGCCGAGCGGAACAGAAAGAAAGGGACGGAGGAGGACGCCATGTGGTCAGAGAGCATGCTGCTGCGGTGAAAAGTCTGATGTCGGTCATGACCTTTTGCCTTTGTTGTCAACGCCGTTTGTCTGGTGTCCTGCTAAAACAAACTAGAGAAAAGAAGAGGAACGAAGATAAAGACTGCTTACTTGCCTGCCCGGCCATGCCTGCGCAGTGCTTTGTCGCGTTTGCGCAGTCTGTCCGTCGAGTGGACTGGTCTTTGCAGACTTTTTACTAGCTTCTCCGTCTTAGTGCCAGGCCTGCCGAGATCGGGGTCATCCCCACCGTTTCTAGTCTCATGCATGCAGCATCATGCAGGGAAGGCACGATGGGCCGTTCAACGACTGTATTGGAAAGGCTGCATGCATATAAAAACAAAATATAAAATATAAATAAAACTAAAACTAAACCCAAATTTGCAAGACAGAATGGACTCCAGACACCAGGACTCCAGGACAGCGTGGACGCATAAAGTCATGAGCAACGGACGAGACTATGGGATCTCAAGCACGAAGAAGGCCGTACAGAGCAATGCTACTCGTATGATGAGATCCTCATAGGATGTGCTATATCACAAGCAATGGCACCCTGGGAGGAAGGCGCGTTTTGAAACGGTGGGCTCGTCAGCAGCAACACTGCGAGATCGGTACAGTATGCGGCAGTCAGAAGAGGAAAGAGCTTCCCGTGGGTGGTTACGGTGCTGCACACGTCACAACGGCAGGACAGGTGCCAGGCATCAGAGGCGAAAACTCCGCCAGACAATGGCTCAGTGAAAAATTTTCGGTCGCCCTCAATATTGCCAGGGGAAGACTGAATGGTGCTATGGCACCACTACACCAGTAATGCTGCGCGAGCTGCCAACGACTATGGGTGCTATGGCGTTATTATGGGATCAATGAAAACTTGAGTGTGGGCAGCAATAGTGTATGGGCAGGCAACGGGCCAATCATGTGTTACGAATGGGGAAAGAGAGAGGGGGAAAGCAGGGCGGCGGAGACATTCCGTTTTAACTGGCCCGTGGCCGCCAGCGTTTGCTTCTCTCTTTTTCCTTTTCTTTTCACATCACCTGAGCGCATTTGGTGACGAGGGGAAAGCAAGGGCTTGGCACACTTCATACGTATTGCCTGCCTAAGACTACTACTATTAATTTAATATGCAATATGCATAGCATCACGCAACAGTGAGTAAAGTCCGGCGCCGATGATAGTGGAATAGCGGCATAATAAGGTGCCTTTTGCTTAGTCCCAGATGATCACATAGCAGCAGACATCATCGACTAATTATCGTGACGAGCTGAAGATCATTGAAACAAGCAGCACAACACAGTGAGGAAGTGGTGGTGGTGACAGACCGCTTATATGGCTTGTTTGGGTAAGCCTAAGATCTTGCATCTCCGAGGAACCGGGGCTGAGACACATAGTTGTGGAGGTGAACACGCTGAAGGCATGCACAATAAAAAGCAAAGAAGTAAAGACGTAAAGAAGAAACCATAAGAAGCCATAATCAACAAAGTACAGCCTGTTGGCAGGATTAGGTAGTAAACATCCGAAGAGGCGAGGCGTCAGGACAGGAGAGTTCATAAACCGACGAAGAAAGAAAAGGAATGCCGACAGGAATGGCCAAGTCATGCAACGGAGAAAAGAGGAACAACAAGGAAACGCTCGCCCGGCATCAAAGCTGGCCCGGATGCTACGGCGCTGCTTACAGATGTGTTGTTAAAGGGGACGTTGAAAGGCAAAGGCAAACGGGCACGGCTTCGATGGATGGCTCTCCGGTTCGGTCGGGCCCAGACATACGATGTCAGTCGTTCTAATGGGAAATGGGAAATGGGAAATGGAAAATGGAAACCGGACTATGCTTGATCGATTCGTCTCTGCAATGTCCGAAACGCATAGTGCACATAGTCGCAACGACATGCATGTTGAGTCGTATTCTAGTGGGAAAGGCCAAGAGATCACACTAGGGAGCAGACGAGATGGGCAACCGAGGGCCGTGACGCAAAGGGCAATATGGCATGTACAAAGTAAGACGGAACTGTCCTCCGTATGTCACAGTCGTCTTGCCCCGTATGGCCCATCGTCATCGTTCGGCGTTTATCATTCTTCTAAGATACAATATGCACCTTGGGGACTGCCATATGCCACATAACAGCACAGCATGCATGGCAGATTCCTGTCGACAAGCTTGTTAGTCTTAGCTTATGGCACTACTGCAGCCTGGACCACAGGCACTCCGCTTGAAAAGGCCAAGCCAGGCTCTGGTGAACTCATAAGCATACATCATAATGCGGTGTACGGCGTGAGAGGCTCGCGATCGAAGCCTACGGAGTGGACAGTGAGGTACATTCCGCCGTCACTGCCTCCCACTCTGATGCTACCCGCCATCAATAGTTACGGTGCATGTACGGAGTACGTCGTAAAGTGAAGAAGCCCACTCACACCGTTTTCCCTTTCTGTACGGAGTATTATGTCGTAGAGTATGGGCAGAAAAATATGTGACGGGACTAGAGGAAATTAATCTGGAAAAGAAGAAACGAGATGACGCGACGGGGCTTCTAGAAAACTTCTAGCGCAGAAATGTGCTGCAAGAATATGCCTCGTTTCAGCCGTTGTTGTCGATCGCTGGGGCACGGAAGGGGGGGGGCAGAAGGGTGGTGTGGGCATCTGTAGTAACTAGTGGAATTACTACATCAACAGGGAAAAGGTCGAGAGAAAAAAACTCGCAGGATCGTAGAAGCGGTAAAGAAGGGTAGAAGAAGTAAAATATGGGAACCAGCTTACGTGGGGAGATGGGTTGCGGTCGAATGAAAAGGTGAAAAAGAAGTGAGCCCGGGGGGTCGAGGAGGACTCTACGAGTAGCAAGATGCGTCGCATGAAGAACAGACAGGGTGATTCTTGCCAAGGGAGGGTAGCATTGATGAAAAACTCCTCCGTGGCAGCGTGATCCCCTTCTAGCTTCTGGCTTCTTGTTTGTGGCGATCCGCCAACGCCCGCCAGCAACCGGCGTCCTGCGACTTCTACCTTGCAAGGACGGAAGACCCTCCGTGTCTCTGATTTGCATAGGGGATTTTGCATGCACGCTGTCAGCCTGATGGTCGGCTTTCCAATATTGCCATCATGGCCTGTTTGGGTCGGTTTTGTCCTGACAGCCAACGCATCCTCGTCTACGTACCCGTCCTCTGCGCCTCTTATCTACCTCCACGGCGTGGAATGCAGGAACCACGAGCCAAGAGTAATAACACCAGCAGGGGAGATGGTGTGAGAGACAACACGCTTCCACGCTCTTGCATGTCCGTATGTGTGCTAGGTTGTAAGATAGCTAGTGGTTCATGTAAGATAGTAGCTCATATGACCTAGTCCGTGTTGCTTTGGTGTAGGACCCTCCGCGATGCGGTGTGCCATCCCCGGCCGTCGTTCTGTTTCTTGTCCTGCCCTGCACTCCTCTTGGCGGAAAAGTAACAGCAAGTAAGCTTGCCTCTACCGTCATTTTATATACCTCGTAGCCGCTCACACCGCTGGCATGATAGCCAAAGCACTGACATGGCACTATCCTTATTGTCGACTAGATGATGTGTTTCTGCCACCCTCCCCACGCTCATCCCCCATCTAGTTTCGCCCAGGATGCACGAGCCAAGTCATCCTACATACACTATTCCCCGGCCATACGGACTCGCCGAATGCTAGCAAATGAGTCCATATACATAAGACTATCATATGGTTGTTTTGAAAAGCGGACATGATCTCGCTGCATTAGCTCGGGACTATAATATATCACAGCCCCGATAAGGTCGAGACAACATTACGCCCTTCGAACCGCACCATAACAAACATCATGTCGCATGTGCAACGACAACTGATTTGCTAGCACACTGTCAATATATTACTGAGATGCGCATGCTTGATCTCTGCCCCCACGCTACCATTCCTATTCGAGTCGTGTTCCTGATCATGATGATATCCTCCCAACCCCTCCATCATCCCATCGCTTGCGGCGGATCCAGTAATAAGCATAAGCTCCAAGCACAACAAAATAGAAACCAACATTAGGAACACCATCTCCGGTCCGTGCTTCAGGTCCGGCACTTCCCTGCTGCCCATCGGTGACCCCGGAAATGCTTCTCTATTGACCTATCATAGCCAAGTCAATAGCGAGACCCATCACGCTTACGGCGCGGTCTGACTCGCCGGCCTCGGACAGGTGCTCGAGCATACAGACGATCAGGCATACAAGCTGCAGGTAGGACCTGCATATAGTGTGCATCGAAGACGCACGCAAACTCCTTCGTCTAGCTAGCTCGCTTTATCCGCTAGAGATGATACGCCATGCAGCGAGAGCTAGAGATGATACAGAAGCGAGATGACAGAATCTCCTTTTGCTTGCATTTTCTCACCTAGTATAATCTTATCTAGCTTTTCCTTGTCTGTAGTCATGTCCTATCCGGTGCCGTGATTCCGTGATTGATGCATATAGAATCACCACTCGCTTGTTCGCAGACGTTTTGTCCAAACGAGGGCCGTCACACTGCACAGACCAGGAAGAACCGATGGGGCTTATTATTGACACCATTCTATTACAGACACCAATGTCCCGAATGTATTTGTTCGTCAAATGCACACTTCGGAGTTGGGGTATAAGCAGTCGTCGTCTATACCGTCGTTGAGATAGACATCCCGCGGCAAGGACAATCTTCACCACTTATCTTTTCAGCTTGGCATTAGAGGGTAATTTACCAACTACCTTATATCGATTACGAATTCACTAATCACTATGCATTGATTGTGCTATTTACTTGTTACTATACCGACTCATACCCGGGCCTCCCCGTTAATACCAATCTCGATATGCCGTGCCCTGTGCCAAACACCTTGGAGAGAATCTAGCGAGCTTGGTTCTACTTGATGATACACTCTATTACGCATTTGGTTAGTTTTATGAGTTTGCGTCGGATAGCAAGTTCAGAGTATCGTCCTATGTCCTCGAAACCGTCGTCGTCGCCGTCACACGCCCGCAAGAGCTGCAAGCTCAAATATCTACCACTGTTGACTGAAACTATCCAGTGAGCTTATTAATAACTAAATTGGCAGCTTCTAAAAATAAAACGCTTCTATTGCATCACTGGCATTTAAGTCTGATGGAATGCACACCGTTACGAATTTCTGTCGTTAAAAACTTGTCTCACGGTTATGGCCGTGTTTAGCTTCGAATCAATTCTTGACTACCACCCGCGCCCATCCTCCCCCTTTCCTCCCCCTGACAGAGGCTCATCACACCTGACGTAAACTGCGCAGGGCTACCCAAGATCTCGGTGTCGATGTTTGCTGGCGGTTGTTGGCATTGACGCTGTCAGGCTGTGACGTCTGTCTATCTGCCAGCTGGAGTAGCACGGTCACGTGCGATCCACTTGGGCTGTTGCTAGTACACGGGAAGGAGCTCGGGCCACACTGGAAGTAAACAAACTTCCTTCCGCCAGCCAAACAAACAACGCGCCCATCGTTGCTTCCTCCATTCCATTGTTTTTGTCTCCTTCCCTCTCTTCTGACTCGCTAGGTGCCCACACAATCGTCTCCTCACACTCCTCTTTTCTGTTTTTCAGGTTTTCTCCTCCTCACAAGTTACATCTCGCACTCCTCGACGTGTCTTCCTCCATATCTCTTCGCAACCCACATCCCTCCCCGGCGACAAGGAATGCAAAGACAAGCCCAGCGCGTGTTCCAGGTTCAACTTTGCCACCGTTGTGACGTCTTCGCTCTTGCTGGCATAGCGTGATAGCCGAGCTCATCATATAGACAGGGTGCAAAGAGCAAATACTACGACGAGCTTTGCACGCCGCCTGGCCTGTTTCTTTTGCTGTTTTTGCTGGTGCTCTTAGCTCACCGCTCTTCGCATTTCGTTCCTCTACTTCTCTCTCGCACACTCAGTCTCCCGTGCTAGGACACGGTCCACCAGCATCTACATCTAACATCGCCAACCCATTCACATTCACGCCTTCAGCCATGCCGCCGTTGACGCGACGCCGTTCAGCACGCCTGGCAAGCAGTTCCAAGGTACGTCATCGTCAAGAAGCAACCGGCGATCGTGAGGGAGATGTGTGGTTGGTGTTATCGTGAGCATGCAACTGACATACTCAGCCAACTGGCTCTGCCGCCGCACCCAGTCTTGACTCGCTCGTCGAACAGAACGAAGCCTTCGAAGAGCAGCCCGCCTCGCCCTATGTCAGTACGCCCAAAACACCGGCAGGCTCATCCCCAACAAAGCCTTCCGTGTCGGAGATGCGTCCTGGAAAGGCCAATGGTCCCAAAGAGCCGCCATCGTCCGCTCTCCGCCTGGGCTTTGCCGACATAAGATCCTCGCGGATTGAGAGCCCAACTACGGCCAAGAGCATCAAGATCGCCGCATCGAACCTTGCGACTATTCTACCCGAAGACACACCCTCAAAGCGCCGCTCGCCCCTTTCGGCCATGTCTCCCTTTACTTTCCGTTTCTCACGCCTGAAGGGTGACACCCCCGTCAAGAGCGCGCTTCAGGAAGAGGAGCTTCCAGTCAGCACAAAGAAGGCAACTGCCCCCATCGATGCCGGCCTGAGCGAAGATGCGCGTCGTATGATGGAGGAGCTCCGCGGCGAGGCACAGAAGATCCGCGTCGGCCTCGAGGTCGAGCGCGAGATGGAGAAGGCCAGAGCCGACGAAGAGGGTGGTCGGAAGATTGCCAAACCTAAGAGCCGCGCAGGCCGCTTCAGTGCGGCCCACACCGCACAGTTCGACAAGATGGACTCGATCGCTAACCACCCATCGGCTTACCGCGCATCCAAGTCCACGCCTGTTAAGTCCACGGCTGTGAACACGTCTACTGCTACACCGGCTATCTCTGGCCAAACTCGCGGTCTTAAGCGGACCCAGTCCAAGGCGAACCTGGACGACACGCCGAATCCCAAGTCCGCCAGAACACCTGGTGGCCCCACCCCTGGCTCGGCTGTGATGTCGACGACAAAGAAGCAGTTCAACCCCTTGTTTGGCAACAGCACTGCCAGCACTGACTTCAAGCCTCCTCCGTCGGGGCGCAAGGGCAACCTGTTATTCCCTCCTGCCCATGATGAGCAGCCTATGTCCGCAGCAAAACGTATCAAGCAAAACATTGGGGATGACGCGTCTAGCAGCAGGCCCATGTCCCGTGACGGTGCTGGCAGTTCATTGCCTCGCCCAGCTGGTCTGACTGGCAACGCGACAGGGCTCACGCGCTCACACACCACGGCCTCCATTGTCACACCAACAAAATCTACACTTGCCCGGTCCGCAAGCGTCAAGGCACCCAGCAACGCTAGTCAACAGCCTCAAACGCCGAGCAAGACACCCGCGAGACTGCTCTCGGCTTTGAAGAAATCGGTCACGGCAAGCAGCCTTCATACGACTATCACAAAGCCCTCTGCTGTAGAGGCGCCCGTCAGTTTTGTCAGCAAGCCACAGCCCCAGACGGCACGCAAACCAGAGCCACGTAAGGTGGCCTCTTTGGTTCCCCCATCTGCAGGTCCTGCTATGGCCAACTCTAGCGCTACGCGAGGTACACTGCCTGTGTCTTCAGCACCGGCCGTCAAGGTTTTCTCGTCCAAGACCCCGGCGCCGCCCCGCGTTGCCAATCGCGCTCTGCCTCGCTTCCCCGCCACCACACCGCGTCGGAAGGTGTCGAAGCACGTTTCGTTTACTCCCACTACGGAACAGGCGCTCATGTCGGAAAAGTCGCCGTCAGTTTTCCGATCTGGTATTCCACGCTCAGCTCTCAAGTCTCACCAGCAACTAAAGGCATCAGACATGGATGTAGATTCAGGAGGATGTGTGCCGGGAGCCGCAAATGGCTCGCCCAGCGTTCGCCGTCGCTTTGGTGCTACTGTTTTCTACCCTGATCTGTCGGGTCACGAACTCCTAGCTGGCTTGGATGAAGTTTCTGCTTCTACTGACGCCGAGACTCTATCTCCATCGACCAAGCTCGCTCCGCCGACACCCTCGGCCCCTGGAACATTTACATTCCGCAGCGATAAAACTATTAGTTTTGCCGACAAGCCTTCTAACGGGTTTGGCTCGTCCCCCGGCCAGTCCAGCATTCGCCAGGTGCGGTCCTCGACATCTTTGGAGCCCAAGATCCCGGGCAGCTTTCCTGGTGCCGCGCCGGCCAGCACTGCGTTCACTGCCCTCGTTTCTACTGTTGGCGCAAACAAGGAAAACGCACGGCCTGTCCCTGTCAGCATCCCGCACGGTATTACCAACAAAAAGCGCCAGCGGATCAGTGAGGCCGAGGAGGAGGCTGAACAGGAGGCGTCCGACCGAGCTGCCAAGAAGCGCAAGAATGAGCGTGTCCCGGAAGGCGACGCACTGCTTGCACCTCGGCTTGCTGGTAAGACTATGCCATCAGCACGCGGCATGGGTGTCATTAGAGGCACGCCTCAAAAGGCCAGCCCGCTAAAGGCACCTGTTCCTCCTTCTGTCTCGGGCGCAAAGACACCTGCTTCCGCCAAGAAGCGCCCCATAATCAGTATGAGCCGGCTGAACAACCTGGCGCGGCCGAAGCTGCGGAAATAGGCACTTTTCATGACAGGTCTTGCTCCCGGTCATCAGCCGTTGCAACTTCAGCTATTCATTCTACTCTTTGTTATGTTTATTTTTTGCGATGTTCACACCTGTACGATATCAGCTGCGTTTTATATTTTGGCGTTTCTCTTTCACGGCTTAGGGCTACATATTGGTGTTTTGTCTTTGCTTTTCGTGTTGATTTGGTTTCTGCTTTCGATTTTCTTATTTTCACTGGAGCTCGTTACAAGTCTGTCTACCGTTTCAGACCCATTGACAACCAGTTCTACTCACAAGTGTGCTACTCTGGTACTAATCACATGTATACTATGGGCAAATAATGGGAAGGGCCTGGCCCAAAAGGAGCATAGGGCTGTTCAACCAGGAATAGCTCGTCACGGAGTAATCTATATTGAGATTGTTTACTGCATGTTTTGCGTACGCATGTGTCGATATTGTTCGTGTTTCATTTGCTGGAAGATGTGAGCATCAATATCAATAAGTGAGCTATACATGCAATGCAGATCGAAGGAAATCCAGTTTCGTTGGAGTTGCAAGTCCTTCTGCCACAATATAATTGAGAAACTACCGCAGCAACTGCATCTTGTTACAGCACTCACTACTCTTTGCCATGGCCGGCGGACAGAACACGGAGCCTTGTCTGACAAAAGCGTCCGCCATCCAAACAGCATTTGCCTCGTCACTCGCTCGAGACTTGGTAGGTGTGGTTTTCAGTCGCTTCCCGCCTCCATTGCTACGTTGCGTCTGTGGTAACAAACAGCTGTGAAGTCAACAAGCCCCAATCGAACGTATCAAAGGATTACGAAAACTTCCTCACGTCTCCTTGTTCATGAATTCTAGGCAGCCTCATTTTCTGCTCTTCGGATGCAGGTATACGGATGTTACTGATGATGCAAATATGGCAATCACATGCTCAGCTGTGTTCCCAGTTTGTAGCGACACGGCTGTCCACGCAGAGGTTCTTTACCACCAACGCTTGACGTTCAAGAATATTCGACCAACTCGGGGGGGAGAGTCTCATGTAAAAGCTTCTGCCTGGCGACCGCTATATTGTACGACGATACGCGTAGTGACGACGATGAAGTGTCAGCTCGCCCTGCAAAACGTTGCAATATCATCTGTGTTCTTCAACATCTGTTGGCTTCTTCTTCACGGTCGACTTAACAAAGTAAACAACGCTTTGGCCTCATGCAAAATAGGTATATAAAACGCCCTCTCCTATTCTGGTACTTGTACACTGCCCTCTCTCCAATGGACAGCTCACCGACAACTCAGCTCTATATCGACTAATTTACTTTGCCAAAACTATCAGGCTCCTCTCGGTATAGCCAAAGCATTCCCACGCCGACACGAAACCAGCAATGGACACCATATACGGCAACGAGATGGATACCTCATATTGTCTAGTAGACATGGGGGAGTTAAGGAACCAGGCCGAGGACCGCATTCTCTTGGTTTCGGTATTGTTTAGAAACGGTCGCAGCCCAGACTATCGTCAACACGTTTCTTTACGCAGTCAAGTGGCCTGTGCAACCAAAGTATCTTGGATGTCAGCCAAAGGTTATTCAAAGAGCCATGCAAGCTTGTCTCGCAAGATCACTGACGTCAAAGCTATCTCAGGAGCCACGTATCCTGTATACTATCGAGGCAAGGCTACAATACAGCGGGCTTTGGGCTGGGTCAGCAGATGCTGGCTAGACTTGGCCTGTTTGCAAGAAACCGGATCCCAGATGGAGACTGAGATGGTCTTCCGGCCCACGACTAGCAGCATCGCTTGTGATGATAATACAGCCTACCGGGCTATCAATACAACCTGGTCGAGCTTAGCATCTACCTCTGTCTCGTCGCTTTCCAGCAGCGGCAGTGCAGTGTCCGAGCTAAGCTCTTATTCCACAGTGTACCATACATCTGTCGACGACAATGAGTCTGAAGCAGCGACGGAAAGCTTGGCCGGCTCAGATCCTGACAGCACTGATGAGCACATGTCAATGGGTGTCATTCTAGAGCCCAGCTCAGCTGTAGCTTAGTCGAAGTAGCCCAAAAAGTGCGGTGATGTGTCTGCCCGTACACAATATATTGAGCTTCTTATAAATCAAATCAAATCATTCGAGTGTATCTCAGTGATCGCATAAAGATTTCATGCTTTTTGGCTTCATGTTCTATCTGAATAGGTTGATAGTGATTGTAAGCTTCAGAGCCAATGTTGTTATTGCTACATTCATAAACTGACGCGCCAAAGATACAGCAAATACTTAAACCGCGGTCTGTCCGTCAGCCTTGTCTGCGTCGCTCAGAAACTCATTGACTGTCCGGAACTTCAGTCCGTGGAAGTACTTTTGCTGCTGAGCCTCTAGCTTCTCTTGTGGCAAGAGGCCTGCACCACAGATGGACCACATATCATACTGCGCCGCGATGACCTTCTCCTCCGATTCGGCGTCTTCGATTTGTTTTTGGAGATCGTCCCTCGAACGGTGTGATACTGTCAGACCAGGGATGCGTTCAGACAGGATCTCCGCAATCTTGTTCCAGGTTGATGTCTCGCCGCAGACATAGGTAATCGCGTCCCACTGCTCGTAATCGAACAGCCGGACAATGGCTTTGCAAGAATCGCGAATGGGCGTAAAAGCAAGGAGCTCGTCTCCTGTGCCCGGGATGATGATCGTCTTGTCGTCCAGGTTGACAGGGTGGTTTTCCCCAATGTCCTTGATGTACCGCAGCTGCTTGGGGATGAGATAGTCCGTCAACCAGCCCATGTTAAACAGGGTCCATGAGATCTCGGACTGTTCCCGGAGAAGCTTGCGGTGTGGCTCGTGGTTGGCGAAGTAGAACCCGGGCTCTTCGGGGAAGTCGTCCGTGTTACCGGCATACTCGGAGGGAATGAAGCGCTTGCATTTCCGCGACTGCTTGCAAGCTTCCACTAATGCAACGTGGGCATTGGCGAAGCGCATGCTGTAGTCCAAGATTGTCGACACGAGTCCGTCGCAATCGTCAATCGCTTTCACGAGGGACGGAAGGACATCATAGTCCACCACCCTGAAGTCCACGTCGTCCCGCTTGAACCATTCGGGTTGGCGACGTGAAATGAGAACGACCTCATGTCCAGCGATGAGCAGCTCCTCTGTGAGATACTTGGCCACATCGCCAGCACCAGCAACGGCAATCTTCATGGTTATAGCTGATTTCAAGGTCGAGAGAGGTGTTTGGGGAGCTTGATAATTCTAAGATGTGAAGTGGGTGTGGGAGTGCGCAGCTTTATCATGAAGCATAGCTTACAAATTGACCTGATAGTCCAAAGCTCTTTGACCATATTAAATTAGAAATCAGCCTCGTTCAGAACTATAATCGGTTCGTATCAGAATGTTCCACGTCTGTCGACGTTTGTGGGACCGCGATAGCTGTACGAAAGAGGCAACCAACAGCGAGCTATGATAAGCAACTTACTACGCGCGTCGTAGTATGTACGAGCGGAGAGGGCTAGATGGCGTGGCGCCTGCAGCATGAAATGCCTCAGTATTTATGATACGTACTCTCTTGTTCCTTCATGGTAGGAAACCCTGGGGCGATTAATGGAAATATGAAGATATCCGCGAGGTAGATGGCGACTTAGATCTTGAGTGTAAGATGCCTCTTACATGACCTTGAATAACAGTCGTCATGCTGCGATCCTATTCTTCTGTTTCGAGTTCACTGTGGGATAGAATCGTAGGATATATCTTATATATATGTATCTTAGTACACGATAATAAAGTCATTTCTAGCCGTACTCGAATTCATCCATGGTTTGAGGAAGGTGACAGAGACTCATAGTATCTAGATCTGGTCCGCCGTAACATCCTTATGCGTTTCTACTAAACCGACAGATTCAACTGTGACACAAATACAGACGAGATTTAGGACTGGGATGCCCAGCGGTCGGTACGCATTGGCAGTGGTCAGTCATCTCGCCAGCTTCCATGCGTTGGATCGGCGATTAGTACGGCGCCTCTGTGAGAGCGCGGCCCTTGATCTGCCAGGTGGCATATTGCGGGGAGACCTCATGTCGAAGAAGCTGTCTGGGGGTGCAAGCGTGGGGGAAGAGGAGAAAAGCGGGTTGAAGAACTACTTGGACGAACCGAGAAATCTTGGGCGAGTTCATTGGTGCGAGACACAACCTGCCCGCCGACCTTTTACATCGTTGGCCGTTACTATGGATATGGGGCCCGGCTTCGGGTCATGAAAGTGGTGCAAGGCCCCCAGGGACTGAACTCCTAATGAATAACGAGAGTGAGGGTATCACACTGAGGCTCATCGGCTTAAGCATATGCATTGCAAGGTGTGAGACAATATAAACTCGGGGTGGAAATCGGCACACAACTTCAGCAAGCGGCCGCACTTTTGCTTGTCTCTATCATGACTACGGTTGACACACCTGTGTGCATCACCGGCGCAGAGCGTCTTTAACACAGGACCCTGTTGGCCGGCCCCATCGTGCAAGATTTCGGTGTGACGGCGTGAGGGAGCTTGGCCGTGGCTACTGTTGGTGACCTGTACTAAATACATGAGCGTGGCGTCCGGACAGCTATCTCTTTTCCGCCATGGCCTGCACAGTAGTGTTTGTGTCCATCATCAGCGGTCCTATGGTCCAGGGGGTCGGCTAGACCAACATCTCTGTCGTATAACGGAATGAAGACGTAATCAAAAACCCGTTTGGGATGTAGAGACTACAACAACAACAACAGCGTCAGCAGACTGGCGCCTTACACTAGTCTTCGGTACTCAGACGACACCCTTGCCGGGCTGCTGCTCGAGATCGCAGTCCACCTGGTCAACCCAGCCGTACGGTGTATTCTCAAGGCCAGCGGCGTGCTGGTCTCCTATATAGGCCACCGAGACGCCAACCTCGTCCCCGAATGATAGTCACAATGTCGCTCATTTCTCACATAGCTCAAAACAAAGCAACTGGCCCAGATACAATTTGTATTCACGTTTGCACCACCATGTCGACATAGTCACATAATGTCGTCAACTCATGCACCAAGTATGTCGTGACCACTCACGTGATAGAGTCTGGTTACAGTCTGGTCCACAGTCTGACACTGTACGCCCACTGTGTCCAAGGTTCTTATGAAGCCCTAACAACTAGCAAATATGCGCCCACACAATTTTTTAACTGTGGGGTATGCTTGATAGGTGTCGGAAATGGCATAGCTTTGGAATGGAGCTCATCTGGTTGCGTCTCAGACAAGCATGTATCTTGAGTAACGTCGTCTCGGCTTCTACTTGAAAGCCTCCAGAGTCTCACAGATGGTACATGGATGACAAAGCACATTGGCGGCCATGCTATGTTTTGGGTGTTCCGCACGTAGCAGGAGCCCTCGCGTAAGGGCAGAGTCCAGCAGGCGCAAGTGCAGGAAAGAGCCGAGTAGTCGAGGAAGGAGCGCCTCGACGCAATGGGTCTGCGTACGAAACAAGAGGAAGGAGGGGAAGAAAAAGGAAAGAGCCATCGGCAAAAACGGAAACGGAGAGACCGTATAAATAGATATTGCGCGCCCTACAGGGGCCCAGAGCGTGCTTCAGCAGGCAAAATGGCCACTCACAGGGCCCGCCCAGTGCATACAGCAGCTCTGCATGCCTTACATGGTGACGTCGCGTATCGGCACTATATTATTTTTCGTCCTGCAGGTGACTAAGCGCCCTCGACTTTTTTTCCCCTCCAAGACTGCCAGCCGTTCTCCCTTCAGCCCATTTCTGCATTTATTTTGAACGCCAAAACAATTCAGAAAGTCTCCGCTTTTTGGCTTTTTTTCTTTTTCCTCCACCAAACTTTTTCCTACCACCACATCTTTTCCAATCTCTTCCCACTCACCACGTCCCTCGATCTTCACATCCTCACCACGTCAACAACACAATCATTTGTGTCCGCAACCTCTCCCTCACCAATCCCATTGTTGCCAATTAGTTCTCGCCTTTTTTGAAAGGCGAATAAAGCCCGGGTGACGCCATGTCTGTTGTGACCAAGGTACGTTTTTGCTGTATTTTTCGTTGGTTTTCTGCCGTTGCTGTGTTTTTTTGCTCGATTTTCTCGGCTTCTCGACGTCGCTTTTCCGGGCCCTCGGCGGCTGTTTTCGCCGCTCCTTCGCCTGATTTCGACAAGCCTTGATTTTTCCGGCTTTTTCTCCGATCCTACAAGTGCCCGCATTCTCCGTATCCGGTTTTCTTGCGCCAGGCGTCGTCGGCATCGCGGCTTTTCCTTCGGCCGCCGCGATGCTCTCCCGCTGTCCCAGCTTCACCGCTGCTATCACGGTGCTATGCCGCTTTCGCCCCGGATATCGATACAACGCTTTATCGCCGTCTCTTGTGGCTTCCGCACATCTATACGCCCCTCCTGCGATACCGAGGCCACGACTGGACGGACATGACATGAACGACTCTTTGCGTTCGGGCCGCCAACTGCTCACCGGCTTCTTCTTTGTTTCTTGCTTTCTCTCGCTCGCGCTTGCTTGTCTTGTCTTTGCGCATAGTTTCTACTGTACGCGCATGTTGTCCCAGTACTAACTCGCTTTATAGAACCCCTACGACCTCCTCGGTAAGAATATACTCTCCGTCTCCGCCTGAAGACTGCCACGTCCGCCGTCACGACCCGACCGATCTCCTGTCTGTAGCCGCCTTGCTCTCTGCATGCGATCCAATCTAGCCGTCACAAGAGCCCTGCGCGTCGAATTCCCGCAGCAAATGTTGACTAGCATCTCTGTTGGGCTTCGATATCCTTTCGCAATGGCACCGGCCGCAGACCTGCTACGATTCACATCGGGCCGAGATCGTGTTGAGGACATTCCGCGCTCTACGCCAACTACACGACTCCATGAAATCAAAAGAGGTGTCAGGCCCAACACGAACTGTGTACTAACATGCTACCAATAGGTGCCGAGGATGGTGATGCCGCTCCCCAGCAGGTGAAGGCTGTTGCCAAGACTGCTGACGCCAAGGCCGCTGCCCCTAAGCGCTCTGGCAACGACGCTGGTATGTGCAACACCAAAATGACTGTTCGGTTTTTGAAACTACGTGTTCTAACAGACTTTTAGCTTTCCGTGACCGTAACGCCGGCTCGGACCGCAACCGTGGCAAGGCCACTGACGAGGCTCCCCGTGGCGCTCCCCGTGGTGGTGCTGGTGCCCGTGTCCGTGGCAGTAAGTTATACTCTCGTCTCTCAACTAGCTACATCACTTCGACCGAGATCTAATACTAACTACCTCACCAGGCCGTGGTGGTCGTTTCCCCCGCGAGCGTGACGACCGTCACTCCAAGGGTCTCCCCAGCTCCGGCGAGAAGCACGCTGGTGGCAGCACCGAGGCTGAGGCTGAGAAGCGCGACGAGGAGGCCGGTGAGGCCATTGCCAAGAACGACGAGAACGCCGTTGTCGTTGAGGAGGCCACCGCTGAGGAGGAGGCTGAGGCCGAGGAGGTCCAGATCTCCTACGATGCCTACCTCGCCCAGCAGGCCGAGAAGAAGCTGGCCATTGAGACCGCCCTTTCCGTCCGCCAGGCCAACGAGGGCACCAAGGCCAACAAGCAGTGGGCTGCCGCTAAGCCCCTGGTCAAGGAGGAGACCGAGGAGTTCATTGCTGCCGGTGCTGGCAAGACCAAGCGCGAGCGTGAGCGCAAGGTCAAGCAGGTCGTCGAGATCGACCAGCGCTTTGTCGAGCAGGCCGAGCGCCCCCGCGGCGGTGCCCGTGGTGGCCGTGGCGCTCCCCGTGGTGGTGACCGCCCCGAGCGTGGCAGCCGCCCTGAGCGCGGTGACCGTGCCGAGCGTGGTGACCGCGGTGAGCGCAGCGAGCGTGGCCGTGGCGGTCCCCGTGGCGGTGCCCGCGGCCGTGGCGAGCCCCGCGGTGCTCCCCGTGGCAATGCTGCCCCCCGTGGTGCTGCTGCTCCCCGCAGCGCTGCCCCCCGTGCTACCATCAACCCCAAGGATGAGAGCGCCTTCCCCAGCCTGGGCGCTTAAATGTGTTGCAATCGTCGCATGATTGCAGCATGGACCCCGGCCACATCCTGAGATCCAGGCTTTGGCTCAAGGGAAGCAAATGCTTCAATGCTTCAAAACCCTCCCTTGCTCCCTTGGCCTTTGTCCTCTTGCGGACTACATGTGGCATGAAGCTCAACAAGGTTAATAAAACACAAAATAGGGGGTCCTCCTTCGGACAGAAGGACAAGGTTTAAAATATCTAAAAGAACGCACTCGGTCGTGGACAGAGAGGCATCTAGGGGAGCGTGTGATAGTTGTCCTATATCGTCGGCTTCGTTAAAAAGGGTGCAAAGGAGGGGTGGGCATGCATGTCTTCTTGCTCAAAATTATGGTTTTATCGTTTCTTGTTTTTGTCTTTTTCTTTTTTTCTTTTTTTTATACAGGTTGTGTATCATGCAGTATATACTAGCTTCTGCATTGGCATGGAAGGAAACGGCTGAAAAAAAAGAAAGAAAAGTACAACATTTAAGATTTTGTGTCTAAAATATTTCATTGGGTGTTTGTTAACTGGGTTTTCAAGAGACAATGGCCTCGCGGTTCTGAAAGAAAATCAGATCTGTCTTGATAAAATAAAATAAAAAATATGAAGAAATCTTGCACGTCAATAAGGTATAAAGTAAACAAAATGTAGCTTCAAAGGGAAGTATATGTGGCTGTGCTTCTCCCTTTTTTTTTGTTTTGAATATCTCGAAATAATGAACAAAAAAAGAACAAACGGCATTCTTTATCTGGGACCCGTTTCGCGATGAACAAAACTGTGTACAGAGTCTTTGTTTACCCATAGGAGACAAAGAGAATACAATGAGCCTTTAAACAAATGTTTACCAACTTCTTCAATATATTTATGTTGTTGCCCCCTCATGTATCCTGACTTTCTCATTCTTAGTTCTAGAGTGTGGTCGAAGTGTGTATAGCGTGCTGGCGTCGTTTCTTCTACGGTATGAACATGGATAGCATCCTCGATCGAGCGGGAATGTTGCTAGGACGGCTCATCCATCTTCCCTGGCGTCGGTGGGGACGGCAGCATCTGCGCCGGGCACTTTATCTTGGCAACATTGGGATCATGCGCGTTCCCATTGCTCATCTAGAACCGGATGGCACAGATTCTGGAGGCAAAGAAGAGGAAGAAGCCGGTGCGATGATGACGATGATACCTCCTCAACATCCTCCTCTCCCTGATGTTGGCACGCTAGCCCGCGTGTGGGCGGACGAGCAAGCTGCCCAGGTGGCCGAACAAACAACCGAGAGTCTTCTATCACGCCCTATCAGAGTTGAGGACGTATGTGTTGCCAAAGCCAATGGACAATCTGATCACAGCATGCCGTCGATAGCCCTATTCACATCCTCGTCGCTGACAGACGATGTCGAGAGCTTGCAACTACGCAGGCTCTGGCACGAGACTGTAGTCTGGGATGACAGCTGCCAGGGATGGTGATACTGAGGACTAAACAGTCCAACCAAATCAGTAAAAGAAGACGAACCAAGAAGTTATATAGCAGAGACGTGACAACTCATATATACAAGTAAAATAAGCGAGTGCTAGTGATGGAAATAAAGTAAACCGCAGATAAACAAATACAGGCAAATGCAACGCTTCCGTGATACATGAAGAAAATTAATATACGGGGCGTAGACGTCTTCGAAACCTATCCAGCGTCAAAGCGCGTCTAGCGCTTCGACTTCTGGAGACTGCGTCTGGCGTCAATAGTCAGACTTGCAATGAGCAGCAGGCCGTTGAACACAGCCATCATATAAAACGGCGCACCCTTGGACAAGTGGTCAAACAAGTAGCCACCAAGCTTGGTCAGAAGCAGAATGGCAGCACCTCCACACCACGAGTAGACGCCAGCAACTGATCCCTTGAGGCGGATGCGTGAAGCATTCTCCGCCGCAGACGGAGCGGCCCCAACAAGCGTAGATGCGTTGGCTGTGGAGGATGTGCTGCTAACAATCCAGGATGGGGGGCGAGAAGAGTTGAGGGCAGAGAAGGCGCGGGAGCGGGCGGCCGAGCGCGGCGACGAAACTAGTTCGTGTATTGTATCGGCATCCTCATTGTCTTCGCCATCACTGTCTAGACTGTTGCGGGCATCGGCTACAAGTAGCGGTGCACCCTCGCGAGCATCATCGTCGGTGTTGGGGGCTGCGTAGTCAAAGCCCGTTCCGGGCACGGCGCCGGCGTCGATGTTGGCCGCAACGCTCGGGTGGTCCGCAGACAACACGCCCTTGCCGAGAGCGCCAAGACTGCAAACAATAGCACCAATCTGGCTAATACCAATCAAGGTGGCCACAAGGAACACTGCCGGCGTGCCGCCGCGGCCGTCAATATTCTTGGGCTCGGGGCTTGGTAGCAGCGGGAACACAATGTAGCCGACAATACCAAATGTAGTGGCCACGACGATGGGGATGTTGATACGGCCGGGGCGGCTGGAAAGGTAGCCAAACACCGGGGCGCAGATCAGGCCCATGAGCTGGGCAACACCTGTCAGGATAGACGCCAGAATATAGGCGGAACGGCACTCCTTCTTCAGCTCGGGCGACGGGTCATTGGGCGAGCCTTGGCAGAAGCCGTTGCCAATGTAAAATGAGTTGATGAACAGCGGCATGAACAGCGAGATGGCGACAGTCGAGGCACGAGCCACGAACCCACCGAGGTAGCCGATGGCGATGTTGGAGTCGGTAAAGCCCAGCTCGACCGAGTCCCGCAGCAGGCGCCAGTATGACAGCGAAGACGAAGCAGACCGGGAGTGTCCCGACGGCCCCTCGGCAATCACATCCTCCATGCGGACTACCTCATCATGCCGAGACGAGGCCGAGGCTGACTCGATGTTAAAGAGCATACGCCAGCCCTTGCCATCTTCGCCACGAAGGCCCCGCAGGCCGAAAAAGACAAAGACGGCGACGAATAGAGCGACGACAGCAACGACGTAGAAGCTGTCGGCGACGGCCTCGGCCATGGTAACGCCGTCCTTACGGCCAAACTCGGCGGGGAGTGGCAGGAACATAGTCAGAGCCACAAGGGCGCCGCAGCCTGTGAATAGCCCGACAAAGCCAGCAAGCTTCGAGGGCTTTCCCGAGTCATGATTGCCGCTCTGCACACCATCCTCGCCGTTGCTGCCAAAAGCGCCGCCCTCGACATCAGTAGCTGAGGAGGAGCCGTTGTGGACATCGACGGACAAGCGGTTGGAGGCGCGGTTCGAAAGGTCGGGGGAGTTGACGCGGGAGCGGAGAAGGCTTTCGGCGAAGCGCTCGGGCGTAATGGTGAGTTGGGACTCGATGGAGAGGGCCGAATCGCGGGGGTTGCCCCGAGGGTTGATGGGGTTTGTCTTGGGCAGGCCGGTGTTGGTGTCGGCACTGCTGGTGGGTTCAGAGTCGTCGGTCAATGAGGGGAGGATGGCCGTGACCATTGTGGCACTGGTCGTCGTTAGCAGAGATTCTAGCTCTTGAATTATACCAAAATACACTGGGCAGCTCACGATGCAGTAGCACCAATAGCAAAGAGGATGCGGGCCAGCAGGAGCTGTGGATAGATGTTGACAGCCTGGACGGACAGGACCAAAGCCAGGGCAATGACGATGTAGCCGATGACGGCCACGAGACGGACTCCGAGACGATCCGAGACGAGACCCCAGACAGGACAGGCGACGAGTGCAACAAGCTCGTCGACGAAGCCGAGCGTGCCGACGATGTTGCCGACACCATCCTTGACACCGATGCGGTCGGTGATGACAAAGGAAATGCTGCTGTTGAGGAAGACGAGGAAGGAGATGGAGAAGAGCGAGATGCCGAGCAGGTACGTTGCGGCCTGCAGCGGCGTCGTGACACGCGCAAACGGCAGCCGCTGCATCACGGCTCTGGCGATTGCGGGCGCCATTGATACCAGAGGCGGCTGTATGTTACGATTTGTGAAGCCGAAAAGATGAGGATTGGCAAAAGTCACGAGATGTCGGAGTCCGAGAGAGAGCAGAAAAGGAAGGAGCGATCGCCGAGCTCACGTCACTGCCAGAAGTGTTTCTGATGTCGAGCTGGGCCGCAAATTTCAAACAGCCAGAAAGCAATTGGCCAGAGCAACAGGCGGATGTCTCTGATTGTATTCACAAACCAAGGGATAAGAAGTAGATGCAAAAGGAAACACAGAACAATAGACGACAAAAACGATACACAATAGGCACAAGAAAACAGAGCAAGGGTCAATTCGCGTCTCATGAGCTCCCTTGCGTTGTGCCACTCGTTCCTTCCCTGTGTAAGTCCCTCCCACTAAGCTAACAGGTAGCTCGCTTGCCGGCCCAGGCGTACCTTCCCGCCGAACGGAGCTACGAAGACTTAGTCATCATTTAATGTGCACAAAGATCTTATCTTAGGTCAGAATTGGGAGATCGAACCGATTTACAGCAGATAAGCCGCTGGAAGAAGCGTGTCAGGCCACTGAAACTAAAAACTCCGGAGGGGCTGTCCACTATTAGCAACACAGGCCGAGTTCGGGCAGCAGGTGTTCAGTAAAGAGGAAACTCAGAGGTACTTTGATTACATAATATAGTGAAGGAGATGGGGGGCCAGGCCGCGCCCAGAGTGGATTATCTATATCTTAGCGCCCACGGACTGTTGTAAGGTGTGAATACAGTAGGGAAAGCGCGACCCAGAAAAAAAAAAGAGTAGTAAAAATAAATTAATGAAAATTTAATTACGCAAAAACATGAAAATCAAATGGATGATAGACATGATATCGATCCCGAGATAAAGGCCCTTACACCGCTTTGATACCGGGGTGACAGAATTATCAGCATTGCAATTGGGCAGGCCATACGTCAACAGAGCGAAGATAGAAAAAAGAAAGAAGGGAAGAAGGAAGAAAACAAAACAAAACCAAAGTGAAAGTGGGACAAAGAAGGGCATCAGGGACAACGAGGGACATAAACATCACGACGTCAAAAAGGCCAGGGGGCTTGACTCACACATTACACGACACACGGCAGATACTCGCTTCAGTCACCGTGATCTCACGCGCACCCGCTCACCATGTCGTCGTCGCTGCCAGGGAGCCGCGAGCTGCCAGCATCTCAGTATGATCTCAACACGTACTGGGGCCGCGTGCAGCACACTGCCGGCATCACTGACCCGAGGTGTGTAGAGCTACTTTTTAGATGATTTCCATTTATCGATGATCTAGACGCTTAGATGATCTAGATGGTCTAGATGGTCTAGATGAGATCCCAGGGGCTAACATAAAAGAACCCTTCTGGCTGGCAAGACCGGTCTTGAGCAGGCCAAGCAGGCCATCATCGCCTACAAGCAGGGCCAAACCAAGGAGATGACGCCCGAGCTGTGGTATGCCAAGAAGATTGTGGACTCGACGCTGCACCCGGACACGGGCGAGCCGGTGCTGATGCCGTTCCGCATGTCGTGCTTTGTGCTGTCTAACCTGGTTGTGACGGCGGGTATGCTGACGCCCGGCCTCGGCACCCGGGGCACGATCCTGTGGCAGATTGCCAACCAGTCTCTCAACGTGGCGATCAACAACGCCAACGCCAACAAGTCGTCGCCGCTGTCGTACAGCAAGCTGGCACAGTCGTACTTTCTGGCCGTGGGTGCCTCGTGCTCGGTGGCTGTCGGCCTCAACAGCCTGGTGCCGCGCCTGACGAGCCTGTCAGCATCGACGCGCCTCATCCTGGGCCGTCTTGTGCCATTTGCCGCTGTTGCTAGCGCCGGTGCCCTCAACGTGTTTTTGATGCGCGGCGAGGAGATCCGCACGGGAATTGACGTGTACCCCGTCGCCGGCGAGGGTGCTGATGTGGACCCGTCGACGTCGCTCGGCCGGAGCAAGAAGGCGGCCACGATTGCAGTGGGCGAGACCGCAGTGTCGCGTGTGCTGAACAGCTCGCCAATCATGGTGATCCCGCCACTGGTGCTGGTGCGTCTGCAGGCGACCAACTGGCTGAAGCAGCGGCCACACATGACGACACCTGTGAACCTGGGTCTGGTCCTGCTGACAAGCTACGCGGTGCTGCCGCTGGCATTGGCGGCATTCCCGCAGCGGCAGAAGATCGCGGCCGAGTCGCTGGAGCCCGAGTTCCGTGGCCGTGGCGGTGCCGGCGGCCTGGTCGAGTTCAACCGTGGCATCTAAGTGCTGGGTAGGATAGACGGAGCAGCACTCGCACGGCTGCCTGACTACATTGTTGTTCTTGTACATGGGGACAGGAGAGGCCAACACCACGGCGCTGCTCAGTTTCTAGACATATCTACAGCGCCACTCAAGCAGACAAACCATTTATCAAAAGAAGATGAAGGCCAAAGCCCTTCGAAAACGTAGCTGTGACGTCTACGATACTTGT
Source organism: Ophiostoma perfectum (assembly GCA_029298845.1). Classification (NCBI taxonomy): domain Eukaryota; kingdom Fungi; phylum Ascomycota; class Sordariomycetes; order Ophiostomatales; family Ophiostomataceae; genus Ophiostoma; species Ophiostoma perfectum. The sequence continues at coordinate 106,807 of JANSLV010000015.1, forward strand.
GTGAACGGATCTGGATGATCGACACCCCGACCCAGACTGCTTCGTTCTTGTATCAGCTGGCCAAGATAAGACGAAACCGCCACACCCCGGGAGTTGGTAGCGCAGTGAGAACGAGATTAGGCAGACCATCTAGACAGAATGCATGTGTATGAGGATCAGTGTTTGCAAGCGGCGTCCGTACATGTCCATGATGCAGCAAGAATGGCATATGCGATATGTTCGCTTCTAGGACGGTGCCTCGAGCCTGTCACTGTTCTTGATTCTTGTCAAGCACCTGTTGTAGCACTGCCTCTGATATTTGGGTGTGATTGTGCTTGTTGGCATCACCTAGGGAGCCGAGAGTGAGGGGTGATGCACACTGAGAAGGCTCGCGTTATCATAGGCTCACGGCTCGCAAGCATCACACGGCGGCACCAGCGTGGACGTGTTTTTATTTGCTTGTTTGATTGTCAGCTTATTTGATTATTTATGCGGAATGCACGCATCTACAAGAGCAGCAAGGGCGGCCCAGGTGCCTGCAACACTGTGTCACGAGCGGCCAGTAATTCTACAATGATGTTCTAGGCTGCTGATCTACAAGCTTCACTTGCCATCCTCACTTGATGGACAGCGGAGCGTGATCGGTATCACCACGCTTCTGTGCATTTGTGCCTTGGCCAAGCCTTTTCTGTGCTCGGTTCTAACGGAGCAAGTCCTGAGCTTGTCTTTTTTCTCTTTTCTCGTCTCTTTTCTCGTCCGTGTTGATTTTATAATAATTTATTGACAATCCCGTTTCTATGCCTTCTGCCACGCCGCATTGTGTCTCGCCCAACGCGGTACTACAGGCCAAACCATAGTTCTATATAGTTCCAAAAAATACTCACGAGACTGTCGAGCAAATATATAGAATGATGTGATCTGCTAGAGTTGCAATGTTACATGAACACTGAAGCGTCTCGCCTGATGGCTGAAAACAGTGCACGTTCTCCCTTTGTATCTTATCTGAGAGTCAGTCTTCCCCCTTTCGATGAGTTTACAAAGTACTTTCTCGTCTGCTCGCCTGCTCGTCTGCTCGTCTGCTCCTTTCTCTTTCACGGGAAACAACTCTTCCGCTGTCCTCCTCTTCTCCTGTCACCCGCACGACGTACATATATACGACGCAACTGCACACAAAACTATGCATTAATCACTCCGACCTTCTTCATTTTTCGACTCTCTTGCCTCTCCCGCCTTTGCTTACGAGTACGTCTGTCCATTAAACCCCTGGCTGGTTGAATCCCTTTCCCTCCCACCCTTCCACTTCCTGCAGCACTAGCACAGGCCACGGAACCACTTTTGCGGAGTCGGTGACACCTTTTCTCTTGTTGAATATTGGCAGCGTTCGGCGTGCTCTCCTTTGTACCGTCTCGCATCTGCCTCTGTGCACGATGTGGAATACGTATTTGGTCTCTATGAAAGACGGATAGAAAGTGAAGAAGAAACATGGCCAAGTAAGAAGATACCGAGGTCCTGAGAAGCCGGATAGCTGAACGGATGCATCTAGTCGACAGCACATTGTGCGACGTCCCCGATCGGTTGGACGCCGCAGGGAGGGAGGATTCAGCCCGTCAAAAACCAAAGTGAAAGATGAGTTGATATACAAAGATAATAGACGAAAGAACGGCGGGACAGGCGATAAGGCAATGAACGAATAGGCGGGTGTATTGGCGAGAGCGAGCGTGTACGGAGTAAACGTAGATATGCAGCGGCCCTATTCGGCAACTTTAGTGATTAGTAAGTATTTCTACAGCGTATCTAGACGGCGAGCGATGGCAGACAAGACGCTCGGTCTCCTCTTCGACCCGGTACTTTTTTGCCTTGTTTGTGCCATCTTTCTGGCTCCAAGCATTCCGCAATAGTAATAGTCTTTCATTTGTTGCGAGAGTGCAGGCTGTAAAAATGGAACGAAATCTCTGTCGTTGTGCAGAGCTATGGAGCAAAGTGGACGGCTGAAAACAGAAGAAAAACAAGGTCAACAGAAACATGAGCAGACACAGTGTCACAGTGCGGACACTGTCCGTCTTGTCCGTCTTGCCTGCTGACTCAAAGCTATTCACCCTCGACACCCTTCATCGTCTGCCACTTTTATAGTGGTTTTGGTAAGCATAGAGAGACTCGGAGAGAAGAGAGATAGAACCTCTTCAGCTTTTTACACGATTCGAGTCCTACTTTTCTTGTTTGCTAGCTAACCTTCTCACATAGAATTCTTGCGGCTGTAGTAACACCCTCTACGACGTCCAATGTAAGCATATACACTGTTGCCGGGCTAGAGCAGTCGATAGCACTGTACTGCATCGTATATGACGAACCATAGTATCCTCCATGAAAGTAAACATTCAGACACATTCGACTGTCATGACTCTTGACAGCGGCGGCGCGCTACAGTGAACAGCAACTCGTGAACGCGTCTTTCGTGCCTACGGCAGCAGACGACGCACGATGGACGAGGCCTGAATACAGGAACAGTCTGCTATTGATAGGCAAACGTGATGATTAGCTGCTCATGGATCGCCGGTCCTGGCTGGTCACATCTCGAACAGGACTGCACGCCCGACGTGTCTGCATGCTGTGACTGGGGATGCAGCGCGTCTCCGATTGCTTCGTTGTATGCACCACGTCAACCGGTTTATCTTCTTGTTGTTTCTCGAGAGTATTATGGAACGTATTGTAAGATTATGTATGGTTTCTTGTTTATGTCAATGTGCAGGAATGCACCGCATGCATTCTTTTCCAGGCTCGTCCTGCGTGTTTCTGCTAACCAGCCTGCCAGCCCAGCCAGCTTCTTTACGGTGGTGTGGCCCGGCTGACTCTGTGTTGTCCTTGGGTAGTGATACTAACAGAGATCACTATATTAAATAAGATATATTGAGATAAGATATATCACAACACACGCAAGAAACGACCGCCAACCAGCGTCGGGTCAGCGAAGAGTCCTCTCCCTCTCAGGCACACGGAGTACTCCAGGGGGGCCCCGTGTTTCCAAGATAAGAACATGTATTGTTCTCTCGCTCCCGATCACAGTCGAAGATCACAACAAGATCAGATACGACGTTGGCCAGCCTAGACGCTGAAGTGCCCCGTGCATGCTGCCATGACGATGACAGTACGAAGTAGTAATACTCCGTAACATATATCCCGTCTCGCCGTCTCTCAATCCCTCCGCAGTCGTGTTTCTTCTCTCTCCCTTCTTGACACAAAACCCCCTGTCCGATGCAATCTTGCCGACGTCAAGAGCTGGCTTGTCTCCGCTGTTCAGGGTCTTGATACAGCTCGCTCTGGCTGGCATTGGCCGACACATTGCCCTATTAAATAGTCCAGGTGCCTGTTTATGCTGCCTTTGGCCTTGTGCAATTTTCAGGCCTCTTATATCCTTCAATAGTTTGCTCGTATTTCTACTTATTGGGCCTTTCTTGTAAATAGATTTAATAAGACTTACTAGAGACGTTTCTGCCTGGCTGCCCAGTCTCAGCTGGCCGCGCTCTTTCCGTCCCTTTCATCTCTCCTCTCTCCTCTTCTTCCGCCACCGCCCTGTCTTGTCGCAGCGCGTGTTTTGGCTGCTCCTTCCGAATCGACACCAGTCACACCAAACACCAAACACCAATCACCCAGTCTGGACACACTGTGTAGATGTACGAAATGGTAGACTGTGTATACTCGGAAAGAAGGCAAGAAAGAAGCCGCACTGAAGCGACCAAGACAAACCGAAAAGCACCAAGCAACCGCGAGGGAATGCCTCGAAAAGCAATCATGCATTTCGTCAAAACGGCCAGCATACTTGCAGTCCTTTGGCCAGCTCGCGGCGCTGAGAGATAAGGGGCAATAGCCCAATATTCCCGCTGCTCCCGTTTTGCCGGCACAGTGCAGACACTGTCTGTCTATTTCTCGTTTCCGTGTACTGCTGCTCGCTCCATACTCCGCCGTAGTGGCCCCATTCGCTCCTTCCCCTCTTCCCATGCCGTTTTTCTTTCTCTCGCTCTTCCCCCGTCTGCTTGACTGCTCTTTCCCTGATCAGCCTTTTCTGCCAGTTCTGCCAGTTCTGCCTGCAGTCGCCTGCATCGTTCTTGCCTCGTTTTTATTCACTCTTTCCTGATCCTTCTTTCCCGCTCAACCCGCCTACAAGAGGCATTGTAATGGATGACCCCGTCTGCCCGTTTGCTCTTTCCTCAGAGGTTGCCCCCTTCCGCCCAGCCTGCCAGCCCAGTACAGCAATACCTAGTACGGCGTAGCGCTGCCACACGAGATGAAAGGAGGAAGGAGCGCCCGTAATACGTCGTATCTCAGGTGCAGAATGGCTGCAGCAGCAGGCACGCACCGTGCCAGGAAATACACACCGGGGCGCTCACAGTGTAGATACAGTCCCGCGGGCCATTCTCCCCCTTACTCCCCTGCAGCTACAGTGCGCCTCTGCGCCGGGCACGGTCTTTCCCTCAACACGCCCGCTGCCACACCACCGAGACCACCTCTAGACCACCAAACAATATCACATCCGTCTGTGTCGTGCCCATTTGCTGGCCGTGTCTGAACGCCCTGCGCGCCTTCCCTTTTGATTTCGCATCGTTCTTTTGCTCGCTCTCTCTTTTCGCCCGCTGTTATCGCCAGTCTCCCCCTTCCGAGCATCCCCCCTTTCTTTCCCCTTCTCTCCTCTGTCTCTCCTCTGTCTCGCCTCTTTTCCTTGCCTCCCGTCTTTTCCCTGTCGAAATCCCTTTACAAAGACTGTTATTCACGTCTATTTTTCGCCTGGTAGTCCGCCGCCCACAGACTGCCAACAAGACCCATCCCAACAACTGTCCACTACTGCCCTAGCCCTGTCTCGCCTCCAACACTAGATACGGCCTGCCTTGCTCTCACTCGCTGATCCGCAGCTAAGATACCGTCCGCCGCACCTGTACCGCTCAGGTCTTAGCAGGTGTACTTTGTAAGATACTGCTGACGGTGCCTGGTCAAATGGTGCCTCTAGCATTCCCCTAACGCCTGGCCACACGCCGTAACGCTGTCGTGGACTGGACTCGATCCATTGCCCAGATTGCTGTCCTCGAGTCGATTCTCTTGTTCATGTCCTCATTTCTTTTACAAGACGCCTCTCCTCTTCTTCTGCTCTTCTTCTGCCCTTATTCTACTCTTATTCTGCTCTTCTTCCGCTCTTCTATCCCTCTGTCGACTCCCTTCATCATCTCGTCATCTCGTCATCGTCCTCAAGAACAGCCTCAACGGCTGACCGACAGCCATCGTCTACTCCCTAGCCACGCCCCAAAGTCCAAGCCTGGCCTGTAGCCGCTCCTACACAACCTCGACCCAGTTATTACCCACTATCCACTGGCACGGCACATGCAAGACACTCGTCGCCCACACAGCCTTCGCACAGTGCCTGGCCCTGATAGTGACAAGTGCAGTGTCTCCGACGCCATAGCCAGGCCCAGGGCCCCAGTATCCTTCCATATCGCCGCCCGTCTTTGTGTCTGCACTTTCTCGTTTGGTCCTGTATTCTCGGATTACCCTTGAGACCGTCGTCGACCTCGAATATCCTCTCGTTCTTCCCTCCTCCTCCTCCTCTCCATCACCAACTTCCATCAACTCTCACGGTGACCCCAGGACCGACTCAGACTGCTCTGCTTCTTGCCATTCCGCCCCTTCTCGTCCTCTTTCACGAGAGACGCCTTTTCCTCACTATCCCAACGTCCCCCACAATGTCGACACCTACCACGGCCACTGCGACGCTTCCACACTACGCCGCTGGCTATCCCTTTGCTCACCAGTCTTCATACCGGTCTTCTCTCTCTGGCCCCAACTCAAGTCGTTTGGGCCCGACCTCCGTGTCATCGCCTTCCTCAACAAACACTTACTCTCCTTACTCTCCCTCCGCCGCCTCGTCGTCGTTGTCACACCTGCCCCCGGCTACCGTCGTCAACGGCCTCGCTGTTGGTGCCATTCACACACAGCACCAAACCCACCAAAACCACCAAAACCACCAGAACTACCAGAACCACTTGGCCCAGAGCCACTCCCGGCAAGCACCACAGCACTACCACAGTGCTAGCAGCACTACCACTACCACTACCACCACCCAAAACTACCCCCAAAACCATTCCACATATTCCCACGACCACGATCGCGGCCACGGCTTCACCCAGCAAAGCCAGCAAAGCCAGCAGCAACAATCGCACACCCTCCCTGTTCCCGGTGGCCTCCACCACCAGCAGCAAGCCCACGACACGGCTATCTCTCCTCCGAGCTTTTCGACCGTGGCCTCCTCGGCTACCCTCCCTCCTCCCAGACTCTCCCGCTCCCACGGCACCCCGACTGCCGCCCCAATGGACGCTGCTTCCATGCACGCTGCAATGGGCTCCCAGCACACAAACTCGTCGTCCGAGTCGTTGCCGCCTCGCAAGAGACGCCGGTCTGGCCCGCCAGACTGGGATACGTTTTATAGAAACGGCCTACCCCAAGAAGTCATCGTCATCGAGGACAGTCCTGAGCGCGATAGCCACGCGAACGGCCACCATGCAGAAACATCTGGCGTCGCCTCATACGCGAACGGTTCTGCAGCTCGCCCAAATGGCACCACCGTAGCCAGCAACAACGGCACCGCAGTGGCATACCACTACGACCAGACCACGGGCGCTGCGGCGCCCGTCTCAGATGGCAGCGACCACCATGTCGCTAAGAAGCGCAGGCGGCAAGACCCTGAGCCTCTGCCACCAGCCAGCTCACTGATTGCCAATGCGGGCAGCGCCGCCCGCTACGATCCCGTCCAATACTATGCGAGCGGTTCGACCATCTCGAGCGAGCGCACAAACTCCAACTCCAACTCCTCTCTCTACACAACGACGGGCACGGTCGCGTCAAATACGGCTGGCACGTCGCTCGCATCCAATGGCAATGGCAATGGCCAGTACGAGTATGAGACTGCCACCCAAAAGCGCAAGCGGACAACGCGGCAACAGGTTGCAAACGAGTCCAAAAAGCGCGACCGCGACGCCGCCGCTCAGGGTCCGCCCTTTGCCAACTACCGACCACCACCTCTTCCGCCAGTCAAAGCACCAGACGTCGAGGTCAAGGTCATTCGCGATGTAAGTTTAGCTCAATTCCCAACTATCAACTATATTGGTCGGCTGGTCTCTAGGGTGTCAGCCATCCTTTGATTTTGCCGGTCCGCCTCATCCCTAGTGGCCTTGTCATCAAACGCCATCCCTGTGATCCTTTTCTTCTCTCTCCTTCCAACCTGGTCACCCATTTATGTGCGGGTTCCTGATCGAGCAATGGATTCGTCTTTGTGATACCTATGCTTTCATTCTCGGTTCAGCTGGCTAACATATGGCACAGTCGGCACAACACAAAAACGTCAAGGTCGATGACGATGACGGCCATTACCTGGTTGCACCCGATGCCGACCTCACCAAGAGATGTGAGTTGATCTCAACTGTCCAATTTTTTAATAATTGCAATCGTGCTTTGTCAGACAACTAATGAGACAGACCAAATCGTCAAACTTCTCGGCCAGGGCACATTCGGCAAGGTCGTCCAGGCCCGCGATCGTGAGCGGAGCGAGCTCGTCGCCATCAAAATTATCAGATCTGTACAAAAGTATCGAGACGCGTCTCGCATCGAACTGCGCGTGCTCGAGACGCTCAAGGCCAACGATCGTGAGAACCGGAACCGGTGCATCCACTTGCGGGAATGCTTCGACTACCGGAACCATATCTGCATTGTCATGGATCTATTGGGTCAGAGTGTTTTCGACTTCCTCAAGGGAAATGGCTTTGTTCCTTTCCCCAACAGCCAGATCCAAAACTTTGCACGCCAGCTATTTACCAGTGTTGCTTGTAAGTTACCAACCTACGTCATTCGAGTATGCGTCGGAGCCTGAGTCTTTGCTAACTGGTGATTTCACAGTCTTGCACGACCTCCAGCTCATCCACACGGACCTAAAACCCGAAAATATCTTGCTTGTCGACGCTACGTACCAAACGTTTACGTACAACCGCAAGATACCCTCTTCTTCCAGCACTGTCGCACGCCAGGCCACTCAGCGACGGGTCTTGCTCGATACAGAGATCCGGTTGATCGATTTCGGTTCGGCCACCTTCCAAGACGAGTACCACTCGTCGGTCGTCTCCACGCGGCACTACCGCGCACCAGAGATCATCCTTGGGCTTGGCTGGTCGTTCCCCTGTGACATCTGGAGTATCGGGTGCATCCTTGTTGAGTTCTTTACGGGAGACGCACTGTTCCAAACCCACGACAACCTGGAGCACCTGGCCATGATGGAGGCTGTTTGTGATGCTCGCATCGACTCACACCTGGTCCAGCAAGTGGCTAAGTCCACACGGCATGGCGGCAACCCTGCATCCAAGTAAGTATTCCGAATGTTTCTGTACCTTGCACATTGCACCTTGTAGCCATTGTCCTAACAAAAACACAGGTACTTCAAGCGCACAAAACTCGACTACCCCAACGAAGACACCACCAGGGCGTCAAGGCGGTTTGTAAAGGCCATGAAGAAGCTCCAGGTATGTTTTGGCTTGTACTGCTTTACTGCAGAATTAAGACTGTGCATCGGCTAACAATTCCCAACAGGACATCTTCCCCAACAACAGCACGTTCTTGCGTAACTTCCTCGATCTTCTCAAGCGGATATTCATCTACGATCCTAGCCAGCGCATCACGGCGAAGCAGGCTCTGCAGCACCCTTGGTTCCGCGAAATTGCTGTGCAAGACGACGGCACTGAGGCAGCCAAGATTCGGCTGGAGCGAGCTAGAACGGCTCGTGAGCGTGCAGAACAGCGTGCCGCTGCCCGCACGTCTCAAGTCCATGTCTAACGTCTGTAGCAATGGATGCAACGAAGCGCGCTGTTGTTGTGTATATTCTCCTTGGTTCTTTTTTCGATAGCATTGCCGGCATGTGCCTGGGAACATGTCTTTTTTATATCCCTTTTGTTTTCAATTTACTGATACCACTTTTCATGGCTGAGGAGGTTCTGTTCGATTGGCCTTTCTGTTTCCATATTTCTATCTTTCCATATCGCCCGCACTCTATCCTTTGCCACAGGCCTTTCTCTCTCCCTCTCTCTCACTCACTCACTCTTCATTTTTTTTCTTCCACTCGATTCGGAGTCATAGCCACTATCACAAGTATTTGCAGATGGTTACACACGGTTTGGGGGGCATCGGAAGCACGGGTATTGGGCAACGGGCGTACTTGTATGTCATCCACGGCATCTGGAGGGCTTTTATCTTTTACTTCATGCATGTTTAATTCTCCTGTCTTTTCTTCTCGCAGACATATTACAAGCGTTTATTTCTACCTGTCCCAGCAGCCCTCAGTGGTTATCTCCTCGGGCACTCTACTGTTGTTTCTAGAGAGGTGTCTTCTCTGCTCCAGTGGCTGTCTGTCCGTCTCGACGGTGTCTGGTTTGCTGATATTGTTGTTGCGAAGGATGGCACCCGCTATGCAAGGGCAGCTGTCGATGCCAGCCCAAGATGTGCAAGAGGCTGGGAAATATTTCCTCCCCCTTGATAAAGGGTCAATGATCGACTGCATTTACCAAATCGTTGAAAGACAGGGCAATTTGAGTCCTCGAGAGCTACCGCGGCGGCGCTCTCCTGCTGTCTTCTGTCTTCGGTCTTTGGGGCTTACCTCTCGACAGCAAGAATGAAAGAACTGGCTTCAATTTTGATTATTTGTTCATTTTGGATACGCACCGCTTTTGAGTTCTCTCGCCTTTCTTCTTCTCCTTCTCGTGATGACCTTAACATCAATGAACTTTCGAAACGGCACCATCTAGGCCTCAGGTATGTCCTCTTTCTTTCAGAGTTTAATTACCCTTGGAGCTGCCACAACGTCAATCATGCTCTGTTTGCTCATTTCTTCATTGCTTATTATTACATGTTTCTTAACTAACAATGGTTATTGTATACTAGATATGAACAGTGTAGCAAGAAACAAGCATCTCGCTGCTCGCCAACAAAGAATCCTTCACTGGCATTGTTTACTCTGCCCCTTGTGTCTTTGTGCATCATCTGCCTTCAACCTCTCTTCGCCATATGCAGCCGCAACAAAGAGAACAAACGACGCCACGAACAACAAATACTCCCTTGGATAACGTCTTGTTGTTCAGGTCCCAACAACTGCACATATATAGCCCGATGTTCATCCTCTTCTCGATGTGCCTCAATCCAATACCACTTTGCATTCATCGCTACCCATCTAAGCATCAACAGTCCTGCTTTCCAGTCCTCGTCCATTCTTTTCCCAGTCTTTTCTCAGTCTTTTTCCAGCCATCCCGCGACAAGTCATATTTTGATTCACCAGAGCCTGCTTCTGTTTGGTTTGTTTGCTTAGCAATTAACGCCCATCCAGGTTGTCGACCTGTTCACCGCGAACAAGATCCAAGTACGCGACGAACAGTACTGAACAGAATCTGAACAATATCTGAACAAGACGGGTTTGTCCCCGGAATATAAGTTTACCTCGTGTCCGGTAAGCCAACTCCAGTATTTTGACTCTATTCAAATCCAACTCTTGACATCAGCTTCCTTTGTGTCTTTTGACTCCCCTTCTTCTAGGTTTCACAAAGCAAGCGCCAGGCTCGACTCGTAAACGTTCCTGCAAACGACCAACAAGTGTGTCCTATTTGCTGAAGATCGATTCAGCCATACCTTCAGTTCGTTTGTCTTTATACACAAGATATCCAAAATGGGTGTCGCCCTTCGCGATCTCACGGAGACTAATCTCTACCCCCTCGCGGCAGTCGTGAGCCTGAACCCCGACCAACTCCACGCAGCATCCGGCAGAGACAAGGTCGTGCCGTCGCCGGCGTGGCTCGCCGATCAGTACAGACGTATTCCCGGCCTGCCACAAACCCTCCTAGTTCCTCCCATTCTTCCTATGGGTGCCGGTATCAAGGCCGCGCAGGTGGTGAAGCGCGTGGTCATGGCGGCATCAGGCGGTGCCGATGCAGTTGCTGCCAAGGCTGCCGCCAACGGCATCCCTTTGAGTAACATGCTGCACCCGCACGCCACACCTACAATCCTCTGCTTTGCCCACAAGAAGCTGCACCCAATTCTCATGCGTGATATGTTCTACTACCTCACTAAGGAAGTCGCAGACTATGCAGACCCAGTCCGCCGACACCCACACCATGCCCACCTTGAAGGCGACACAGCTTCGCCTTGCCAGTCACGGGAGGTGCGCGACTGGAGCTATCGCATGATGGGCCTAAGCGCATTGTGGTGCACACGGCACACCTTCCGCTGCCTGGACAAGGGCCGCCAGGCGCCGGCGCCTGGCTATAAAGCCGCCAAGTCCAAGAGCCGCCGTCAGCGCCAACCATCGTCCTCAAAGGCGACTGCAGAGGGAACTTCCTCGTCTTCCTCTTCCTCCTCGCCTCGCCACCGCATCCGCAGCAACCTGCGCATGCCTCACATGGCCTTCCCCTGTGAGGTCTGCATCCTTGCCACCATCGGCTCGCGTTGCCAGGCGCTCATCGACCTGCGTGCAGGTGTGCTGAGCCGTCTACTCGCAGAGGAGGCCGAGAGAGTCATGCGCACAAAGCGCCATGAAGAAGACGGCAAAAAGCATTCGAGAAGACACAAGCATTCCAAGGGAAAGAGCAGCAGCAGCCACCACCGTAATGCGTCCACAAGCACTACTGCAACTACCGCGTCCGAACGGGCCTCTGCCGAAGATTTTGGTGCCGGCTTTGGATCCTTCAAACCGAAGTCGTACCCTCACCTGTGGCCCCTCTTGGACGCATATATCAACGCCTTTGGTGATGAAGTGGCTTCTGAGATCCGGCGCCTCAGTGAGGCTTTGGCCAAGCCGTTGTTTATGGTGCGTATGTGCGAGAGCAGTCGCTGCCGGCACGAGCGTCGCGAAGACCGCCGTATACGCCATAGCCGTCGCAAGCGCACCCACTCCCACTCCCACAATGAGCCTGCCTCCCAACCCGAGTCTCCCCCTTTTGTCAGAGTGAAGCAGCCGCCGCGCATGGTCACTAAGAATGGCCATCGCCTGCCGCTTCCTCTGCTGCCACCCAAGCTCGACCCCTGGGCAAAAGAGTATTCTTCCGAGAGTGAGGCTGGTCCTAGCACTATGAGCCAGGGTCCTGCCGAGGACGGTCCAGACGCTTACGAAGGCTATGCCGACGGTTACATTGACGCCGATGGTGCCTTTTACGCCGCCAACCAAGACTTGGAGGATCCCGCTTCGGTTACTGGGGGTACAAGCCAGATCATGGCTGGTGCCAATGAGGATGGGGAGGCAGAGTACTACTATGTCGCTCCTGAGGATGAGGAGGACGAGGACGGCGAAGACCATTCGGCTTTCCTCGACAGCACAAGGTGCGATCTTGCCGCCGCCATGCAAGGATCCGTCCCTCCTTGGGAGGAGGACTACCAGCGCCACATTTTTGACACCCAGAGCGAGTTGACTCATTCTGCACCAACCCAGAGCGCATCGAACAAGAACAAGGGCATCGCCATCGTCGACGGCGATAGAAGCTATCATAGCCAACATGGCGCCACTATCGTTGACGGCGACTGTAACTACCAAGAGCAACAGTCGTTTGTTTCTGCCACAGTCCACTCTGCGGATCCGTTTGAATACGACTATGGTCTGTGTGGCCGGTATGCTCCTGCTGGGCGTGATCGCCTGTCTACGATCAAGGACACACCTGCATCTGAAGCATCTTCTGTCTCTCGTGGTCGCCGCTCAAAGGTGCCATCATCTTTTGTTTCCGACACACAGTCGTCCCAGGCATCTTATTCGACGCTACGCCCCCATCCCGAGCCTTACGTTCGTCCTTCCAACCCCGAGCCTCCATCCTCTACGGCCTCGAGAGCATCAAGATCCTCAAAAGCCTCAAAATCCTTGGAATTCTCAAACTCTTCGCACTCGAGGGCCCCACGCTCTTCCGCATCCTCGAAACGCACTGCATCGACAGTGACGCCTTCTACCCCCAATGGACGGGGCGTTTCACATGTTTCTTCCCTTTCTTCTACTCCGTCTCACTGCGAGTATCGCCCGGTCTCGTCTATATACTCTACCCAGGTTGAGCAGCAGTCTGCACCTTACCGTCGTCAGGATTCTGCCTCTTATACCTCGTCTTCCCGTCGTACAAATCACTCGACATTATCGCCGTCTGCCTCCACGAGCCGTACCACCACTACATCGACCTCTTCGTGTCGTACTCCGTCAACGGCTACGTCTGTTTCAAAAGCATCAGCGGCAAAGGTTACGGCATCCTCCTCGAGAAAACCGTCTAGCACACCCGCTGCTTCATCAGTGTCGAGCCGGCTAGCCCGCCCCACGGCGGCCTCGCAGTCTCGGAACGCGACCTTGAAGGGGACTTCGAATAAGCAGTCAGCACCTTCCACCGCCTTTGTGCCGCCTACTAATCGCCGCCCTTCGGCCCCCGAGTCATACGTTGCGATGCAGAACAACATGTCAAGTTCGTACGCTCCTTCATCCAGCAGTGGCCGTCATGCAAGTAGCAAGAAGTCTGGTGCTACAGCCTCAACAATTACCGTCCAGGCCAAGGCCACCGGCGCCCGCACCCCTCCCTCGGAAGTTTCAACTTCGTCGACCCTATCATCCCTCTACTCGGGTTATGCTGGCAGCGGCATCCCATCAGAGATCTACAATACCAAGAACGATACATGTTCAATCACCCCCGACGATTCCATCAGCGTCGTTCTCACAAAGAAGTGCATTGAGGAGGAGCAGGCACAGTGGGAGCAGATGAAGCGCGAACAGCGCGAGGCAGAGCGTGTCCTTGCCAGCCAGTTCGGCAGCGAGGAAGCCCTGCACTCTGCAGAAGAGGTCCGGTGGCTGCAAGAACAGCGCCGACACCCATCTTCCCAACGCGCTACGCCTATGCCCCCTTCAGCCGTCCCGTCGCCTCTCTTCAGCCGGCAAGCACCTGCGACGAGCCGTCTTCCGGCCTCGAATACCCACCGCAACCTCAACCAATACCGGCCCGATGCCAGCCGTCGGCCGCTGGCGACACCCAGTGGTCGGGAATGGAAGCCATCTCAGCCCAAACCCCCACGGGCACGGCACCGGAACCCATCCAATCTCACCGACGCGACAAAGTTGACTGAGTGGCCCCCCGTAGAGTGGTCATGAACGCGGACCACCGTTTTATGCACCGCTGAAAGTCTTATCTTATTCTTTTTGTAAATCACATATTCTGTAAACTTGTAGACACGTAACCCATTGCATCATACATATTAATAATATTAATAACTTTTTTTTTCATATACAACTTAATTTTATATCATGATTCGTACAAATGTCGTGTTTTCTTTCCATTGCTTCTGTATTTTTTATATTCACATCCTCACAAATTTCTATCTATATAGCTTTCAGTTGTGGATCTTTTACTTTGAAGTTATGCCTTTATACCTGGGCCAGCTTATCTTCAGCCTCATACAACTTCTGGAATGCCGGCAAGAAGGCTGCTGCCGTCTTGAAGTCACACAGTTTGACACACATCTGGTCAAAGGCAATCAGAATATGCATGGCGCCCTCCTCGCTGCCAGGCTCTTCCGTGTTGAAGACGGGTATTTTGGGATAGCGCTGAGAAAAGTGCGTCAGCAGCAGCCGGCGTGCGCTCATCCGCCGGCCAACCTCAATCGCCTCGCCCATTGTGCTGTGTTTCTTGGCGAGTGCCTCGCCAGCCAGCTCGTCGTCGAATGTGCTCTCGTGAATAAGCAGTGTTGCATTGTGGCCGATACTGGCAAAGTCCGACGATGGCCGACAGTCGCCCGAGTAGGCAACTTTGAAAGGCGCCGCACCCGGCGTCTCGGGGGCCCACGTAAAGACCACTGCCAGCGCGCCGTGACAGTGCTCGACGCGGCAGGCATCGATCCGGTCCAGGCCAAACTCAGCAGCATCATCACCCTCAAAGATGACAGGCGTGCACTTGCGCGTCCGTGGAAAGTCGTGGCACTCGACGTCGACCATGTGCAGCCGCTCGATACCAAAGTTCTCGATATCAGAGTATTCCCGCAGCCAGTGCAGCATGTTCACGTGTGACGCTAACAAAAGCCGAGGCTTGGTGCCCGTAGCAG
This sequence comes from Ophiostoma perfectum, assembly GCA_029298845.1. Classification (NCBI taxonomy): domain Eukaryota; kingdom Fungi; phylum Ascomycota; class Sordariomycetes; order Ophiostomatales; family Ophiostomataceae; genus Ophiostoma; species Ophiostoma perfectum. Next base: position 121,897 of record JANSLV010000015.1, read on the forward strand.
TGGTCATGTTCGCGGTCGCATCCCGCCACGCGCGGATCACACTGACAGTTCCGAGATGGTGGTCTGCGTGGAGGTGGCTGATCCATATTGCACGCATCTCCTTGAGCACCTCGTCGAGCTTGGCTTCGCCAAACAGCCGGCGCATAGATCCTAGCGTGTTCTCGCCGGCGTCGAAGAGATAGCTACCCACACCGGGCACACGCACCAGAGTAGCGGAAACATTGCGGTACTTGGACGGCATCGCCGAGCCAGTTCCCAATGGGATCACCTCCACGTCAGGGCGCGGCAAGCCACGGTTGCCAGCGACTACAGCCTGTTGGAATGTGGGCCGAGCAACCTGTTCGCGAGCATGAGTGGCAAGCTCAATGACTTGCTTGTCGAGGTGGCAGCTGTTGGTGACGTTGAGCTGAGGAAACACCTTTTGCTCTTCGACGATGACTTGGGGTGCAAGCCGGATCGACCAGCCCGCCTTGGCAGCTTCCAGCCCCGGCTTGCTCTCCACATCTTTTTTAGTGGTTGCTTCTGGGGTAGGCAGAATGTGGGATGGGGTGTTGTTGAAGTTCTGGATAGGGAATCGATCGGGATCGACACGGTTGTGCTTCATCTGCACGGCGGCTGCCGAGGCCAGGGCCAGGTTGTTCGCGCAGGTGTCCTTGGACGAGATGGTGTGCCGAATTGCACTATGCTTGGACATGAAGGCCTGGAGACGCTCATCGGTCGCGATGCCGGGCCCCAGGATCCAGAAGATGGTGTTGATCGCACCCATCAAGCCTGCGTTGGCCCATTCAGGCTTGGCCAAAAACGCATCAATGTACGATGCGTCGGGCAGGTCGACGACAGCAAACACTGCACCCTCAATGGTCGCGCCCACGACCATCTCGGGCGTGACTGTGGTGCCGTCGGCTGCAATGACGCTCCTGCCCTCGACAAGGTAGCGAATATCAGGTTTCTTCACTCCCAGACGCGCGATTTCGGCTGCGTTGACCTTACCACGGCGTGGGTGGTTGCGCACGATGTAGCACATGGATTGTTGGAATTCTTCGGTCTTGGGCAGAGCCTGGATCAAGGCGGCTGGCCATGGCTGGCGCACAAAGACAGGCACGTCCGGCACGTCTGGTTTGTCGCCAGGCATAGGCCCATCATAGGCCTTGAGATGCCCATTCTCGTCCTTGACAAACAGCTTCGCCGGCAGCTTGGCGGTGTGCAGGGTGGTCTCCGTGAGCGCATCAAACTTCCAGTCAGAGTCAAACATGTGGTTGACAACCGAGTCGACCAACTGCCGGTCGAATTTCTCCTGCTCCTCGGGCGATGCCGCTTTCCCAACCTTGTCCTCTTCTAGGTCCTCGAAGCTCCTCTTACGAGACGACGTCTCTGTTGTAGGAGCAGTCTTGCGTCCAGATCCATCTGCGAAGACTGGGACATACCACACCATCATGTTTTCGTCAGCCCAGTCTGCCTCGCGCAGCGACTCTAGGTCGTTTCCCTCATCCTCTCTGCTTGTATCCTCGCGGATTTCGTGTGGCCGAATGGGCAAACCTTTGCGGAACACAAACCGACGGGCCGTGGCCAAAAGATGTGCCAAGTTCTTGCCGCCATGGATGTTGAAGCTCTTGGGACCGGCAGCAATTGCTGCTGCGATGGACTCCTCAGCTCGTTCCAGTGCTGCCTCGGAATTCTTGTGCTTGACCTTCCTGAGCTTAGCTGCTTTTGACTTGGCATCCTCAATGGACGCAGTTCTTGCGGACTGGACCACCTCTGCCACAGTCAAAATCATGCCCAGCAAGCCACCCGTTGTGTGCCAGTTGATGGGCCCCGTCATGAAGATCTCCTCTGTGCGTGCCAGGGAGACCTTTTGCTGGACAAACATACGCTGAGTGCCTTCGGAGATGTTTCCGAAAAGATAGCGGCGGTTGTCATGATGGACCATCAGACACGTGCCCGGCGTGTCAGCGGTTGGGGTGCTGAGAATCTGGACGTAGTTGAGCATCGGAGGAACGGGACGGGGGGGTGGTCTGCGTGTATCTCTGAAAGAATTGAAGAAGGAGGTAGAGGGAGGCGACACAGCGCGGGGGCGAGAGGGTGTGTTCTTGAAGATGTAGAACCGGACAGGATTGTTTCTGCTGCGGATGTACGGGTGTGCTGGGATCACAAGTGATCTCCGGTTGAAGATTCCGGGAGGGACTAGAGGCAAATTGGACGGATGCGAACTCGGGAGATCAGATTGCTGGACGTCCTCAGAGCTGTTGTGGGACGGCGATTTCGAAGAGGAGGCGTGGTATGGAGTCGAGTCTTGGGAGTGCGTCCGCAGGCGCTTTATATCACGCATGGGCGGCGAGTGTCGACGAGATTCGGACTTGGGGGACTTGGGGGGCGTGGGGGCTGTCGAGAAGGCCGAGGTTCGAGCAGGTCGAGGAGAAGCAAAACAGAGACGAAAGACGTAGAGTTGGGAGTCGCAGACGGGCCGCAGTGTGTTTCGTATAGTACACATGAATAGTTTGTGGACTTTAATGTGGGCTGCAGTTCAAACAAGCGGCACAGGCGGGAGCATCGTTGCAGGTTGCGGCCGTGGTGACTCTTACGGAGGGGTGAGGTCGAGATCGAACGGCTTTGGCGTAAGGCTGGACGAGGGTAGCTGGGATTTTTTTCTTATCTAATCAGCCGTGTGGGGTGCTATTTGAAGTACACGCCGGCACGCGTTTGCGCAGGGGAATACAGTGTAATTAACAGCGCCATAGACGCCACGGTATCGTCTGCTCTTTCCAAATCGGGATGAAAAAAAAGCCTGAAGTCATTCCAAATGAAAACAAAAGCGGAAGGAACGAATATACTCGCACAATCCACGGCAGGCGCAGACATCGCACCTGCCTGGTAGAGAGTGGGACAGAGCAATGTTGCTTATATAAGCTAGGCGGTGAGCGTATACTACTAAAATAGGATGAGCGGTGGGGACTGGCAGAAAATGTCAGGAGCAGAGGACGGCAAAAAAAAAAAATAAGCGGCTTCCCGTTACGAATCGATTTTGCAGCAAACTGGGTTTAGATTGCAGCTTCACTTTGTAGCCTCACCACTCTCGTGCACAGTATTCCCAGCCAGCCACGACAACAGCACTGGTATATGGAGAGGAGGCGGACAATAGCGACTCACGACTCAATCCTCACGCAGGACGAACCCGAATAAGAGAATTATTGTATAGGAAAAAGAACGACACACGGCAGCGCCAACAACCGCCAATATGGATATTCACCGTTGTCGCTTCATCAACTATGAGGCGTCAGGCATTAACACTGTCGCATTCTCGCACCCTCACCTCCCTACGAACCAGAAGCACAGCCGTACCGCTCCCGTGCGCATGGCCATTGGCCGCGAAAATGGCGACATTGAGATCTGGAACCCAATGCAGGGCACCTGGCTGCAGGAGATGACCATCAAGGGCGGCCAGGGACGCAGTGTCGAGTCACTTGCATGGGTGGTGGGCGACGATGAGGAGCTGGACGACGCAGGCACAAACAAGGGCAAGCCCATCCTGAGCCACGGCCAGCTGCGTTTGTTCAGCATCGGCTTCACCAACACAATCACCGAGTGGGACCTGGAGAAGGGCTGCGTCAAGCGCAACGCCAGTGGCCAGCACGGTGACCTGTGGTGCCTCGCGACCCAGCCGAAGCCCGCGCCCGGCACACCTACTGCTGAGGCTGCGACGACCCAGCGTCTTGTTGGCGGTACAATCGACGGATGCCTCGCGCTGTACAGCACTGACGACGACGACCTCCGTTTCCAGCGCCTGTGCCGTCTGCCCAAGAAGAACATCAAGGTCGTCAGCATTGCCTTCCAGACCCGCCAGCTGGCCGTCGCTGGCTGCTCCGACGGCACTATCCGCGTCTTTGATATCCGTAACGGTGCCATTCTGCACGCCATGACCATTGGTCGCGATTTGGCTGGCGAGAAGACGATTGGCCAGGGCGCCAAGAACGTGATCGTCTGGTCCGTCCGCTGCCTTCCCAACGGCGATATTGTTTCGGGCGATTCGACCGGCCAGATCTGCATCTGGGACGGCAAGACATACACACAGGCACAGCGCATCCAGAGCCACACCCAAGACGTGCTCAGCCTTACGATCAGCGCCGACGGCTCAGACATTATCAGCGGCGGCATGGACCGCCGTGTGGTCCTGTACCGCGAGATTCCCGGCCAGGCTCTGCGCTGGGCCAAGGTGTGGCACCGCCGCTACAACCAGCACGACGTCAAAGCGCTGGCTGCCTTTGAGGCCAAGGGCATGAGTGTTGTTGTCGCTGGTGGCCCCGATGCGGCACCAGTGATCCTGCCACTAGAGAAGTCGGGCATGGAGCACCACCGCACGCTGTCCCACCTCCCCCAGACTGTCCCCATTGCTAGTGCACCTGCCGCCCGCCTCATGATCTGCTGGTGGCAGCGCCAGGTCCAGATCTGGGCCTTTGATGCACCTATCGATCAGCTCCTGAACGATGGCGAAACCGAGGCTGACCTGGAGCGCAACCGTCGCCAGGTCGGATGCATCATCATCAAAGGCGACAACAACATTGTGGCAGCCGACATCAGTGCTGATGGTTCGTTTGTTGTCGTCACTACTACGGTCGGTATCAAGGCTTTCCAGCTGCGCAAGCTGCCCTCTGGCGAAGTTTCTGTCTCCAAGATCAACGTGCCGGCATCAGTTGCCAGCAAGGGTGGTGCTGACAGCGTGGCTATCTCCCCCAACGGCAAGTGGGTGTGCCTGGCCAGCGGTGTCGATGATCGCGTCAATCTCATTGAGGTTGTTTACCCCGAACCCACCGCCGCGGGCGCTGACAGCAAGGCCAAGATTGCAATCCGGCCCAAGGTTTCCCGTGTGGCTAGACTGAGACGCAACATCCCCCGCCACGAGCTGTTCAGCGGTCTCGGCCGCTACGACAGACGCATCACGCACATTGCATTCTCTCCCGACAGCAAGCTTTTGGCGACGGCTGATCTAGCCGGCTACATCGACACATGGGTGCTGCAGGGCCCCGATGGCACGTCCGGCACTGCTGCCGAGGCCGACGGTGAGGGCGAGGGCGAGCAGCTGGCCGACGTAGACTCGGAAGACTCCGATTCGTCGTCAGACGAGGATTCTGATGCTGAGGTCGAGGACACCGCTGCGCCTGCCAACAAGTGGGTTCGCAACCCGCGCGCAAAGCAGCTGCCCAAGCTGCCGTCGGCACCTACGACGCTCACATTCTCGCCCGATGTCCCGGGTGCGCCTGCAGTTGCTGGTGAGGCTGTGTCTTCAGAAGGCTCTTTCGCTCGCGACTACGTTTTGTTTGCCATCACGGCCTCACACCGTCTTTTTGCGTTCCACCCTCTGCAGGCCCGTCTGGTGCCCTGGATGCGCCGCCTGAGTCCCGCGAGCTTGCCCGTGGAGTACCGCAACATTCGTGATGTGGCCAAGGGTGTGCTGTGGCAGGGCCCCCGCGTCTGGATCTACGGTGCGTCTTTCTTATTCATGGTCGACACGTCCGTCGAGCCTACGTCGTCAGCATCGCCGTCCGGAGCCGCCGCTAGCGGCGAGGACCAGTCATCAAAGTCGGCCGTGGCAACACAGCAGGACCTCACACTGCGCAAGCGGAAACGCAGCGACGACACTGGTGCGGGTAACCGCATGGAGCTGGGTCGGATAGCACCACAGCGCGTGCAGATGGCAGTGGAGAACGCCGAGGGTGGTGGCCGTGAATGGGTTGATGTGGACATGGAGGATGTCCAGGACGACGCCAAGTCAAGGGCAGACGATGACGACGACGATGAGACGGACTCGGAGGCAGAGGCAGAGTATCTGGCGCACGCGGAACAGCAGCAGCAGCTAGACGATGGCAAATCATCAAAGGCACTGAAGAAGGCAGCAAGAAAACAGCGGAAAAGGTCTGGTGACGCAAGCAACGGACAGCAGCTGCAGGCACCACAACCCCAACAACCCCGGTGGTGGCACACATTCAAGTACCGGCCTATCCTCGGCGTGGTGCCACTGTCTACTGCATCGTCCTCGTCGACGTCTTCCTCTGCGGCCTATCCACAGCTCGAGGTTGCTCTTGTTGAGCGTCCTGGCTGGGAAATTGACCTGCCGGTGCGCTACGACGAGTAGGTCTCCAGCAAGTGGTATATAGAGGCACGGAGATGGTAGAAATAGCCTGGAAAGACGGAGGTAGGGCTGGGAAGATACGATAGAACAGGCAGTTCGGCCAAGTGTCTGTGTCATCATGGTTGTTTAATTTTGTGTTATATCTTGTATGTTTGTTTTTGCTGCACTGTTTTGGTACATTAGAGGCATGTAAAAGTTTGGGAAGCATAAAATTGAATCTTTGTCGATATCAAATAATTGGAAGGATGATATGATTCAATGAAGTGATATAAAAAAGTATGGCGAAAACCATATAAAATAAAAGAATATAATAAAATATGTGGGAAAATAAAAAGAAAGAAGGGGGCCTAAAGCATTCGTCTTTGATGTCGAAAGCATTCACACCATATCCCGAGATAATATCTACAATCAATAATTGTACTCTGCTCCAGACACACCTGTTCCCCGTTGCCGTACGAAAAAAGGAAGCGGTCTGTAGTCCGATAGAACATACGTAGGCATGCTACGTCAAACTATGAGGCATGCAGCATATATGCATGTGTAATGTCCGTCCTTCTGTGTGACTGGGCGATATACGTGGCTCCCATAGCATGCCACCATCTGTCTTTTATGTGCAAGACATAACGCGCCCAAGTTCGATTCATACCCCGTCCTCAACATCTGCACATCTGCACAGCAATGCTGTCTCTTCTAGATCAACGAGACATGGAGCGGACAACTATTGACTGGCCTCCGTACAGGGTAGAAGAAGGAGAGCCTGGAGACCGACAAAACAGAACCTGCAGACTTTTCATGTAATAGAGAACACAGAACTGCCAGTACAATGGAGACCGATGACGAGTCCCTCGCCTAATTTGTACATATGTCGGAAGAGCCGCCCGACAGAAGCTACGACGGTATGGGTCATCGACGGCATCATACACGTACGCCCACGCCGCACTTGTAATTCTCTTCACGTTATCATTCTCGCGGCATATTCCCGGGCCCGATTCTTTGAGGATCAGTATGGAAAACACCCAGCAAGGGTAGAAGACTCAACCGTCGAGCATGCGATAGCTGAGCGGCTAGCAAAGAATCTATCGGGCAAGTCCATACAGTTCATACGTGTGCCGATGTTGTCTACCCGAAGATAGTATGCAATATGAACTGGTATACAATATACAGTTTGCAATGCACTAGGTGAGCAGGCGTCATGTACCCACGCACACCTCCGTCTCTGAAAAGAGATCCATCACAGGGCTAATGTGTATGTGTCAATGTGTCATCCAGGCGTACAACTAGGTCTGCAGATCACAAAGAGGCGTGGCCGTGTTTTTTGCGGCCTCGTGATCTGTAGCTTAGCAAAGATAGCAAACTCGCAAGGTAGAACTGCCATAAGCATACAAGTGGGCAGCGGAAGCCGGGGTGACGAGTCAGATGGAGGTTCAGAAAAAGGTAAGAAAACGTCGTCATACCGCCTATTAAATATGTCCGGTACATAAGATATATACCGAATGCTTGCGGTAGCAGTCAAGGCCGCAGTCTTCAGGGTATCTTCTTAGCTCGTAAAGCTTCGGACTTGTCGGGAAGCATCTCATGGGCCTTGGAGAAGTATACGTGTGGTTTCAGGGCTAATTATGATACTTGGCAAAAAATACCATGCATATTCATATCACATGCTCTCAAGTGTCGATTTGCAGTCTTGGATGTCACCAGCAGCCGCTGCTTTGGCTGGCTGCCTTCTTGTGCTTCCGCGCATACTTGCGGTGACATGGAACGCGCGTTCTGGTATGTCATCGTCTGCTCACAGATGGCAGGCTGTTACAGTTTGCAGCCAGCGTCAAGAGCCTCACTCGGCGTCTTCCCGTCATCGGTTTGTTACATACAATAAGTGTTCATCCTGGCAATCTCTGCCGGACTCCGAAGCGTGGCATCGAGGTGTTGAAGTTGTTGTGCCCCTGTCCCGGCCTCGTCACCATAGGATCAGTGGTTCGGACGAATACGGTCGAACGACTGGTGTTGTCTCGTGTTCTACTCTGTTGCAGGGCTTTCAAGATGTGACCCCTGTGTCTCATTCATGCATTCGGCCAGAAAAGAAGTACGTGGATATATCAGCTTTTTTTATGACACCCTGGATGCAAACAGCAAGTGTCATCCCATCTACCACCTGCCAGCGGTGCCCTCTGTACATCCGCTTATTAGGACCTACACAACCAGAGAATCATGAAGCACGTTTCTCCGCGTTCCTATGTGTATGCTTGCGCACGGGGTACATATGTATATGCGTGTACGGTGATAATAGGGTCACATATGGGAAAGCCGTGTCAATCTGCGATGCATCAGTACGACCTAAACTCTGAATAACTCCGTAAGGCTAGGTAGAAGAGGGAAAGAGGCGAGGGAATACGACAAAATGCTCCAGGACGTATCGTAGAATATTGCGGTATCATGAAGAACCACTTGGCCTGCTATGCCGTACGGATATAGGTTTGCGTGCACCCTGTCTGTGCTTACCACGTTATGCCGAGTTTCTTCTTTGCCCCTTCTTTTTGGTCCCATCTCACAAGAGCAACGTCGATAGGATGAAGCGCGCTCGATTAAGGTTCGGGGTCGGCCATTTTCGATCGATTAGAGTAAGGAGCATAAAGCAATTTGCGAGTATGCTATTTACATACAGCACTGGTAATGCTTACGCGCACCGTTGTCCATCCACTTGCTACGTATGTTCGCATTGTGATGTACAGAGCGCGGTATCGCTGCAGATGAAGTTAAGCTTCTTCCGTACTTCTCCCCTGCTTCGTTCTCAACACCAAGACTTCCAAGCACAGTATCAACGACATATATGAATAGCACGCATCGTCAAAGAGAAAACGTGGTGAGCTGACTCGTCTTGGTATTCCTTGTTTCTGTTCATCAGGCTCTTGGGATCACGGGCGTCTTCGTCGGCACTGGTCTTGGCGTATAGCTTCGTCGTCTTATTGCTCTTGTCATGTCTTATTTTTGGGTTTTCCGTCTTTGCGTCTCTGCTTTTCTGAGTCTTGTGGTACGGTGTAGTATCCTTTATTCACGGCCCGTCTCTCTTATTTGCTGTATTAATGTCGTGCTTGACGTTGTGTCATTATGTAAGCAGCCGTTTCCTCTTTTGATATGGTCTTAGGGGTAGACCAACGGCACCGTTACAACGTCTGTTCATGCACTTACACCGTTTTATTAAAACACGCAGGCCCGAGGCTACCTTGCCCGGACAGTCAGTTGCGCCTTCCATAGTTGCATGTCGCTCCTGCTTCTTCCAGTGTCCGGTATGCAGAAAGTACAATTTACTCCAGTCTAGGCAAGAGCGAACGTAAGAAAGAAAAGAACAGAGTATGGAGAGTCGCACATGCCAATAGGAAACGGCTTCTAGGTAATTGGCTACAAGACAGACGCGCAAGCTGAGCCCGACCCAGGGAAGGTGCAGGACCGGGGGCAGGCCGAGAATAAAAACAAGTGAAAATAAAAATGGTAAAATCTCAAGGGCCACGCAAGCCCGCCCACCGAAACAGAAACAACGATGGAGACCACCACACGCCCCTTTCCGTTTTTGCCATCTGCCATACCTTTGCCACGTTATACCACAATATCACATTATACGCACCTGCCTTTGATGTCAAGCTGGTGGTCCTCATTGCAAGCCCCCTGTAGTCCTTGACTCTCACACGCTCTGCCATCCGTGGTCACTTCAAACGTCTTACGTATACCAGAGCTCCCTATTTTGCCCGTGGCGTTTGTGTGTACTCTGTATTAATGGTCGTAAGCTAGTCCTTAACCGTGCTCCTTAATAAACTTCCTTGGCATACATCGTGTAAGTGATTGCACGTGAGACGAAATAGTAGATGTCAGCATACTCGGTTGGTGATCAAGACGGCATAATATTTGCTTGATAATGACTGAAATACTTTCTCTTTTCAAATAGCAGTCCTTATGTGTGTAAGTATCTTACTGTTATTATTTGTTGGCGCTTCTAAAGCCTAACTTTGTTCATTTATAATAATAAAAAGCATGTTCACTAAAATTATGTGTTGATTCATATATTAGAAGTGATATTCGATAACGTTAATGTTTATTGACCTAGTTTTTTTTCCGTTTCTTTATATGCTAGGCTTCTTACTGTACACAGGCAGACAGGCGATACTACTCACCGAATCGATAATAGCCCATACCAGAACATCTGCCTACAATGCTCGAGGCTCCAGCTTGAGCTGTCTTTTCACCGACTGTCTCATCCAGTTTGCCTCTTGTCGTCAGCAGCGTGACGTCTTGTTGCTTTGACCTTTGCCAACTTACAGAGACCGGCTGAGATCATCAAGCGATACCGAGACGACACGGTCGTCGTCCTTTCCCCGAGTTCCGTGTTTCTGATTTTATTAGACCACGCCTGCTCGCAATGCAGCAGCCTGGATAGGCGTTAACAAACAGTGCCGTGCCGTGCCGTCCAGTGACAAGGTGTCTACAAAGCCTATATCAAGCCTCTCGTTACATCTATCGTATTACGCTGCACACGCAATACACTTGTATTTTGTATTGTTGTCTAGCATGCGTAGGACAGCCACTGGACAGCAAGGAGGCATGGCAGCCTGGAATGCAGATTTGGACATATGCTTATTAAATCCGTGACATTCAAGCCAACCCCGATCATGATAGATCCAGCCAGCCTTGCCTTTGGGCTAGTTGTCTGGCTTCTGTTACAATGGCAGATGAGCCACCCGTCACACATACCTGCCACGCGAGAAAGGGATAGTTAATGAACACAGAGAGTTCGGGCTTGGCAACACGGGATGTAACAATCCCTTTGCGAACGCGTGATGGAGAGGCTGAGTTGTATGGGAATATGATATGGGAATATTGGTGGTAATGAGTTGCACCAGTGGCAATGAGCCGGTATCATAGATGCAGCCGATACAGTTGATACAGTAAATAGTTGATATAGTTGACGCGGCTGGTATCAGACCAGTCTTCCCGCCTTTAGCCGGATTAAACACACGACGGGCTGCTTTTGCTACGTCCTCTGCGACGCATCGGTGCTAACTGGGTTGGACTCGATACAGTTTATTATCACGTTGTAGTGCAATCCATACGCCGTACTCATCCGAGAGATGCAGAGCATCATTTAGACTAGATGCGCATATGCTGGCTTCAATGACACGATGAGAGAGCCACGACGTCAACTAGTACACCGGCAGTGCAAATGTCTCCGTTAGCTGCCAGATCGGGCTCACTGTCTGATCTACAGGGCAGTACGGGAATAGGCCCAAGTACGATAAGATAAGTGAGATACATTGTCCACAATGCGTTTCGACTTAAGCATACAGCCTGGCACCTGCTGCGCATGCGGCGGATGCAATGCAGTCAAGCCACCCCAGGCCTCATGCAGCGCCGCCGACCAACCATGCGTGCTGTATGAGCGCAGCGGGCCAGTAAAGTGCTGTGCAGTGGAGACCCACGGAGTCTCCAGCAGATCAAAAGGGCAGCTACGCCTCGTCATCGCCCTCCACGACGGCCCATCTGACCCCTGCCCCCCTGTTAGCGCACGGAAGGTGACCGACAGGGCAGGAGGAGGCTCGGAGCTGCCTGGCACCGGCTGCTGCTCGAGAGTCGCGACGTTCTGCGAAGCACTACGTAAGATTAATACTTGGAACTGTGAGGAGTTTTGCACAAGAGACTTGACATCACACTAAATGAATACGTCGCAGGAGCGAAGACGAGTCAGACGTGTAGACTACAGACTACATCTTGAGTGCGTATGTGGTCTTGGCGATGTGGACGAGAAGAGGCGAGCGATCGTGTTAACATCACAAAGATGGCTTACAACTCAAAGGGGCAAGTGAGGAACTCGCTGTAACACTGCTACGGGCTGTAAGCTATCGACCAGTGACCCCAAGCACCCAAGCAATCCGGAGTCAGACGCACTGACTCAACACATGCACCGTGTATCGTGCAGCTGCCTCGCTGCCAAGCAGCCGCAACCTGGTATCGAGAACAACCCCATAAAACGAGGCCTACTACAGACTACTTACACACGCTACACGTCTGTACGGGGTACTTTGTTCGCTGCTGGGTGGAAGAGAACAAAAGAAATCCAAATTGCAAGAAAGAATTTGCTGGCAGAAGAAAGGGAAATCGACGAAACAAATTAAACAAATATGATAAAATAAATACAAATACATCCGACTAGCACGGCTTGGCATTTCGTCGTCGTGGAGCCCTCTACCCACGCAGCTTCCACGTTGTGCCCGCTGTTGTCCCTCTGTCCTAACGAGCCAGGCTGCTACAGCCGCCAAGCCTTATTTCCATTGGCCGACCGCCCCAGAAGTGACGCGCGTTCACTGCCCCTTCCCCTTCTTTCTACCGTTGCGCCCACACCCCCTCACCCTGCTCTCTCTCTCTCTCTCTCTCTCTCTCTCTCTCTTGTTTCTTGCTCTGCTGGGCTGCTCTTTCTCCTTTCCCTTCTCCTTCGCCTATGACTGTCTAGCTCTTTCCTGGCTGTAATCTGACGATTTGTAACGTTCTCACGGGCAGTGCTTCTTGGATACCAAGTATCTTGCATTCTTATGGCCATTGTGAGCTAGAACTCAGTATGCTCAAGTCGCACCGTAGCATCGCACACCTCACGAGACCCGGTATGCAAGGCATTGGTCAATCAATGAGGCCGCCTTGGTAAGATAAGATACTGGGGAAGTATCCCAGCACGGACCGGTGCCTGGACAGTAAAGATACCTGCGAAACACCAGCACGTTGCGACTTACAGCCGTCTGCACCTTCCTTCGTCATAACGTGTTCGGACTTATTACACGATCTCTGGTGCTTAAGAGGAAAGAGCGCCTGGACAGTGGTCGACTACGGAGTAAGATACCATGATACGTAAGATATCTTATAGAGACCCTTTCTTTTTTTCTTGCATGTCACTGTAGCATAGCGTAATACAGCCGACATTGGAATCGAATCGAGGGAAAGGGAATAAGAAACGGAAGAGGGAAACGCACACAAGACCCTTCTTACAACAATCCTCCGCTGCACACTAGCAGCGTTGTACTCTTACTATGGCGTAGCGCCGTGGAAGATACAAGCAGAGCCACGCAAGCCTGCCCGTCGCTCTTTCCTTGAAGAGGCGCATACGTACGCTTGTTCGCCATCGGCCGCCTCCATCGCACACCCCCCTGCGCTCCTTCCCCATCTATTCTTCCTTCTCACTCAGGCCGCCCACCACCACTTGTAAGATACTCGTACTGCGTGCTGATGCGTATGCGTCTTTGATCGCCGCCTATGACGGCTGTATCTCTCGGAGGCAACAGAGCCATTTCTAGGTTTTCGAGTATTACAGGGACCGACGACGACGCAAGCCCGCGAGCTAGGGGCCGTTTTACGCTTCTGTCGCCCGTCTACTGGTCTACTACTGGTCGCTCCTTCCGTATTGTAAGCCTATGCTGTGCACTTTCCTCTTTGGTGGCTTGGCCCTAGCAGTCGTTCCTTCCCGCACCTACGTTAGTTATCAGCACCCCCCCAATTCCCTCTTTCCATTTCCAGTAGCCACGCCCTATCTTTCTTTCCTTTTTCACTTTCCTACACCCCCAGGCCCTCGCTTTTCTCTCTTTCCCCATTCCTCTTACTTGCCTGCCTCGTAATACACCTTTCGTCGTTCTCGTCGTGGCCATCGACATCCTCTGCCTTTCTTTTTTCTTTTCTCTCTTGAACATACTCCGTACGCTCTTCCTCTTCTCTTCCACATTGGTGCACCACCCCGGCCGACATCTCGACATCTCGACATCTCGACATCTCGACATATCTCGACATACCTCGACATCCCACCGTTCGGCTCGGCTCTCACTCTTCTTCTTCCTCTTCTCGCCTTCACTCTTTGCCCGTCACATCACTCTTCCTCTCTCGTCTTGACGACTACGACTACAAACCCCGACCCCGACGAACAAAGATACGACTGGCTTCTTGACGACGACAACTTAATTACCAACCGCCGCCCAGCCCTACTCGACTCATCCTGGCCGCGCTTGACGGTGTCCGCTCGCTTCTCGACTTTTGTTCTTCATTACCACTACTGTACTGAGGATTACAACTAGACGCATCCATTTTCGCAAGTGTATATACTCGACAGCGCCTCACAGGCTGCGCATTACGGATACCGATTCATTTAGCGACAAGCTGCACACGATCGGCCAGTCCATTCTGCCATTGCTACCAGTCGCGGAACGACGCATCTGTGCGCAACTGGAACACCAAGTCGTGCTCTTTTGCTTCCTAGATCGCTGCCGACGACGCAAACAATATACCCGGCAACTAGGAGTGTGCACCTCTTCTAATTGTCGACTCGCTCTCGCGCCTTGACTATCACATCACTCCTTCTTTTTCCACACACCCCAATCACAATGGACTCCAACCAACCAACAACGCCTGGTGGTGCTGAGGACGACTACGGCGAGGAGTGGGCTCATGATCTGCGTATGCGGTTTGAGCAGCTTCTTCGCACACGGAGACTAAATCACATCACAGAGTCGCGCTCGCGCCGTGGCTCACCATCCCCGAGGGAAACCGCTTCGTCAAACAACCTGCGGGATCTCTCTGCAAGCTCGGCGTCTAGTCGGCCATCAACATCTCAGAGCAACGATCGCTTTGGCTCTCCATCACCCGGCCCCAGCAGCGGCCTTGCTTCCTCTTCGTCCAACGCACAATCGACTCCGCCGTCCTACTCTTCATTACGCAACCTTCCCATGATTCCCCGCCCACCAGCAGCCAACGACAAAGAGCAACAGTTCCGCAGCCTCTTGGTGACGCTGTCTACGACACCACTAAAGTATGAGAACCCGGGCCTGCTTGACGAGGCTCTGCAAGTCATCCCACTTGATCGGATCTACAGCGAAGCCGACGAAGAGTGCCAAGTCTTCCGTGCTGAGGCTGAAAGTCTGGGCGATGGCCGGAAACCGGTTTGGGGCTACCAGGACTGCGTTGTTCGCGCCCTGTTAAGGTGCGTCTCTATCTACTCTCCTAGTTGCTTCCATCTATCAAGCTGACCAAGTACTAACTAATGTAACAGATGGTTTAAGCGGTCATTTTTCTCATGGGTCAACAATCCAGCCTGTCCTGCTTGCCTTTCCCTCACTGTTGGCCAAGGCAACGTCCGGCCTACACCCGAAGAGAGCGCATGCGGTGCCCTGCTTGTCGAGTCTTACCGGTGCTCAAACCCCCAGTGCGGTGCTTACGAGCGCTTCCCGCGGTATAGCGATGTCTGGCGGCTATTGCAGACGCGTCGGGGCCGCTGTGGCGAGTGGGCCAACTGCTTCAGCATGCTGTGTCGCGCTGTCGGTGCCCGTGTGCGGTGGGTGTGGAACGCCGAGGACCACGTTTGGACCGAGGTGTATTCTACTCACCAGAAGCGCTGGGTGCACGTCGACGCGTGCGAGGAGTCATGGGACAACCCCCGGCTGTACACCGAGGGCTGGGGCAAGAAGATGTCTTACTGCATCGCGTTCTCCATCGACGGCGCAACTGACGTCACCCGCCGCTACGTTCGCAAGAGCGAGTACTCTCTGGAGCGTACAAAGTGCCCCGAGGCAGTGCTTCTCTACATCATGCAGGAGATCAAGAACCTTCGCCGCGCCAACGTGAGCAAGGACGAGCGTTTCCGGCTTGAAAAGGAGGACTCCAACGAGGACCGCGAGCTGCGCCAGTATGTTGTCAACTCCATTGCCCAGGCAGTCACACGTCTGGTGCCTGGCTCTGTTAGTGGCCCGAGCGGCACCAACCAAGGCCGTCCGCAGGTCACAGATGATCAGAAGATCGCTGCCGAGGTCCATGGCCGCCAGAGTGGAAACTCCGAGTGGGTGTCTGCCCGCGGCGAGAATGGTCGCCGCCAGCAGCAGTCACCAAACGAGGATCCTAACCGCCGTGGTTTCCCTTGATTTTCTGGTCAATCTCTGGTTCTGGTCAAATGACCACACATTCATATGCAGGACTCGGAGCCGCTCCAACACCATAAAATACTGCCTCGACTGTCAATCATCGATGACGCGATGCACCGCATGAATGCCGCGTCGGCCACGCAGCCGCTGCCCAATAATCAGCGGAGCACGCACTGGCCTCTTTACACCACGTAACGCAAATGCATAGCTGCTGATGGCTCTACCCACCCTTCGCGTGCAGCAACTATCACCACTACCAATGACACTACAAGACACTCGCTATACCCTTGTGTATCTAATCCGGCGGCTGCAGTGCGCATTGCCCCAGTCTTGCCTACACCTCACGTCTTGCCATTTACCACTGTTTACATTTTCTATCATTCTTTTTGGACTCTTAATGTTTCTACATATATTTCTTTGTCAGCATTCTTCTTCTACATCACTACTTGGAACAGTTTTTTCTTTCCTTTCTTGTCGAATACCTCGCTGGTTACGTTGTCTATTTTCTTTTGTCTACTGTGGTTTCATACCGGCGCATAGCATGGGGAGGGTATATATATATCCATGTGCAAGGCTTTCACCTTGAAGACTGGTTTCTGCGGCTTCATGATGGGAACGGGAAACGGGCACATGATTGGGAGGCTCCCTCTAGGAGGTTTTAATTTCAAACTACTACGTCTTCACACAACGCTTTTCTTGATTTGCCGTGATCTTGTGTTTTGTGTTTTGCGTCTTGCGTCTTGCGTCTTTTGTGGATTATTAAGCAACTTCTCACTGTCGATATCGATAGGTAGTTCGGTAGTACGGAGGAGGCTCACCTATATTTGAGTGTGAAGCCTTGGTCAACCGTGCTAGTAACGAGGCTATATGCTGTTCACCCTCAACCCGGGATCTTACCGCCGCCATTTCCATACAGCACAGCCATTTGACGTATTTGCGGTCAAAGGTGGGTCCTTGGTAGTCACCTGATCCGTTTGGGCGTTCCCCTTCTATATTTACGCTTTACCACATTTTACAGGGGCGCCAAAAAGAGGCCAGCGCCTAGCGGTAGGCGCTGGTAGAATAGGCTAACAGGCGACGCCAGCCAACAGAACATGCGAGAAAACAGGAAACAGGCCACCCACCCCCATAAGGCGAAAAGGCGGCCAACAGGTGCAAAAAAATTAGTCACCCGCCTAACGGGCCAAGCAGCATTTTTCGATCAGGTTTTCTTGCTCTCATATCAACCATTCACCGGAAGGCCGACGCACGCCACACTACCACCACGACTTCCCCGTCCCCCCCCGCCTCCGGAATATCTCTACTGCCACTCATCTTGCCCGAAAGATCGAGTGCCAGAGAGACGAAAGCAGACGCAAACAAACGACGACGGCACCCTCCCCGCCGCGACACCGACCGAGCTAGTTCTCTCTCTCCTGCATCATACTGTCTCTGCTTCCTTATCTCTCAACCCCGGACGTCTCCGTGCCCGATCGACCTCCTACCCCGGCCTCCCCCCGACCTTTCAATCTTCACCATGCTTCCCACAGTCCGCCGTGTGGTCGCATCCTCGGCTGCTGCACCCCCGGCGGCTGCTGTTGCGGCTGCCCTTGTGTGGTCGTCGTCCGGCATCAACGGGCAAATACAGCTGACCCAGCCCGTCCGGAGAAACCAACAGCAACAGCGCCGCTACTCGTCCTCCAAGCCGTCGAGCCCCGATAACGGCTCCAAGGCCCTACCTGGCGTCCCCTCAAACTCGTCTTCGTCTTCATCCTCGTCAACCTCTACATCCACCTCTACATCCAAGTCCGCGTCCTCGTCCTCTTCCAAGTCGTCATCGCCCAAGCGCAAGCGCAAGGCCAAGGACACCAGCAACTCTTCCGCCGCCGCCGCCAACAGCAACAATGCTGCCGCACCAAACAGCAAGAGCAGTAGCAGCAGCAGCACCGCCAGCAGCGCGCCCCGTTTGTCGACTATCAAGCAGAAGCTGCCCAGCGTTCCCTCGACACAGCACCTGCCAATGGAGAGCGTCGCCCTGTCAGCGTTCTTCTCGCAGCACCGTCCCATCTCCATCACGCACAGCCTGCCCAAGATCATCACAGAAGACGCCTTTGCCGCTATCTTTGCGCCCCGCACGGCCCGCGGCAAGACCTCGGATGTGATCCGCACACTGTCGCGCGCCGTGGGTGACCTTGAAGGCCCCCTGGCTGCTTTGTCTGTCAACGACAACAGCCAGGCGTCAACAACGAGCAAGTCCCGCCGCCAGGCTAAGGAGTCTGCCGACCATGCGCGCCAGCAGCTGCAGCTGCAACTCGAGGAAGACGCCGCGGTTGGCTCTGCTGCCGCGGAGGAAGACGCAATGGCCAACAAGGTTGCTTTCAAGAACGCCGACGGCACCGACTCCGACTACTACTTCCAGGTCAACAGCATGCCCGATGCATACCTGCCTTTCCACCCACCACCGCCGCCTGTCCCAGAGATGACCGAGGCACAAGCTGCCGAGGCTGCTGCCGACGCCGAGGCCGACTCTGCTTCTGCTCTGGACACTATCAAGGATGCCGCAAACGATATGAAGGTTGATGTTGACGTCGTCTTCAACCCGGCCGAGGCTGCCACCCCCGGTTCTTCGCGCATCTTCAAGGCTGTGCTGACCATCGAGGAGAAGGTCGACGAGAACGGCGAGATTCAGCTTGTGGCCCACACGCCCCAGATTTTGGACGAGCACTCTTCTGCTTCGGCTTCTGCCGATAGCGCCGAGGACGTCCCCCGCTCGTTCTTTGAACGCATGGCGCTCCGCCAGCTGCGCTTCGACGACGCCCGCCAGCACCAGCGCCTGGTCCGCCAGCTGCAGCGCTACCAGCTGCCCTCGGCTCTGGAGAACGCGCCCACCATGTCGGCCATCAGCGTGAAGCGCCAGCGTAAGCTCAAGATGAAGAAGAAGAAGTACAAGAAGCTGATGAAGCGGACGCGCACTCTGCGCCGCAAGCTTGACCGCACATAAGCCAGCTGTGGCCTTTTTGCATTTGTTTCCCGGGGGTTGTTTCTCGGGCTTCAGGGGACGCCTTTGCTAGTTGATAGGCGAAGCGGATGGCTTTTCTTTTACGCATATCTACTTCCACCACGTCCCCGTCTCTATCCTTCCCTTCATGTCCTTTTCCTATCTCTCCTGTCTGTACCAGTATCATACGCTAGAAATATTGTCCATTTTTCTTTCTGCTCATTTCATAACGCCATTGCCTTGATGCCGTATTTCTTTTTTTCTACGAAAAACATATATACAGACCTAGCAATCAATGAATTCATCTTATACCAGTCTATCACTTCGCCAGAGTAACTCTTCCCATTCTTTTCTGCTGTACTGATCTTTCATTTCTTGTCGTTTCTTGTCGTCGCCCATCTCGCTCACCATCTTGCTTGCTCGCGTGATCTAGCGCACCCATTGCTACTTGATCACCAGTTTGTGTCTCTCATATAAACTGCTCTTAGATGTCGCTTCTATATAAACCAGACCGAAAGCTATAATTTGGATACAAGCAGAATCGAATACCAGCCGAGCATATCGACGTGCCCCGGGATGTAGTTAAGTTTTGAACATGGACCCACTTTATATGTACTTGTACTCGATATCTGCCGCACTTCACCGCCCGGCAGAATCGCCTTGTCCGCCAAAATTTTCCTAAGGAAATAGACGTCTCGCAAGAGGAAAATTTGTTTTGTATAATCTTTGTAAGGCGCATCTTGAGTGAGGATTCTCTTACCAGGCCCAATTCTTCTCCAGCAAGATCCCTCCTCAACATCCCCCCCCTCACAACTCTTCAACATGTCTCGAAAAGCGGTTGACGCGCGCATCCCAACGCTGATCCGCAATGGCGTGCAGTCCAAGAAGCGCAGCATCTTCGTCGTGGTCGGCGACCGCGCCAAGGATGTGATTGTGCACCTGCACTACATCATGTCGAGCATGGATGTGGCCAGCGGTGCATCTGCGTCGTCGACATCGGCCGCCAAGAACAAGAGTGTTCTTTGGGCTTACAAGAAGAAGCTGCTCGATTTCACCAGTCATCGCAAGAAGCGCGAGGCCAAGATCAAGAGCGAGATCAAGCGCGGCGTCCGCGAGGCCAACCAGAGCGACCCCTTTGAGCTGTTCGTCACTCTGCACGACATCCGCTATGTCTTCTACAAGGAGACGGAGAAGATTCTGGGCAACACCTACGGCATGTGCATTCTGCAGGACTTTGAGGCCCTGACCCCCAACATGCTGGCGCGCACTGTCGAGACCGTCGAGGGCGGTGGCATCGTCATCCTGCTGCTCAAGAGCATGACCAGTCTGCGCCAGCTCTACACCATGAGCATGGATGTCCACTCGCGCTACCGCACCGAGGCACACTCGGATGTTGTGCCTCGCTTCAACGAGCGTTTCATCCTGTCGCTGGGCGGCTGCGACTCCTGCCTGTTCATCGACGACGAGCTCAACGTTCTGCCCATCTCGCAGGGCAAGGAAGTCAAGGCCCTGCCGCCCCCGAACGACGAAGACGACGAAGACGACGGCAAGTCCGAGAACATCAAGAAGCTGGCCGACCTCAAGGACTCGCTCCAGGACACCCCACCCATCGGTAGCCTTGTGCCGCTCGCTCGCACACTCGACCAGGCACAGGCCCTGCTCACCTTTACCGACGCACTCGCCGAGAAGTCGCTGCAGGGTACCGTGACCCTGACAGCAGCCCGTGGTCGCGGAAAGTCTGCTGCCATGGGTGTTGCCGTTGCTGCTGCCGTCGCCCACGGCTATGCCAATATTTTCATCACATCCCCCTCGCCCGAGAACTTGAAGACGCTCTTTGAGTTTGTCTTCCGTGGTTTCGATGCCCTTGGCTACCTCGACCACGTCGACTACACCATCATCCAGTCCACCAACCCCGACCTCGCCAACAAGCCCGTTGTCCGTGTCAACATCCACCGCAACCACCGCCAGACCATCCAGTACATCCGTCCCCAGGATGCCCACGTCCTGGGCCAGGCTGAGCTACTCGTCATTGACGAGGCCGCTGCCATCCCGCTGCCCCTTGTGCGCAAGCTTATGGGCCCCTACCTCGTCTTCATGGCCTCGACAATCAACGGCTACGAGGGTACCGGTCGCTCGCTGTCTCTCAAGCTGATCAAGCAGCTGCGTGAGCAGTCGCGCACTGCTACTGCCTCGAGCTCCAAGTCGGCCGATGCCAAGACCATGGTGACAGACCGCTCAACGGGCCGTGCTGCCAAGGTCCAGGACGACTTCCAGGTGACCGGCCTGGGTGGCGCCCGCTCACTTCGCGAGATCACGCTGTCCGAGCCCATCCGTTATGCTGAAGGCGATACTGTCGAGAAGTGGCTCAACAATGTGCTCTGCCTGGATGCTAAGCTGCCCCGTGCACAGGGCGGCAGCCCTGCGCCCTCGTCGTGCGAGCTTCTGCAAGTCAACCGCGACACTCTCTTCTCTTACCACGCTGTGTCTGAGCGTTTCCTGCAGCAGATGGTCGCCCTCTACGTCTCTAGCCACTACAAGAACACCCCTGATGACCTGCAGCTGATGAGCGATGCCCCTGCGCACGAGCTGTTTGTGCTGGTGCCTCCCGTGTCCGACGATAGCAGCCGCCTGCCCGAGCCTCTGTGTGTCATCCAGGTTGCTCTTGAAGGTCGCATTAGCCGGTCCAGCGTGCTCAGCGCCTTGAGCCGTGGTACCCGGCCTGCCGGTGATTTGATCCCGTGGCTGGTCAGCCAACAGTTCCAGGACGATGGCTTTGCTTCGCTGTCTGGTGCACGTGTTGTTCGCATCGCCACCAACCCCAACTATGTCCGGAGTGGCTACGGTGCCCGGGCCCTGCAGCTGTTGACCGATTACTACGGCGGCAAGTTTATCAACCTGTCCGAGTCGAATATGGACAGCCTGCCCGAGAGCGAGCCCACCATGACCCGTGTCTCCCAGGCTGAGCTGGCCAAGGCGTCTTTGCTTGATGACGATGACGTCAAGGTCCGCGACATCCAAGCAATGCCGCCCCTGTTCTCACGTCTTTCAGAGCGCCGCCCACCAACACTGGACTACGTCGGTGTGAGCTATGGTGTGACTGCCGAGCTGCTCAAGTTCTGGAAGCGCGCTTCATTCGCCCCTGTCTACCTGCGCCAGACGGCCAACGAGCTGACGGGTGAGCACACGTGTGTTATGCTGCGGCCACTGGAGAACAGCACCAACGAGGACAGCTCGTGGCTCGGTGCCTTCTCTCGCGATTTCCACCGGCGGTACCTGTCGCTTCTGTCGTACCAGTTCCGCGAGTTTGGATCTGTGTTTGCACTCAGTGTCAGCGATGCTGCTCGCCAGGGCACCATTAAGTTCGCTGATCTGGCTGATGCCAACTCCAAGCCGCAGAGCCTGACCAAGGCGGAGCTGGATGCTCTTCTGACTCCCTTTGATCTGAAGCGTCTCGAGTCGTATGCCAACAACATGCTGGACTACCACCTGATCCTGGATCTCATCCCCACAATTGCTGTTCTTTACTTTACAGGAAAGCTGGGCGCGCCGCCCAAGGCCGCCGGTTCTGCCGTCTCTACTGGAGAGGGCGTTGGCAAGACGGGCGTTGAGCTGACGGGTGTGATGCAGGGCATCCTTCTGGGTATTGGTCTGCAGCGCAAGGATATGGACCAGGTCGCCGCCGACCTGACCCTCCCCGTGACGCAACTGCTGGCCATGTTCATCAAGATTCTTCGCAAGGTTACTGCCTACTTTGCCACGATTGTTGCCGCCGCCGTCGATGCCGAGCTGCCGCAAGCCCGCCGTGGCGCACCTCGCGGTGTGTCTCTGGCGAACGCTAGCGGCGTGCACGACGACGAGGTGGTCGACATGAAGTTCAAGCCTCTCGCGCTGTCGATCGGTGACGAACTGAAGGATGAGGTTGCCAAGGCCAAGGCGTCTGAGAAGAAGCTCATCATCGATGATGAGGACGATGACGACGACGATTACGAAGTCGGCGACGATGATGACGAGCACCGCAAGATCATCCGCCAGAAGCAGCGCGAGCTGATCAATGCGCTCCCGCTGGACCAGTACGAGGTTGAGGACGGCGACACACCAGGCTGGGTCGAGGCTGAGAAGCAAGTCGCTGCGGCGACGGCGAACGGCAAGAAGAAGGCCAGCATCAGCACAACAGTGAGCATCAAGAGCTCCAAAGCCACGTCAAGCAAGCGCAAGGGCGACACGACAGTGGCCGAGGAGTACGAAAAGGTGTATGGCGAGAAGGACAAGAAGCGGAAGAAGTCCAAGCACTAAAGCAGCTGTCCCGAGCGGACAGACAAAAGCGGATTTTTGTGATTTTCGATAATGGTGCATAAAAGGATTCTGTACATATAGTTTCATGTTTGGCTGTCCGTCTTTCTTCTATTCGTTGCTTCTCGTACTGTTAGGTTCTGCATATGGTTTATTTGCATTAGTTATTTTATGGATTTATTACTAATTATGCTTCTTGACTGCCCGACGTATTTAATGTTCGGTTGCGACGTAATAGGAAGGCACGACTTACTCGATGGCCACGAGGGTTAATAGGTGAAAGATGAGACGAAATAGAGATGAATAAGGAAGGCACTTACAGTCATGATTACATAATCTCGGATACGAGTGAAGCCTTTTCACGTTTCTTACGGGGTATGTTGTTTATTGCTTCTGTAAGGACCGCAGGTGGTAAGGCTATTCGCCAATGTCGCGGTGCATAGTTACGGACGTTGCTAGTATCACTGCTCTTCAACCTTGACCTCGTGATTAGATTATCTATCATTATTATTACACTGGATGTGGCAGGCCGCTCAGAGGTATGTTGTGCAACCTATCATTATACATAAACTACCTACCGAGTAGATCAGGCTGAGCCGTGTGGCTGACAGCACTCCATTCGACTACCGCCCAATAATCTTGCGGACCTTTGCATCCCACTCCAGCCGCAGCCTCTCCATCTCACGCCAGCAGTCCCGACCCAGCACCTCAAACTCTTGCCGACGCTCGGCCGTCAGTGCCACGGAATCCTCGCGCCGGCCTAGGCTGTTGCGCAGATATGATGTGCGGAACGTGTTCACCAGTGGGTCCGTCTGCTTGTCGCCGCGGTATTGCTCCTCGTTTACCTTGCCCCGCCAACCCCAACCCTCGACCTCTGTGCGCTTCACAATTGGCGAGCCCGTCCACGTCGTGCCTGCACCCCACTTAACGTGGCGTGCATCCAGTACATCGAGTGCCGGCTGCTCCTGGAGTGCGACCCAAACTGCCGCTGCCGCTCCCTTATAAGGAGTCACTGGGTGCCACGGCGAGCCAAATGCACGCGAAATGTACATGCCCAGCTGGTAGAGGTAGAAGATAATCCAGTGCAGCGGGAAGAGGGTGGAGCAGACAATGCCCGGGTGCGTGACGTACGTTGCCGGGGGCACAGTGATGGGAGCCTTGCTTTTTTCGTCTTTGCTGTCGCCCTCAAAGAATGATGCCGAGTAGGCCTTCACCCCATCAAGGTCGGCTGTGAGCGACAGTAAATCTGTGAGGCGCTTAGAGCTCTCGTAGGCGGTAATGGTGCCCACACCCTGGAAGTCGTCCATTGACAGGTATTTCCAGCACATGGACTCGATGCTGCTCTCCCAGATGATGCGCGCAGCAGGGCCCTTGCCAGAACCCTTGAGCGGTCCCGTCACAGCACTGGCACTGCCAGTGCTTAGCAGAGGCAGCAGCTCGTGCGCAAACAGGTAGTGGCCAAACACATTGGCGCAGAACACTTGACCCAGCACGGTCGTGCCTTGCTTGTTGGCCAGCTCCACAGCATCGCTCTCTGCCACACCCTTGACCTCTTTGCCCGTCAATGGGTCAACCAGAAGGCCTCCGGTGGCGTCCTTACACGTCGGGAAAGTCGTGGCGTGCACGAAGCCGGAGGCGAAGAAGCTCTTGACGAGGTTCGACCAGTTTAGCTGCGTCCAGCCGCCAATGCCGGCATTGAAGATGACGCTGTCGAGACGGGGAATCACAGCGGGCACTGGGGGTCCTGAAGGTGATGCTGTCGGGGCGACGGAGGGTGTTAGGCCCGTGACGATCTCAATTGGCTCGCTCTTGAGGCGCTCGGCGGCAGCGTAAACGGACGGCAGGTTGCACAGGTCGAGCTCGATGCTCGCGAGGTGAATGCGGTTGGGGAAGAGGGTGCGCTTCTGATTCGTGACCCGTGCGCCGTCCTCCTGCTGGTCCAAGTACCTGCGCAGAGCCTTAGTCGTCGCGCGGGACTTGGCGGCTGTACGGGTGGTCGTAATGAGGGTTAGGTGGGTGGTCGGTGAAGGGTAGATGGCGGCAAATTCGTCAATGAAGCGCTGGCCGATGCCGAGACCGATGCCACTGAGGTTGTAGCTTATGTCAGTATTCCGCTCCTTCCTCATATGTGCTTGATACAGCTGCTCCTGCCCTCGTTGCTCAATTTCCCTTTCCCTCATTCACATGTTTTCCACGCTCGTTGCGACGTACCTGTTAGCTCCTGTCACAAGGACAAACAGCTGGTCTTCGGGGGAAGAGTCACCCCACGGTGCTTTAGACATTTTTGGAAAGACTGGGAGCCGAGACTGCGACGTGGAAAGCTCTCTTCGAGACGAGGGAGGAGATGTGATCACGAAGTGATGTACCCCGTGGTTCAATTAAGCAGGGAAGGAACGACCTGGAGGAGAATTTTAAGGGGTCGAGTTGTTAGTCTGGATCTGGGAAACTGGAAGGTGCGATCCACTACTGTTACTTACCGTTTACAGCGGAACTCCAGCATCCCGTGCACGCCATAATGAGCAACACGCGCTAAGCAGCTGCCAATACTACTGTCTAAGAGCTGTGCTAGGGCCTAGCCGGACGTCTACTGGTTCCTGCTTATGTAAAAGAAACACTGCTGTTGTTCTAGAACTAATAATGCATCACGACGCCTTAACATCACGGAATCACATCTTATTGTTTTCACCAATTTCATCACACAGTGCAGCAGCAGGAACGCCACCAATTCAAGAAGAAGACGAATAAGGCGCGCTTGTCTTTATTTAATCACTCAAATATACACTTTGATAGTCAGCTGGAGGCATTATCTTAGTCTCGATCTCAAGGTCTGTTGACATCCTTCGCCCGAGCACATGGTCGCCATCGTCCATGACATGGGGAAATAGTCTAGCCATTGGTCCTGAACCCCACCCCACAGTATCTGCATGCTGTAGTTGTCAAGCATATAGAATGGTCTGGACGAGGCTGGTCAAATTATAACGGCCTGGTCCTGCAGTCGGAGATGGGCAAGGTTATCATTCTGGCCGGGGCACCAGACTCCGCCTCTCTAGACTGGTCTGGTCTGGTAGACGATACCGATAGTGATAGTGCAGAAGTTGGTGCAACAAAACCAAGAGCTGAAGCAGTATGGCAACACGGCGAGAACAGCATCCACGATCTGATTCCTAACCACCCTCGATGGCGACCCGTCCCATTACGAGCCACACGAGAAACCCAAAGTGGAAACTTCCGAGATCGTGCTGGAGAAGAGGAGAGCCTTGAACTTGATGTATCGCAACAGGTGCAGGTGCAAGTACAACAAGAGTGGGCCGAACAGGCTGGCCGTGCCGAGTTTGCGGCGTTCACGGCATCTGGATACACACAGAGCCAGAGCCAGAGCCAGAGCCAAAGCGAAAGCCAACAACGAGACTGGTCAGTCTCTTCGGCCGAGGTTCCGTCTCTCTCGGTCCAGATCCCTCATGCTCTCCCGCCGCCATGTCCAGACCCGAGAGATCTGCAGCACCCGGCGTCCACCCCATCCTTTATGCTTTCAGGCGAGACCGCGACGTCTCAAGAGCTGATCGAGCATTCCCTGGCCGTGCACGATGCTCTGCCATCCTCGCTTCCAGACCCATCGGATTTCTCTAGGGGCGTAACACACGGCCAGGTCGAAGGAGAACCACAAAGGGAAGCACAGGTGCAGCGGTACATGCCCGCGAGCTTCGGCACGTCGTTTACAGCCAGCTTCGACGACACGACGTCGTCTATTGGCACAACCAGCTCGTTTGCTGCTGGTCTAGCCAAGGTCCCGCCGCCCCTTCCTTCGACTATCCCTCGGTGGCAGCCATTGACGCACCTAGTTGACATCCCGAGCGCAGACGCCCTCGCCAACCTCGCGAGACGCACGGTGACTGTCAACATCGTCGCGGCCGTTGTGGCCGCCAGTGCGCCTCGCGAAGTCAATGTGCGCCATAATGCCAACAATGCCAACAATGCCAACAATACCAACAGAAAGATAACAACCTCCTTGGTTGAGCTGATCGTTGGCGACAACACACGGTCCGGGTTTGGAATCACAATATGGCTGGACAATACTCCCCATCCCTCTTCTCTAGCAAGCCTACTGTCAACGCTCCACCCTCAGGATATCGTTCTTGTCCAGAACCTTGCTCTCAACACATTCAACGGCAAGGTATACGGCAGCACTCTCCGCAGAAACCTAACCCAGATGCATGTTCTATACCGGCAGAAGCAATCCAGAGAAGAACAGGCTGCGCAAGATGGTGATGAGGGTGTTTTCTCGACTGTCCACCTCGCTGCTGCGAATGCTGTCGTTGCTGCAAGTACCGCGCAAGCCAGTAGACCGCAGCCAGGTGCCAACCAAGCGCAGCAAAACATGGCCCTCGGGTGGAGGCTAGCAGCCAAGGCATCTCGTGTAAGAGGGTGGGCTTTGCAGTATGTGTTTGCTGGCAACAAGAACCACTCCTCGGGCGGGCCAACAGCGGCCGGGAACATCTGGATACAGCCTCCTGTCGACACTCAAGATACTCAATGATTTCTAGTACGAAACAGGGCCAGGAATAATCATACATGACATCAAATACCCCGTGTTCAGTTGGAACATAAAATCAAATAAATTCAATACAAAAGGTCAAACTATCGACAAGTGATATCAACAAGTGATACAAAGTGACCAGACCACCAAATCACCGAACCACAAGAGAAACATCTACATTTTTTTATCTAGACACATTGGCCAGCAAAATGAAAACTTTGCTGATCAGGTGCCAAAAGCAAAAAAAAAAAAAAAAAAAAAAAAAAAAACGTGTTTTGGAACGACATCGTGGTTAGATGTAGTACATGTCGCGGCGCACACTCTCGTGCACCTGCGGGAGCACCTTGTCCAGCGGCTTCACTTGAGTACCCTCAATGGCCGAGTTGAAGAAGTTGCTCTGGTACAGCCGTGCCCGCGTGCACACCAAATCGGCATAGTATGCGGGCGGGCAGATGCTCACGGCCTTGGTGGCGCGGCTGAAGAGGTAGCACATGTTGTATGTGATCTTCTCCAGCTCGCCCGCAACAGAGACCGGCTCGCCGCCACTGCCAATCTTTCCCTGGAAGATCTCGTCGTAGATCACAGTATAGCGTGCAGGCCGGGCAGTGCCCTGAATGGCCGTGTGCGCCGTGAGGAAAAAGTCCCAGTAGCGCTGCAGAGTGATGCCACGGTCGACCACGGTACCGCACTCAATGTTGCCCGAGCGGCTCATGTTTTCGGGCGTCGTCGGGAAAAAGCGTGTGTTGTGCCGTTTGACAGACACGACAATAGTGATCTTGGTGCGAGCCATGTTGCAGCGCTTCAGGGCTTCCTTCATCTGCGGCAACTCGGTGTCGAGAACCTGCTCAAACTGGCCCTCTGACACCCCGTCTCGGTAGACGAGGATATTCTCCGGGTAGGCTCCGTTGTGCTCCTTCCAGCGATCCAGACGCGAGCGGATCGCCTCGGTCAGCTCATCAGAGGCCATCTCCTGGCGACCCTTTTGGCTCCATTGGCAGGCCGGCCATTGTGCCAGGTCCTTGTCAATGCTGGCAACAAGACCAACGTGGCTGGGCAGGTCGTCGTCCTCTTTTTTGATTCCCAGGTTGGTAGGGTGGATGATGTCATAGCCCATGACCATGGTCTTGCCCTCGGAAATGATGCCGAGTTTCTCGGGCTTGTCGAGCTTGTGGTTGATGCCGCCAAGCTTGAGGTTGAACTTGAGCGCAACGTTGGCATAGTACTGCTTGTCGTTCTTTGTAAACTTCTGCGATACGACACACACGGTATGGATGCCGTACTTTGTGTCGCCTAGAAGCTTGATGCGCTCGTAGACAGTCTTGTCGTTGTTGGCCAGGACAAACAGGATGAGCCTTGGTACAGGGCTGGTCTCCAATGCGCGCTGGAACGCGGCTTCGACAGCTCTGTTGATGCCCTCGGGAGACCGGGTGTCAAACTGGCGGAAGTCGTCGTGCTTGCCGAGCCCAATGGGTGTCTCTTTGACAGGGACGCCAAGCTCCTTCAAAGCAGTTTTGAACGAAGCCATGGCACTCGGGACATCGCCACGGGAGCCAGGCATCTCAAAGAAACACCAATCGACGTCGCGTGTATTTTTCGATCCGCCTTGCACCAGTTCACGCGAGACTAGGTTCCACGAGCCATGCGCGGGAGTCATCTTGTATCTCTTGCCGTACTGCAGGTTGGGGGCAGAAAGGACTCTGGCGTTGACCGTAATCAGTTTGTCGCCTACGGTAATGTTGTAATCCCTGAAGGAAGCAGTGAGACTGTCAAGCTGAAGCGCTTTGCGGCCAACCTGCACGATGGAGTCGGCGTTGAGGTTCGGCTGGCGGCAGGCAAACTTGATCATGAAGGAGGTGTCGTCACCGCTGAGCTTTCTGTTCCATGGCTGGCCGGGCAGGAGAGTACACCATGAAGCAGGGTAGATAATCGCCTTGCTAGAACTCTTTCCTACATTGACAGCAATGGTGTCTTCGAGATTCGGAATGTTGAACTCTATGGTTTCCAGTTAATATGGCAGTACTGCGAAGAGGAGGGGGGGGCTCGTAAGCTGTATGTGAAGTCAGGCACTTACTCTCTTTGAGATAGTCTCTCACAGAAATAGACTTGCCGCCAGTGGCCTTCTTCCCCTTCTTGCCACCTTTCCCGCCTCCGCCATCGGCATCGATCAAAAAGGTGACCTCACTGATCTTCTTGAACCGGGCCTCGCCGGTGTAGCCACTACCGCTCTTGAAGAGAAAGCCGGAAACGGTGTAATCCCTTGACTTGCCGTCGGGCATTGCCACCCGCACACGGCCACCCTTCAGGGCCAACTCCAAGTCCTTGTAATGACAGTCCTGGAACAGGTCCGCAAAATGCTTCTCACGTGAAGAACGGAATACCGTGTGGGTGACGTTGACGTTGAGCAGCAGACGGCCAGTGGCTGGACGCACGCTCTGGAAGTAGCCACGCAGCAGCTCAAGCGGTCGTGACTGTTGAAACAGCTCGCCCTCTCTCGTCTCATCGACGGGAAAGAAATAGCTGCGTCCCACGGCGACTGTCTGGGGATTGGCACCCTGGAGGTTGGAGCCGCCCATGCGTGGTCCGTGTCCGATGATTATACCAATAGCATCAATCAAGTCCTGGAACTTGGGGAAGCTGACATCATTGACGTCGCGGTCGTCACGCATTGTCGCCAGCCACTTCCGAAGTACGTCCAAGTCTAGTGTGTGCGGTCCCTCAAGCTCGATCTTGAAGTGGTCCCCATCGAACTGTGTATCCTTGAGCTCGTCCATCTTTGCCTGGGGGATCTTCTCGAGGGTGATGAGCTTGCTGAGCAATTCTGTTCTTGGTGCAAGCCCAGGCACGTTGAGCACATTGGTCAGCACATGTCCAATCAGCTTGCGCAAGAACGGGCCCTTGATGTCTGCACTGGGGCTTTGTTTGTCAGCTGGGTCTGAGGTGGCAGCTGGACCTTCCTCCTTATCAGACGGCCGGCGGCCCTTGGACACTCGGAAGGTGTACAAGAAGAGGGACGGCATTTTGGCAATGCTCAGCTCAAAGTAGTTTGCCCATACGTCGATGGCTTTGCCTTCGCGTCCATAGGCAGGTCTGAAAGGGAAGCGAAGTCTGCCAGCGCCGGGTCCGGCTCCAGAAGGGCCCGGATTGGCGCCCTTCTTTCCTCCCTTTGCCGACATTGGTGCCGGTGCTGGTCCCATAAGCTGGTCCTCTAGCTTGATGATGGCCTGGTCTGGCTTTGGAGGTGCCTCATTGCCGTAGCTGCAGTATGAATGTTAGGTCACTGGTGTCCAAAAGCAGCTGTCGCAACACAAATGCGGTGGTCACTTACCAAAAGGGTTTGGGGGGTGCTCTCGGAGCAAAGCCGCCGCCGCCGCCACGGCCTCTGAAGCCTCCACGGCCACCGCGCATGCTGACCACGAAATCGCCGCCACGTCCTCTGCCGCCGCCACGGCCACCGTCAAAATTACCGCGCCCACGATCACTACCGCCACGGCCTCGGTCACCGCCATGACCACCTTCAAAAAAGCCACGGCCACGATCGCCCCCACCGCCACGGCCTCGGTCACCGCCACGACCACCTTCAAAAAAGCCACGGCCACGATCGCCCCCACCGCCACGGCCTCGGCTCTCAGAGTGCTCTCCACCACCCCGGCCGCCGCGACCACCTCTCCCTCCAGAACTTTCGTCGCCGCCGCCGCCACGGCCGCGTCCTGCACCTCCACCTCCACGGCCGCCTCGGTCTCCACGCTCACTACCTCCACCGCGATCACCCCTGCCACGGCCTCGGCCTCGACCTCGGTTTGCAGGATTGTCAGACATGATCTAGCTTCTGCGCTCTTCAGCTAAAAAGATCATTGGAAAAATGGGGAAAAGGGGGAAAAGTGAAGGATTGCAAAATGTGGCAAGTTTGACTTTGTGTTGAGGTGCGTGTAAGAGCTATGAGGAGCCGCCAGGTGGGTATACTTATATATTCCATGTCTCCCGTAGGACAAGTCCACTTATCAACCAAAGCTACAGCACACCAAGCTCCAGTTACCTGAGGTGAGCTTACTCTGTATGTGGGGGATTCGAGAGACAAACACGCTAACCGACAACCCTTGGTAACATATGACGGGGTCGTTTGAAGGCAATGAAATTGATGAGGTGAGCCTTCCGGATAACTATCCGTCGCCTAATAATAAGACGATCCCAAACAAAGAAATTCCAGAGCTATGTCATATTGACCGTCACAAGGTTGCATTGCGCACTCAGCTCCACTTGGCGAGCAATTGAACCAATGTATGGGCTGGCGAGCAAGTACCGAGCATGCGTCTGCATCCCTGGACTTGGGATTCCCGGGGGCCAGAACAAGCGAGAGCGGCGTGATAAGGAATCGCGTCCTGTTGTTGGCTGACAGCTTGTCTAGGCCCTACCATGGGGAGAGAATAAAAGGAACCCGGTAACGGAAAAAAAGGAGGAACAACCAACAGCGACAAGACAATTGATGTTCGTTGCAGACGTCCATGCCATGCTATTTCCCTCGTGGTTGGTCACTGTGAATGTGGCACTTGCACACCGCTTGATGCTTTCTTTTTTTTGTCCCTCAGAAGTAACAACACGTTTCCGACGCGACAACAATGTCTGCACAGGACTTGCAATAAACTCTGCCTTGCAGATCATGCGATGCCCTGATGATAAAAAGTGCGAGGGAAGCGGCCCGAACTTGAACCTCATCAGCGATAGCCTGTTGGCCTCGGCTGGACGTCTTGGGTCTGTGGGATATCTTGCACAAGGCAGATTGCAGGTAGTGCCCACTGTTGGCCGTGTGGTGTGTAACAGAGGCAAATGACGCTGTCGTGAAACGCTTGGATGGTCATGAAAAGGTTAAAACGAAGCCAGAACTCGTAGAAGATGGTAGAAGAGCTACCGATGCCACCTACTTGACGCAAGCACCTCTTTGGGCTGTGTTTGCCGTCACGGAAAGTGCGACCAACGCACAGCGTTCGCTCCTTCTCCCGATGGAACAAACAACCACATCACCGTTGGCCCCTTCCCGTCCATGTGTCTCGTTTAACAAACAAAGGCACTATTATGTAAGCAGTGATGTTTCTGTACTTTTAATAATAATTAGAAATTAATAGAAAAATAGCGAAAATCGGGAGTATTTAATACCTTAGATTATTCGACAACTGAAAAAGAAAATAGAAAAATAAGTAGAACTCAAGATAAACCGAAAATAATATCGGAAGACCAAAAGACTAAACTACCAAACTACCAAACTACCAAACTACCACCGTGTGCTCTTCATGCCCCCAAGATGTTGCAGACTAGTTGAAACAGCCATTCGAACCCGTGCTATCCTTGCCTTGTCGTTGAAGACATCAAGTTTGTCCTAACTTGTCCTACATACCCTAACCTCTTCACTCGCTACTGCTGTGGCGGAACTGCTTGCTTACTCGCCTAGGGCAAGGAGCACAATATTGGCCACGTTCAGTACCGTGATCAAGAGCCAGATCGCGAAGCCCAGAATAGCCACAGGCCACGAGTTGGCCATTTTGACGACCTGGCTGCCGCTGGCGTTGTCGTCAACAGTGACCTCATCCGGGTTGACGCCCTTCCGGTAACGACGGCGCAGCGTGAAATGGGCGGCACCCGGCTGCACAGTCATGTACTTGTCGAACGTCGTGAACCACAGAAGCGGGGCTGTGATAAAGGGCAGCACAATACTCAGGATGACCTGGGACGCATTGAGCGCGGTGTCAAGACCCTCGCGGCCAACAGCACCGGCAATGATGATGCTGGGCATAATGCTGATGGACCGAGTCAGGAGACGACGCAGCCATGGGGCTAGCTTCCACTGGAGAGCGCCCTCACAGATCATCTGGCCTGCCACCGTGCAGACGACACCGGCAGAAAGACCGGACAGTAGAAGAGCCAGGGCAAAGACGGTACCGGCACCCTTGGAGATCGTCGAGGACAGAAGGTCGTGAATGGCAAAGATGTCGGCATTTTCGGCATCGGGGTTCTGATAGAGCGAGGAACCAGCCACAATCAAGATGGCCGAGTTGACAAAGAGCGCAAACGTAAAGAGCGAAATGGCAACCTCGGCTACGGAGTACTTATAGCAGTGCTTTATCGCGAGCTGGGACGGTTTGTACGTGTACGTCTTGACCTTGCCAACAAACTCCGGGAACTGGATGCGCCGCTGCAGCTGGGCACGGCTGAAATTACCGTAGGTGTTGTTGGCGGTGCGGTTGCGGCTGTCGACGCCAGGCTGGTCGTCATCATCGGAAAAGTTGTCATCGACGTCAGCTTCCACTGTTCCGGAGCGCGTGTTGTTCTCGACTTCATGCGGCGGAAGCAGGCCGCACTTCTCATCGTACTCGCGCAGACGGGCCTGAACGATGCCAGAGCCTAGGTACAGACTGTGGGGCATAACGGTAGCACCAAGGATACCGCACGCCTGGTACAGACCCTTTTGCTGAATCAGTGCCGACGATGGCAGGTAGCCCCTGAAGACGTTACCGACACTCGTGGTCGTGTGGTCGATCATGGACAGCTGGATGCAGAAACAAACGACAACACCAAGCACCAGAGGCACAACAACAAGCTCAAAGGCACGCAGGCCGCTGCGTGTGCCGTTCTCGGGCTTGCAGAAGATGAGCACGATGAAGACATCAACAATAGATATGGCACAGCCGGCAACCAGAGGGATCTTGGGCTGCAGGAGGTTGAGAGCAATGGCAGTGCCGATGACCTCTGCAATATCAGTAGCGATGATGGCAACCTCGGCCAGGATATACAAGCTGATATTGAGCCAGCGAGGCAGGAAAGCACGGCAGGCCACGGCGAGGTTGCGGCCACTCACAGTACCGAGCTTGATGGACAAGCTCTGCAGGAAGATGGCAAAGATGTTGCTCAGCAGCACGACGAACAGAAGCCTGTAGCGGTAGGAAGCACCAGCCGCAATACCTGTGGAGTAGTTACCAGGGTCGACTGATATGTTAGCAGCTAGCGGCGGCTAGTAGCAGCCCGAGAAAGAAAATCTTGTCACGGCCGGGAGCAAGTTGACTTACTATAGGCCACCGACACGATAAACCCAGGCCCGATAAATCGGTAAAACGTCTTGAAATTGGAGAGGACGCTCCAGATAGGGCCCTTGCGGTGGCCGGCCCCATCATCTCCCCCACCCGCACCCAGTGTGTAGTCAGCGGCACTGCCGGTGTCATTGTTGCCGTTTTGGCTGACACCGTGGCTTGACCGGACACCGGGCTGAGGGCTCGGCATGCGGGATGCCGGGCCCCCAGTCGGACTCGGATTGGCAACCGAGCCCGCGAAGTCGACCCGGGTGGTGATCGACTCCTTCGCCGCCGTCTTCGAGCGGAGGCCGAGGTCCGGCTCGTCGGTGCCAGCTGACCCTATTCGATCTGTTGCGGAGCCTCCTATACCGGCGCCCTCCAAGGGCGGCGAGTTTGTGCGGCGAAGCTTGCGCGAGTTGGCGATACCCTTTAGGTCTTCATTGGTGGTGAGGTCGTTGGAGAGCTCATTGGGATTCTGGTTGAGGCCGTCGCTCTTGGGCGGCTCGTCGGTGCGTGAAGGACAGTTCATTGTCTTGTCATGGACGAGTCTCGGTGTGGCGGTCTGGTATGGTGTGGTGTAAGTCAAGGACAAGCACAGGGAGCAAATATCACAGCGAGCTCCTGGTAATTAAGGTCCGGTGAAAGACAAGAAAAGGCAAGAGAAAACAAGACAAAGACAAGACAAAAAGCGAGAGTCGTAATCTGTGTGGATGAAGGGGACGAAGATCAAAAAGGGGGGGGGTCTTATAAGTCGAAGGTGAATGATATGGGCCGATATAACGATGGCAGGGGGTGGTGGTCTGGCAAGCTTGAAGAAAGGTGCAATGGACGACAGTTTCGATCTTGGCAGGGACGGAAGTATGTCTGGGTATCTGATGGAAGCACGAGAGGATGAGATGCGGTAAGATGCCTAGCGACTTTACCCGATGAGAAGATGAATGGATAAGAAGCAAAGGCTGTCGTGAAGAAGAGCTCGAAAATCGACAAAGGACCGAAGAATGAAATAAAAAGAATTAATACTTTTTAATGATACAAAAATAAACTGGAAAATACGCCGCACTAAACCACCGTGGATACGTACGGGCCTCGCCCCGGGGCCACGAAAAGGAAACTACGACGCAGCTTCCCTTTACCGAAAAGGTACCAGGCGGCCAACCAGAGCGCTGGAAACGATGGAGCCACCCCGAGACTGGGTGCCAAAAGGCGTGGCAGCAGCCCTAGACAGACGCCCTGACTGGGGCCTGTGTCGCGTGCAGCCAGTCACTCTCTGCCATCCTCTGCATTGGTCTATGAGATTGCCTTTGACTTGGCTCTAGGCATTCATGACGCCTCGCTGCATCTACGGAGAATTACTGCTAGAATCGGCCATGGGCTGGCCTGGCATTATGAGAGATCTCCGCCGACCGGCGACTGTCCGACAATGTGGCATCTTTGCTGGGCCATCAAGGTACCCCCGGGTGGACAATTACATAATACAGTCTTACATAAGAATTCACAGTCATCGAAGGCTGTCTCGTTAGAACATCTCGCAAAGGCTGGCCAAGTATCGATTCCATGATGTTGAATTTCGTTCTATCTTAGCCCCGTTTTGCATGGTCCAGCGTCCATCCCCAGCCTGGTACCCCAATTCCTATCCGTTGCCCCGTCTCCCCCCTTCTCCTCCTTGTCTTCCCGAGCATAACAGCCGGCCGCGGAAACTGCCGGCACCACAAGCAGCCGAGCATGCGAACAACAAAGTAGGCTTGCTATCGGGTAAACAACGACTTATCTTACGCCCAGCCCGACGGGTGCAGCAACACGAGAACAACGAGAGAGCGTGGTGGGCCATCGCTCCGTATTCCCCGCCCTCCGCCTTTCGGAACCGTTCCTGCCCCATGTCGATCCACTCGGGGCGGCGCAGCTAGATAAGATCATGTACGCGCAGCCTCGAGATCGGTTATGTTCTCCGATGAAGCGGTGGCTCGACTTGCTACCCCGGCACGCCAGCTTATGACATGCCGACAGCATCCTTTTTCTTCGTATTTCACATCCACCCTGTTTTGTCTCTCGTACGTCCCTCCTCCTCCTCGACTTCTCTCCCCGTTGCCCATTGTTGAAGGCGGGCCAACATCTCCCGAACCATGGTATCGGGGACGTGTTTCTTTTTTTGTTCGCTCGAGCGTGTGCAAGTACGTATGCGTCAGCCTTGGCAGGCTTGCGTGCTGCATCAGCGCCCGAGCATGTTCAAACCGTGCAAGATGTACCAAATGAATACAACACCTGTGACAATCCCCCTCTCCGCTTGTTTCCCACTTCATATCCCCAATGCCGATATATCAGCATCTTCTTGTTGAATACCGTTCGTTATCAATCTCCAATTGCCCTCGTGCGTGTTGAAATAGCATCTGGGGCACTCGCCCGCAACAATGGTCTGCTCCTCTTTCGATTCATTCTTCTGCTTCGCTAGCTTCATCATCTTGTTGAATAGTTCTCTCCCCGGCATGAGCTTTAAAACAATGTTCAGCGCTGCTTCTTGCCCTCCTTGGCAGCAGTGGCACGGTCGGCATCACGCTTGGCGTAGATGCCAGCCGTGAAAGGGTTCTCGTAGCGGAGCGCGACAACGTACACGAGGTACACCCAGACAGTCAGCAGAAGACCGGCAGGCTTGCCGTAGACAAGAGCAGAGCCGAGGAAGCTCAGAGTACTGCCGTAGTACATGGGTGCGCTGGTGACGTTGAAGGGGAAGCCGGTAACCATGTGGTCCATGAGAATGCCAAAGTAGTCGCCGAGGAATGTACCAGTGATTCCGAGCTGCCAGGTGGACGAGATCACAAGCACATTGCCCATGGCAAGCAGGGCATAGCCGGCGAAGGTGGCCTCGGTGGTGTCGATCAAGGGATGCGATGGTTGGTGGCGGAGGGCACGCTCGTACAGAAGATCGCGGACGATGCCGAGCGAGAAGATAGTAGCAGCGAGAAAGTAGCAGGCAGCCTGGGACTTGCCGTTGAAGAGGCGTGTGAGGACCTTGTTGCGGTATTCTAAAGCGGCATGTGTTAAAGACAAGCGATCTAGCATCTTTCAGACGACAAGGGGGTAGCTACCTTGTCTTGCGACAATGCTACGGATCACATGTTAGCTGGGTGGCACGTAGCAAGCAGTCAGAGAGAATCGAGCACATACTTCCAGAATGTCGGGTTGAAGGCAATCGAGAGAGCCGAGACTACACAGGTTAGACGAGGTCACGAGTCGATGCGAGGCTGGAGAGACAAACTGTAGAGGGTCTTCTGGTCGAAATCGACGAGCGCCGCGGGGAAAGCGATTGGGGCCATTGCGAGGGGGGCTATGAGGTATCAAGACGTATCGAGCAGTACGTTTGTAAGTGTGCAAGGGTGGCCGGCTGTTCTGAATTTGATAGCGTTTAACGATGTGAGGTTGGATCTTGGTAGAAGTTTTGCACGGACGAGAGAAAGAGAGTGAAGAGAGCGAAGAGAGCAAGGTGTCAGGAGGATATGTAAGCGACAATTTTAAGCGGAAGCAGAAAGGAGCGGGACGGCACCGGGCCTACACATGGTGCCCAATACTCATACTACGGCTCGCAGGGCCACCACGAGCTTCTCAACAAAAAACAAGGCTACTGCAAAACTACGGTGGCAGCTGCCTTCACCAAGCATTACATAACCTCGCGTGCACGCCCGCATTCTCCAAATCGGAACAATAATACACTCTTTGGAGTTTTTAGAGTCTCTAGAGGGAAGGAGCTGCCCGGCAAACCGTCGCTGGCCGTTGCGGTAATGACGCTATGCCAGGACGCCGGGCAGCTCCATTGGCTGCGAGCCTGGGGCAGAGCTTCAGTAGTGGGGTGCTGCTGTCTGTTAGCCACTTCTGGCCTGGGGAATGCCCACTAGTGGATGTTCGGTAGGGGTTAGGCTGGTGTCACATGCTATTTTGCAAGCTTCCAGGGGGCAGCTCACAGTTCGTTGGGGAAGACTGCTGTCAGTGTGGAGTGCTCTTTCCATATTTGGCTCTAAATTAATAAATGGATTTTTGAATATTTCAAGCCATGAACTCTGAATTCTCCGACTTCATATGCTTACGTACTCGTAAATGTTAAAAAGAGCCCCATTAGCCAATCAAACAGCTCTCGTTCCCAGCACCGTGCAAGCCAACCCAAGCTCCGCACGGAGTAGCAGCACGCATCGAGCGCGTTTCAGAAACAGGTGTCTTCAACACGACAGGCCGAAACGACGGCAAGCTCTGTCTCTCCATCTCCTGTCGAGCTCAACTACATGCGCATTGCTTTCTAATTCATCTGTACATTCTCATACCCCTTTCGCGTTGTTTTCATCTTCTACAGGCAATGGCTGGCCGTGCCTTGTAGAGTTCGTGATAATCCACTTTATAGCTTCACTTGTCGCAGCTGGTCTCAGCTGGTCTCAGTGTCGCCTCTACTTATTCTCATTATATTCTCATTACATTCATATTCTTCCCCTTTTCACTTCCCAACCATGGCCCCAAAGACGGCTACCAAGAAGGACAGTGGTGTCCCTCCCATTCCTGCCGACACCTCCTTCACACCCGAAAGCTTTGAGCGCGAACTCAAGTCTCTCGCTGCTAAGGCTAAGCAAGAGACATCCTGGGGCGCAACCGGGAAGCAGTTTCTCATCTACGGCCGCGTCCTCCTTCTACTGACACTCGGCGCCGCGTCTGCCAATGCATCGGTAGCTTCTCTGTCACCTGTCTTTGGCGGCATCCCGGCTAGCCTGTGGCACTCGACTCTCGTCGCATCTGCGCTGTTTGCCGGGTGGTCTTCGAACCTGCACATACGTCGGCTGCTTCCCGAAAAGCGGCCGCTCGCCTTGTGGCTGCCGCTGCTTGCTGCCTATGCGCCAGTATTTCAGACGTTCTTGGCGCCACCCATCGCCAACCACCTCGGCGCACGCTGGGGCCCCGTCGTCATTGAATCCTTGACGCTTTTCCCGCTTCTGGCAGCTGCGATCTCGTGCGCTGCTACTGAGCTTGAAAATGCGACTGGGCTGGACGAGGTCATCCGCCTGCCAAAATGGTTCGGAGATGCGCTGCCGGGCATCGGCTCGTGGTCTGTCTACAAGCTGGCCGAGGGATACACAACCGTGGCCGGGCCGCCGCCGCTTTCGTCTTCGCTGTCGGTGTCTGCTTTTATCGGCTGGCTGCAAACCCGCGTTGCTCGCCAGGTAGCTCTTGCTCTTGCCTACTGCTTGGCGGCCCCGTCTCGCCTGGCGATTTATGCCGTTCCCGCTCTTCTGCACACCCTTGTCCTTAACACACACCTTGCAGGTGCGCCGTGGGCGCTGGATGCCACCAACCGTGCCTTGCAGCAAGACACCAGCGACAGATGGGTTGTGCTGGACCGCCGCGAGTCGATTACTGGCTACGTGTCTGTACTCGAGAGCATGACACAGGGGTTCCGGGTGCTCAGATGCGACCACAGTCTGCT
Organism: Ophiostoma perfectum; assembly: GCA_029298845.1. Classification (NCBI taxonomy): domain Eukaryota; kingdom Fungi; phylum Ascomycota; class Sordariomycetes; order Ophiostomatales; family Ophiostomataceae; genus Ophiostoma; species Ophiostoma perfectum. The sequence continues at coordinate 162,249 of JANSLV010000015.1, forward strand.
TGGTGGTGAGTGGACAAAATACCCGGGCAAGATAGTCGCAGAGCCCATCTACGGCGTGTTTGTCATGATGGAGGCCGTGCGGCTTGTGGAGCGGATTGGAGGTGTGCCATCGGGCGAAAAGCCGTCTGCTCTCGTGATCGGCATGGGCATCGGTACAGCACCCGCGGCACTGGTAGCCCATGGAATCGATACGACCGTGGTGGAGATCGACCCCGTGGTTCACGACTTTGCCAGCCGGTACTTCCGCCTGCCATCCAACTACACAGCCGTGATTGAGGATGCTGTCGGCTACACAGATAGGCAGGTGGCGGAGCAGACATCTGATGGCGCGGGCCGTTTCGACTACATCATGCATGATGTCTTCACAGGTGGCGCGGAGCCCATTTCGCTTTTTACAGTCGAGTTTCTTCAAAATCTGCACGCCTTACTGAAGCCGTCTGGTGTGATTGCAATTGTAAGCTGGATGTTTTCTCAGAGCGCTGCGACGCCTTACTGACATTATGTTTAGAACTATGCTGGTGACTTTACCCTTACGCCAATCAAGGCTGTTGTGCACACGATCCGGTCCGTGTTCCCAGCGTGCCGCATTTTCCGCGAGCACCCGCGCGACAAGGATGTCACGGGCCCGGACTTTGCCAATGTGATTGTCTTCTGCACCAAGAGCGGATCACAGGACAGCGACATTGTGTTCCGCAGGCCTGAAGAACCGGATCTTCTCGACAGCCAAACGCGTCGGGTCTTTTTGGTACCGAAGCACGAAGTATTTGATACAAACTTCCAGTCTACGGAAGAAGCGCGCATTGTGCGTCGCAACGACACCGAGCAGCTGGAGCAGTGGCATGCCGAGAGCGCCATTGGCCACTGGGCCGTGATGCGGGGAGTGATCCCGCCCAAAGTATGGGCACAGTGGTAGACGCGTGGTGAATATTGTATATTAGAAGACTTGTATATATGGGCATAATTTAAGCAGATGACATCATGGCAAGAACTGGAGACAGCAAGTTCAGTTCAGGTTTACTCCTTGGCATTGGCCGGCGGCTCTGCAGCGGCCTCGATGGACGCCTCGTGACCCGACGTGTTGAAGTCGGCGCGGTACTGTTCGAGGTAGTCGGGCACGGCCTTGACGCGGTTGTACGTGGCCGGGATGGGTGTGCCGAGTGCCGGGTACAGCGGGATGACACCGGCCCACACACTGTCAAGCACGCTGTCATCATCAAGATCGCAGCGGTCGTCGTGGGTGCTGCCGGTGCGGATCTTGGCGCTGCCATTGACGATGCGCACCCTGAGGACAGAGGTGCTCTGCATCTCGGCAGCATTGGGGGGCACCCGTGTCTTGCTCCAGCGGTCGGGCACAACACCGTTGGTGATGATTTCCATGGCGTACAGCTTCTCGGCGACGTCGGTCACGACCGTGGCATAGCCAAACAGGACGGCCGAGCGGTAGTTGTACGAGTGGGCGTTGGGCGAGAGCGCGAGCACAAGACCGTCGACCAGCGAGGCGCAGACTGTGACTGGCAGGCCAGGCTCCTTTTCTTTTTCTCCTGCTTTTTCTCCTACTTTTGCTCCTTCCTCGTCTCCTTCCTTTTCTCCTTTGGCAGGGTCGCCAGAGTTCCTGGACAGGTTGACGAGGCGCGACGAAACGTAGCCGTGCAGGTAGAGGTCCAGGACGTCGCCAATGTCTGCACTGGGCCGGTCAAAAGACCCCATCTGGCCGATCATGGGCAGGACTGCCGGAAAGGGCGAGCCCTCAGGCAGGAAGCTGACATGGACGAGGGGAGACTCGTTGACGATGGAATGGATGGCTTTGAGAGAGTAGTTGGCTGAGACGTTAGCTGTGCCGTAGCAGTATGATGCAGCCCGATTGTCTTACCGTTTGAGTTATACCGCTTGACGGTATTATGCGCGTCCTTGGGGTAGGTGAGTTCGTGGCGAGGCATTGTACGGTTCGGGCTTGTAGCACGTCGATGTCTCGATGTTCTAGTGTATCGATGTCTCGGTGTCTAGTGTGAGTTCAACGAGATACATCAACCCGTACTTATACTTTTGCCATATCTGCATCTTACAAGTCGACTATGCTGACCTCTTCCAGCATAGCGTGAGTCACTTGCAGAAGCACCGACGGAGTAGATAGCATCTTGTGCCGTAGATACACATACCCCGATACACGCCTTCTCCGCACCGCCTGTTGCTCCAGTCTAAAGTCCCCGATAACAACCAAAAGCACTACTCCGTGTTTGTAGCTCCAAGCAGAGCTATGGCGATACGCTAAGAACGGTGTGAGCCAACAGGAAATCTGCGATTTGCGATGTTGAGCTGGGGGGATGTACAGGCGAGGTGACCAGGGCTAGACTCCTTTCAGCAGGTCCATGCGAATGACTGTCAGATGCATACAAGACCATCCAAGTGCATCAAAGAGCCCGCTCAATGTACGACCGACGATTCATACCAAAGAAGGGCAGCTGGGCCAGTACATCCATTGCTGGCCAGGTCGGAATCCCACCGCACAGAGCCGTTCGTCACTTTGCTCGTGTCTAAATCAAGCGCGGCATGCTTGCTGACTCTCACTGCCGCTTATTCTCCGTCCAGATTCTCCGCCTGACGCCATCTGGTTTCTCATGACATTGAGTCACGCTGAACAGGTGTGCGTCACGTATGAAGTCGGATCCCAATCAAGTAAGACTTCCCAAAGAAGAAACACCGGCACATTCGTCGTTCCTTCACGTTATCGCGAGGCGGTGGCATCTCGACGCAGCCCGGTGACGATCTTATCAGTAGAGAGTGTTTTATATCCAAGCACCACCTCGATTACACAATAGTCTCATGCTCTATAGCCTCTCTTCAGCCTCTCTTCAGCCTCTTCTAGTTTAATTTTCACTTCTGTGTGTTCTACAACTCCACCATCCGTCGGATCTGGAACGTTAAGCACCCGCACTGCCATTTTCTAGCCACCTTGACGGCAAGATGCCGTGCATATTTTCATAGTGGAAAATTCCACCGCACCGTGAGGTATTGCGTATTGGAGGAACGGCTTCATGTTTGATGCTGGGAATCTTTCGATGGCGCCCGGGCCATGCTGGCCTGACGTCTTGCAGCGCAGATACATGGCTTCAGAACACACAGTCAAGTGGCTGTAGCCAGAAGCGAGACTCATAATGCTATGCCATCAGCAGTTCAGCCAAATTAGCTTTGGGCACGATGAACGCAGCAGATAAAGACGAGTCTCGGGGTGGCGAGTTGATCACTGTTTGATTCCGCTTTCACAGATTTCACCGTGATTTACTTGATAAAAAACAATATATATCATCGAATCTACTTGCAAATATATTTTAGTAATTCTATCGAAGCATTCTCGAATTTACTTGCTCTTCTCTTCTTTTTTCTCTTTATTTTCCTTTATTTTCCTCCTTCAGCTATGTTTCTTTGCTGAAATTTACACAAATTTTCCGTGCATGAATTCATTTCACCTCTCATTTGACAAGACTCACTAAATACTCATATCCATTTCTCGATGACACAGATGCGCAAGGACAATGTAACCATGAATATCACGAACAGCATCTAGCCAGAAATCCATTTGTAGCCAACGTGCTAGCTTCAAAAATGGCATGCCCGTGACGCTACATGCATTCGTTTTTACTCTGTAGCGCCTCTTGATCGCTCCTGCCCGATCTGGCATCTAGTTGCACTGGACGCTCTTTCTATCCATATTAAGGGTTCGATCAAGATGTCCGATGCTCCTTCCCAAAAGTGCGAATAGCTCCTTCCCTGACAAATGCCGTCATCCCACAACATACCTCGTCATCCCCTTCCTAGACCATCACCCCCCATCTTCTACCTCCTTCCCACCTCCATCTTTCATCCTCCATCTCCCATCTTCCACCTCCCATTTGTCACCATGTCTTCACATCGTCCCTACTAAGCAAAAAACCAATAGCCAAAAGATAAGCATCGCCGAGCAAACTACCACACCGAATACCATCAAGACAGTCTGACCCCCCCTGTCAAAGGGGTATGTGCACGACGGACGCGAGCCCCCTTGCAACCCCCGCACTGGAGAGGCCTTGCGAAGAGCCTCCTGGCTCAAACACTGACTGTTGTTTTCGAAATGGACTGCAGCTTCGATTTCTCTTACCTGTGCCTTTTCCCGTTGGCGTTCCCACTTGATGCTCGATAGGCGCCTGGCCTGTTTCGTCCTCTTCCCGACCCTCCACCGCATATTGTGACTGGCACATGTTGTGCATCTCGCGATGCTTCTATTTGGGGTGAGTTGATCCAAAGGACTGGCGACTCAGTTGGTCTCGACGGCGATGCAAAACGACACTGGAAGCAGAGCATACCCTACGATAATGCTTGGCCACATAAACAGGCTACCCGCTACTGTTTCGCCGACGACAGTTCGACCGAATCTGCTCCTCATTCTCCTTGTTCATTTCCTCCATTATTTTTTCAATATGGAAATAAATAATATCAGGAGAAAAAATACATGACTTCATCGTCTCTTACGAACCAGCTAGATACCTGCTTCGGCTTCTGGATGGCCAGCGGGAAGACGGCTTAATCTTGGATGCTGCAAACAGTGATCAGAAGACGATCGTCTCGATATCACGTCCCAGCTTCTTCCCTTTCTCTTCATCTTCATCTTTATCTGTGCTTCTTTTGATCTTGCTTCGCTTCCGCCATTACACATTCGCTACTCGCCTATTCTATTTTTTGTCACCTGCCCCTTCGTCAGTGCTGTTCCTCTTTCTGTGCCAAATATAGTGCAGGGTCTCGCGACGTCTCGGGTTTCATGTGAAACGAGCAAAGAACAGGGGATCCGCCGCACTACCAAATTATACCACCCCCTCCACTCAGTTACTACTACATTTTTTCAATTTACAACGCTCTCCCCGTCTGCTACTCCAAATACAGCCAATCCGGCCAGCTCCCGTCGTGACGGCCCCGGCCAGCCTCGTGGCTCGCCCAATAAGCTGTCTCCCGCAGAGCCCCTTCTGCGATGGACATGCCGCAAACTGCCCTGCACCTGAGCTATTGCGAACATTGACCCTGGCCCCATTGCGTTTGATACACCGTCCCACTAGCAAAGAGACTCTCACACACGTTCGAAAACGCGTGAGCAGGGTATCACCATTTCTGGTCTTCGAGCCATACCCACGGTGGCCATATTGCGTATCCGCCGCCATGGACTACCGTTGTCCGTGACCCAGGGCCTCCAAGTAGAGGAACAACCTTAATGTGACACTCTACCGTCCACTATCGTGTGGTCGTGTCTACTAGTCGTCTGCGCATGCTAGCTAGGTCTACGTGCTGCCCTGTGTGTGATTTCCGTTTCTCTGTTTTCGCCTGCTTGGCTCGCCCTCTTGATGCCTCTGTTGCATGAAGATGTGCTCGCTTGGTTCCACTACCCTTTCCGTTCCCGTTCCCTCTCTTCCTCTCTTCCTCTCTCCCCCCTCTCCGTCTGCTCTCTCCGTCCGTCACACATTCTCTTTGCTACTGTGTCCATCGCTCTCTGCTTTCTGAACCCCCTCTTTCGTTTCTCATCTCCCCTTTCCCAGTCTTCTTTCATCTCGTCGTCTGACATCCAGGTGGCTTGAGGCGTTTTGGGCCCCTTTGCTATACGTTCGGATTAGCTTCACGACAGTTTCTTAATTTTTACTTCTTTCACCAGTGTGCTCGGTAAATATGGCTTAGACGCTCGAAGTCTCTTAATTATTCCTACGCTCTCGCCTCGCTTCTTCTCTTCGTCTGACCGGTATACAATTCTTTCACCTTATGTCCCATTGATTGGGCTTTTTTATCTCGCGGGCCGGTTCCCCTTTCTTTGACCGGCAGTGCCGTCATCATGTCGACTTCTGTTTCCTCCGTCCCGGCTCTCGTTGCTGCCTTCTTCTTTGGCATCGTGGTTAACGCGGCCCTTGCCGCGCTCTTCCTCCATGTCATCAGCCATGGCAGCAGCGTTTTCCGTGACGGCCAGAGGCTGGTCCTCGCAACATTCCTTTCCAGTGCCGCCCTATGGGCATTATCCGACTTCATTTCCATCGCCATCGACACCACTGCCGCCTCATCGTGCCAGGTTGGCGTCATCTTCAGCACCCTGTTCGACCAATTTGCTCGTTTCTCCGTCGAACAGTTCCTCCTGTGGTCCGTCAACAAAGGCGCCAAAACAGGCCCGCAACAGATGATTATTCAGGGCCTTGTTGGCGTTCGCTTCATCCTCGGTGCCGTCTTCGTCGGGTTCTCGCGGTCTCAGTACACGCCCGTCTGTGTGCCACAATCGTCAATGCTTCCCATTGCTATCATTGTCGTTGCACTCGATGCCGTTCTTGTCACCGTTCTCGCAGTCGCCGCCTTCACAAATGGCCTCGTTAGCGAGGTTCGCAGTGGTCAAATGGGTTCTGGCCGAGGAAAGGCTGTTCTTCTTGTCATGATTGCTTTTGCTTTTTGGACTGCGGTATGTTCATGCACCTGGCTTGCCACCTGTCATCGAAAAGAAAAAAGAGAAAAGAAAAAGAAAGCTAACAGTAGTCAACAGATGAGCGTCGCCATGCTCCTGGGCATAAGCGACACAACTCTTCTCCTGCGAACACTTCTTCCTGCCATCGGCCTCCTTATCCTCGTTGGTATGTTTTCGCTTTCAGAGGTAGACTACGGCAGCTCTTTAAGCATACTAACTGATGCTAGTCATTGTCACTGCCTGCAACGAGGTGCTGACCGCGGAGCCTACACGAGCTCGCCAAGACTTGCCTTCGCCCGGCATTCGGAACGTTTCCACTGGCGACTCCGCATCCACCGACATGTCCGGCTACCCTCCAAGCCGCTTTGAAGACATCAAGCAGTCTGAAGCAGGATCAATGTCGGTCTTTGAACGCCCTAGAAACATGCGCCAGGACGATATTACAGCTCTTGCATCAAACTATTCACAGCCTGTCGTGATGACTGCGAGAGTCGATATTCCCCGCGCTGCCATGAATGATGCAGCATTTTCTACGCCAATTAGCAACTTTGCGACCTCCAAGGCCAAGCGCGGTCTCTTTGATTTCAGAAGCGCTCCTGCTGCTGGAAAGATGATCATATCGAACCCAATTCTCGAGGCCAACGGTGACCAGAATCCGCTGAACAAGATCGCTACCATCAGCCTCGACGAAGCTGCTCGTGATGAACGCCAGAGACGCGCAAATGATTTCCAGAGAGACTCCGCCCTCATCGCGAAGCGCCCTGCACCCCAGCCTCCTAGCATGTCGCCCGAAGAAGCCCTGAAGCGTTCTGTCAGCCTGAAGCGCAAGGAAGTCGCATCTACGGGAGCGCAACCGCCTATGCCAACAATGAGTATGTTGGAGCCTATGCCTATGGCCATGACTTCGTCTGCCGAACTTTCGCCGGGTATTGAGGAATTGCGGAGAAGATCCCCGGGCCAGTCGCCAGCCGACAGAACTTACAGACCCGCGCAGAATAGAGCAACTGTTATGTCGACTACAACCGTCCCTACGATGCCGTCTCCTACAACCCCTCTTCCTTCTCCTCAGCAGCCCATCTCCGAACATATGACCAGAGACCAGATTGAGGAGATGGAGCTTCGCGAAGAGATAGAGCGGATCGACCAGCTGCAGCAGGCAGTGTTTGTTCTCGACGAGCCGCAGATGCCCATGGCTCCAGCTTCCGCCTTTGCAGTGCCTGCCAGACCGACCGAGCCCGCAGCTCCCTTCAACCCGGCCTCACGCCACCCATATATCCGTCCATCCCGCCAGCTTCCTGATTCTCCCAAGGCAACTTCTCCTGAGCCGACGAAAACTCCTCTTCAAAGACGCCCGACTAATGGCCTGCCTCGCAACCCGCGTGCAGTTGTTGCATACACCGTCGAGAAGGCGGGCGCAGCTGGCCGCCAACAGACTGTCTTGTTTATGAATGACATCGTCTACAATGATCCGCAGGTAGTTCAGAACATCATCGACGGTGTCAATGTCAACAGCAAGTCTAACAACCGTGACTCCTCGCTCTCTATTGTCCATCGGCCTCGCCCCATCCCTAGATGGCAGGAAATTGATCGCGCAATTTTCCCTGCTGAGCCATCTCCTCATGGCCATCGCCGTACCAAGTCCGGCGGTTCTGCCATGACTGGTCGGAGGTCCGCTCTTCTGCAATCGCATCCCGGCAGCCCAACACAGCTTCCACCTCTGCCCCTTCCGCCAACTATGAATGCGATGCAGACAGCATACAACATGGAGCGCCCCAGTGCCAACCGTCCTCAGCCAAACGACACGAAGAGTATGACCTTTGACGAGAAGATGAAACTGCTGTTCTCTACTTCCCCCGGATCAGCCACAGACAGCGTTATCCTTCGTCGCCGTTCTTCATCCGTTCCAGAGATGCCTCCAGTGCCTCGCGATTACATCCCGATTGCCCCAGTTCATGGCGACGGGAGCAACAGCCGCATGTCAGCAAGCACTTCCAGGACAGGCCGTACATCTGTCAAGACGGAGAACATTTTCGATGTTGATGAACTCCTGCTGAACACTCGCTTCTACCCTGATAGTGACCTTGATGTGAAGCCTCTTAGAGTCGCTTCTAGTGCGGCTAACGGCGACCGCGGAGCTGGCGGAAAGCGTGCTTCGTCACCGCTTCTTCCACCTCAAATTCGGGACTCGGCCGTGACGGCGAGCTCAGAGGCGCGGACACACGATGATGCTACGACTAACTGGGGCTCGGTCCACTCCCCCGTATATGCAGTGCCTATTTCCGCCAATCGCTTGATGGCGCGGACTACCTACATCAATAGCGGCGATCAACGTACAGGGGTCCGCGAGGGGCCACTCGATGCGGAATTACCACTGCTTCCTGCGACGACTTACATCGCCCAGCCCCGCATGCCCGCGCCTGCCAGAGCCAGAGAAATCTCACCCCCAGCATCTCTTTCGTCTCGGTCTGCTTCTGATATGAGATCTGATGAAGAGGAAACGGAAAGTCCTTCGCAGTGGGATCAGAAGAGTAACAGCAGTCAAGAATCTCAGTGGCATCGTCGCATTGGTGATGATACGCTAAGCTTTTCCGAGCGGAAGGAGAGAACCCGCTCGCGGAAGATGCCACCCCCGACACCGCTACTTTTGCGCAATGCCCACCCTTCAACCAACAACCCCGTGATTGTAAAGGCCGCACAACCTTCCCCGTTGGATTCGCCCGAACGTGCTCTTGCATATATCCAGGCACAGCTGAGAAAATATGAAGAGCCACACCTCGCGGGATCCGCGGCACTGGAGACCCCCACCAGGCGTCTTGCGCTGCTGGACAACCTCGAAAAGGAAATGGACATGCAGGCGGGCCACTGGCAGGAGATGCAGCACAATCTGAGGCACAATTCTATGTCGACTATGCAAACACTTTCTCCGAGTGTGGACTCCCGCCGCCAGTCTGTCAGACAATCACACAACAGCATTTATGTCGCCCTTGCCCAGCAACAAAACGCAGCCAGACAGTCGTACATGGACAGCGGAACTCTTGGTGTTTTCAACTACATTGCGACAGACATTTCCAAGCGCAGAAGCAACGTCACACAACTGCAGTTCCCCAACGCCTTGTCCGAGATTGGTGATCTTGGCAGCCCCACACCTCCGGATTCCGACAACGAAGAGGTCGACCTGGACCTCCGTCTGCACCGGGAACTGTCCGAAGCTAAAGATCTTGCATTATTTGACAGTGCTGCTGCATCTTCCAGCCCGATTGCCAAGAGCCTGCGAACTGCGCTACACAACAACCTGTCATCTCTGCTGTGGACGCCAAAAGAAAAGCAGACAATGACAATGACAACTCTTCTCTGGACCCCTGCTTCTGCAGCCGTGTCACAGCAATCAACCGCCCTTTTTGCATCAGTTTCAGATATTTCATTCAAGCAGTCCAAGGCTGGAAAGAAGTCGCTGGCTTCGAACCCTCTGCCAATTGAGTCTGTCTCTCTGTGGTCCAAGGATGCGAGCCCACTGCCAAAGCGGAAGGATTTTGGCCGTGGCCTGTGGATGGTTGTCCAGTCGCAGGATCAGCCGCAAGAGGAGGCGATCGCTTCTGTCTATGAGGCTGGGCAATTTGAGCAGTCAAAGGTATCTGAGGGATCCGAGGAAATTTCTTTCGTCGAGTCGCAGATGCAGAAGATTTACGAGCTCGAGATGGAGATGGATGCCATGGAGGCTGATCACCAGCGCATGTCAACGTCTTCTCAGAAGGCACCCCGCCCAGTTACGCAGCGCCCCCCTCGCCGGAGCAAGCGCGTGACTATGCTCCCTGATATCCTCGAGAGCCCCAAGCCTCTCCCTGACAAGCGTGGTACTCTCGGCATTTTCCAGTTCCCATGGGGTGAGCGTTCCGACACGGTCAAGATTCCAGTTCGCGGTGCGCCTTTCGCCATGCCTGGTACTATGGCATCGGGTGGTGGCCAGATCAATGCTTCTCTTGAGGCTCGCGCAAAGCAGCTTGAAATGGACGAATACTCCTCATCATTCTTTGACGACTACGACGACGACGACGAGGATGATGAGGACTATGATAGCTCCAACGGCCTCGATGATCAGGACCTCGACAATGAGGGGTCTGATAGTGACGACGGCTTCGACGAGAACACCCTTTGGGAGATTGCTAGCCTGTTGAAGACCGAGCAGGTGCCATCTAAACTGAGCCTGCTGCCGCCACCGCATCCCACATCGCCTGGCTCTGTCATGGGCGACTACATGGAGGATATGTCCTCTGACAACGAGATTGACCAGTTTGAGCGCAGCATTGCTGATGATAACGGCATCATTATGGGCCTCAACCTCAACAACGCTATCTTGCAGCAGGAGCAGGAGGAAGAAAAGCCCATCGAGACCCAGCTTTGGAGTGGCGAGAAGAAGAGCCACAGGAAGACAGCATCTGTTGGTGAGCCCGACGAGGAAACCTGGATGAGCTACAACACTGTCAGCCAGGCGGCCACCCTCCGATCGAAGCCGCGCAAAGCCACCCAGCCCGCGCAAGTCGAGACGTCCCAGCTCTGGGACCAGTCAACAGTTGTTGCCGCCAATAACCAGCCAATCAAGTCCCTGTCCGCCACCCCTCGCTCCAGCCTGTGGGCAGCAGAGGTAGTACAGTCCGCGAAGGAGGTCACCCAGGCCGAGAAGATTCCCGAGAGCAAGATGTGGACAGCAAGACCGCCTGTCAAGAGCAGCGGACCCAGCAACACGAAGCTTTTCGACCTGGAAGCTGCTATCGCTTCCAAGCTCGCCTTGGCTGTCACGCGCACTACGGAGCTAGAACCGGCCGCCCTTTTGATGGCACGGACGCCGCGCGCCCCCAAAGCCGCTCCCCTCGAGAAGCTCACGTCGACTAGTCTCTGGAACCTGGCTATCAAGGCCGTAAAGTCGCACATGTGGGCTCCCCGCAGGGTTGTCAAGGTCAAGGCCGTCACGATGCTCTTCGACAAGGACGCCGCAATGGCCGCCAAGATGGCATCTGCAGTGACTCGCACGACCGATCTCGAGCCTGTAGCCCCTAGAATGATGCGGAAGGTGCGCACATTCAAGGCAGCACCCCTGGCAACACTCAAGTCAACCAGCCTGTGGACACCCGTCAAGCGCTCTGGATCGGGCATGTGGGCACCTCGGGCTGTTGTCTCTGTTGCTGCTAGATCGACTGGACTGTTTGACAAGGAGGTCGCCGCAGCGGTTAAGCTGGCTTCTGCTTTGACTCGCACGACACACCTCGAGCCGGCAGCTTTGAACATGCCGCGCAAGGTGCGCACGAGCAAAGCCGCGCCTCTCGACAAGCTCGAGTCGACTAGCCTGTGGGCGACGACCAAGCAGTTCAAGCAATACATGTGGGCACCTCGTCCGGCTCTGAAGGTTGCTCTTCACAAGACCGGTCTCTTTGACAAGCAGACTGCTGCGGCTGCCAATCTGGCCGGAGCTATCACTCGTACAACCGACCTGCCACCGGCAGCTCTTCACATGGCCCGCAAGGCGCGCACGCCCAAGGCGGCACCCCTCGAGAAACTCCAGTCGTCCAGCCTGTGGGCACCTGTCAAGCGCTCTGTTTCCCAGGGCATGTGGGCTCCGCGCCCAGTCATGAAGAGCACCATCCGCAAGGCCCAGCTCTTTGACAAGGAAGCCGCAGCCGCAGCCAAGATGGCCAACGCCGTCACCCGCACAACTGACCTTGAGCCTGTAGCCCTCAAGATGCCTCGCACGCCTCGGACCCCCAAGGCGATGCCTCTTGACAAGCTAATGTCCACCAACCTGTGGACAGCAAAGAGCGTTCCCACATCGCGTATGTGGGCGCCTATGCCCGTCCCCAAGGTTCAGGCCAAGGGCCTCCTGTTCGACCGTGATGTTGCAGCTGTCGAGAAGATGCGGATGCCCATCCGCACTACGACAGCCGAGCCGGCTGCGGTCGTTCTTTCCCGTGCCCCACGGTCATTCTCGCATCTCGCGGAGCTCCAGCTTGAGTCGTCGTCCCTTTGGGCTGTCCCTACCATCAAGACCATGTCGGCACTATCGACGGATCGCAAGATCAAGAGAATGACGTTTAACTGGATCATGGCGCAAGACTCCCGGTCGATCCCAATGATCCAGGACATGACCATCCCGGCGACGAACGTTGGTATCAAGCAGATGACGTGGTGGGAGAAGATGAAGGCAGCTGCAAGCCTCGCAACAACGGCAGCGCCTGCCGGGCCATCGATGGCTGAGATTGAGGCCGAGATTGACAGTGTGCGTATGGCACTGCCGTCTACGCCTGTGCTGCTGCGCCCAGCTGCATCCAAGCACGACTGGACAAAGGCTCTGAACGAGGCGGTCGAGGCTAGCTACCCAGCTGTGTACCGTCCGCGGATCAACGCTTCGCCTGGCGAATGGAAGCTTGCCATGGAGAGTGCTGTGGCTCGCAGCTACCCGTTTGACGCTGCACAAAAGCACCCTGCCATGGCATCGTCTTCCGCTTCCATCTCGGATGCCGAGAACGATGCGAGCAAGCTCCACCCCGTGTTCTTCCAGCCGGCCAAGGTTGTCGAACAGATTCAGCTCGTCTCGGCGTCAGTGCCATCTGATGCGGCATACCATGCCCATATTGCGGCGATGGAGAACCAGGCACTGGCCCGGCTCCAGGCCCTCGAGGGCGGTTCTCGGGGTGTCGTTCTCCGGTACTAAGTACCGATGATGTGCTGACGAGATGGGAAGTAAAATGAACAAAGGCATGACCCGATCCATCGTTTGCACTGCATATTTTCCTTGTGTCCTTTTTTCTGTTATGTCTTAACCATCTGTTATAGCGTTTTAGCGTTTCCGACTTTCTTTTCATTCTTTCCCCCAGCGTCTTATACGCGGAGGACGTCTTTACTATTTACATGTTTTCATCTTCTATCTATTATCAATTAAGCCATAATTTGCCATTCGATCAGTTGCTGCGTGGATCGATTGCTATCCAATGAGCACCATACCAACCACTACGGTATTTACTGAGATGACTCTACGAGTAAGAACAGCACTGATGGCCAATGTTATGCTGGTTGCTGTCTGGTTTATGGACGCACTCTTCTGAGCTCTTGATATGATTACTACTATCTCGGTTGTTCTTGTCCATTGGCTTGGCTGCCGGCTGGGACCACCAACGAAGCTGAGCACCCACTCGTCCCCTAAGCTAGCTGGAGCTTGTTCATTACTCGATAACCGTTTATTAATGCTTGCTAACGATGAGAAATGCACGTCTCTTGGCATTGGAAGACCTCTCGTCCTGAAGCCAACCAATACGAGCTGAATCGGTGTCTGCATGATATCCCCGCGGGGGTTCGTGTTCAACAATGAAGCCGTGCTGTTAGCACCCAGGACGCCAGTTTGTCACCATTACAATAGCATCAATAATGCTCGGAAAAGATAGAAACGGCTGCTGGGATTACGGACAAAGAGCTACGCCAAGATTGCCACAATAGTTTCGAGAAAGGTACCGTTGGCCATGCCGATGCAACTAGCAACCATGACGGTACTACGCGGACAACAACCCAGGCCTTCGGTACAGATTAGCTATCATCGAGAGCCACATCAAAGATGCCATGAGCAGCTGTGGACTGAAGGAAGCTGGTTTTAAAGGAGCTGCTCTTTCTGGGCAGGCCGCTGCGATGAAGGCGGAGTGTACTATATGGGCTTGACGATGGGGGTTGCAATGGAGCGAAGCGGCGGCTGGCGAAGATCAACAGCACCAAAATATAATCTACTCGACGGACAGTCTGAAGAGAACCGAAGCCGATGCCAACGAGGAAAAAGGAACAGAAATGTCTCGCGGAAACCAGCGCGAAACATAAACGTGGGGCATTCCACGTCTTAGCATTTCGTGCATGCAAGCAGGCAAGCATGGCAAGCTACAGAGGAAAGTGGGCTGTCGACGTCAGGCCGAGGAAAAGAGGGGCACTTTCCATTTATTGTCGATTCGATCGAAAGGCATGGAATTCGGGGGCAGGGGCGGTGGGTGAGAAGACGAATAAGGAAGGAACAAGAGGACACTGAAGCTGACTGGCAGACTGAGGAAAGAGCCCAGAACACAGCAGGAATCGGAAGGAGCGACGACTCAGACCAGTGCTCGTCTGCTTGACAACCGAGACAGGGCGAGCAATACAGCGAGTCGGCCGGACCCTGCACGAGCATCGATGCACGTTGCCAATAGCCAATTGCCAATAGCGATGCTGGCAGGCTGTCAGTGTTGCAGTGCAGTGGAGGAGCTGCAGCGCCTTGCTGCGTCAAACGCATGACTACTGGCAAAATGGCTCGGCTTCTGTGCGGCACGATTGGACGCAGACAGAGGGCCCGCGGGAACCAGCGACAGGGTTGTCGAGCCGAGAGATGTGCAGATGAACAGAGCTGCAGGGCCCGTAAGTCGTCTGGAGGATCTGTCTGATTGCTGCTTGTTCTTTCACATTCTGCCTATTGCCGTTTGTCACTGTATGCTTAGACTCCCAGCGAGCTAATCCAGCGGGACCCATACATACGGAGTACAGCATCGAGTGCTCCATA
Source organism: Ophiostoma perfectum (assembly GCA_029298845.1). Taxonomy (NCBI): domain Eukaryota; kingdom Fungi; phylum Ascomycota; class Sordariomycetes; order Ophiostomatales; family Ophiostomataceae; genus Ophiostoma; species Ophiostoma perfectum. The sequence continues at coordinate 177,257 of JANSLV010000015.1, forward strand.
GCCAGTTGCGATACAAACGTCGATGACGTCACAGCACCGCCGAGCGCCTCCGTTAGTCGCGGAGAGCCGGAAAGGCCCCATCGACAGGATAAACTAAGCACAACAGCACAACAGCACACCACTTACATCAATACAGGTATGGCCGCGATGCAAGTGTCGTAAAGCACGGCATGAGCTGCATGTGGAGAAAGAAAAGAGCGTGCACGGCGAGGTACACAGGCTGACATGAGGCAGAGACTTGGATGATATGGAACAAGCGAGTGCGAGCACAGAAGTAAACATTCACAGACGTGATCAAGAAAAGTAGTCAGCGCAGGGAGATGTGTAAGCGTGCAAGCGTGCAAGCGTGCAAGCAAGCAAAGGCCGGACTACAGAAAGAACTGTTTACCGCCGTGCTGCCCATAGGCCCAGCCCGTACTAAGTTCCTCCTGCACAAAGAACAGTTGCCTCGCCCACCCACGAATGTCTCGATGTCTTGGCTTGGCCTCGCCGCGGATCCTCTTAGTCCCTCATTGCAAGCACAAGGCACCCACCCCACTTCCGCCTGTCTCTCCATCGCCCCTGGCCTTATCCCGAGCTTCCCTTTTTTGCGACTTCCGGCAACCACTAGTCAGTCTGCCACTGTCCAGGCCGATGTACTTTGAATGCGTAGGTACCATGGTGTGCATGGGAAGCAAGGTTCGCCCGAGAAGGACAGAATAGCAGGGAGGGGGCAGGAAGGGGACTTGCGAATGTGAGGGCATTGTTTTGTTTAAAAGGCGTAGATCCCCCTCGCCCTGTCCCATCTATCTCCCCTCCTATCTACACCCTGTGACTCTCTTCCCATCTACTACTACTATTTACTACTACTATACTCTACTACTTCCCTCACCCTTCATTCTTACCTACCTCCATCCCCTTCTCCAACGCACCACACATCCGCCATCATGCCTGTCGAAGCCGCCAAAGCCGATCGTCTTCTTGACCTCTTCAGCCTCAAGGGCAAGGTCGTCGTCGTTACTGGCGCGTCCGGCCCCCGTGGCATGGGCATTGAGGCTGCTCGCGGCTGTGCCGAGGTTGGCGCCGACGTTGCCATCACCTACTCCTCCCGCAAGGAGGGTGCCGACAAGAACGTCGCGGAGCTCATCAAGGAGTACGGCGTCAAGGCCAAGGCGTACAAGTGCGATGTCGGCAACTACGCCGATGTCGAGAAGCTCGTCTCCGACGTCATTGCCGACTTTGGCAAGATCGACGGCTTCATCGCCAACGCTGGTGCCACCGCCAACTCGGGCGTCATTGACGGCACCGTCGAGGAGTGGGAGCGCGTCATCCACACCGACCTGAGCGGCACGGCCTACTGCGCCAAGGCGGTCGGCGCGCACTTCAAGCAGCGCGGCACTGGCTCTTTCGTCATCACCTCCTCCATGTCCGGCCACATTGCCAACTACCCCCAGGAGCAGACCTCGTACAACGTCGCCAAGGCTGGCTGCATCCACATGGCCAAGTCCCTGGCCAACGAGTGGCGCGACTTTGCCCGTGTCAACAGCATCTCGCCCGGCTACATCGACACTGGCCTGTCGGACTTTATCGATGCTAAGACCCAGGAGCTCTGGTACAGCATGATCCCCATTGGCCGTCCCGGTCTGGCCAAGGAGCTCAAGGGCGCCTACGTCTACCTGATCAGCGATGCCAGCACATACACGACTGGCGCCGACATCATCATTGACGGTGGCTACGTCTGCCGGTAAACACGCATGCCAGCATCAAAACAACCTTTCTTTCTGTCTTTATTCCCCCTCTGAGCGAAGGCGCTTGAAAATGGTTTGGGGACGGGTGGTGTATGGCCTGGTCGTTTGTCGGAAGACATGGACTGGAGACGTACGGACAGCCCAGGGCTTCGGAGTCAACATTGGTTCTAGCCCAAGAAAAACACAACGGGTGTCTTGGAAGACAAGACGCCGGATTGGACATCCCCAAATAAAAGCTATATAGAGCAATACACATTCAAGCAAATGATCACGGTCAAGCTGCAACCGGACGTGAATCAAAGTGTCGTGCATTGGTCGAATAAGCGATCGTAGAATATGCTGACATAAGCACGATGTGACTAAGCGTTAAGAGACAAAGGCACTGGTGAGACATGTTCGTACGCAGAGTGTCTTGCATTGATTGTGTAGATAATTAAGATAATACTATGCGAATAATGCGAATAATGCGATAGAAAGGTACAAACATATGACATCTTCCCAAGCCTAGGGAGACGTGCCCATCACCCCGATCATAAGTCTTTGGATCGTGCCGGGTGCGTAATCAGCTTTACAATGCTGGCAGGCCCTGCTTGCGGCGCCAGGCTGCGGCCGACCGTGATTTGGGAAATGTCCGCGCAATATCCTCCTCGCTGAACTTGGTCGTCAGCGTCCGCAGCCATGCTGCGCGCTCGTCCAGCGTCATGCGGCACTGCTCCGGTCCCAGCGGCACCACCTTCTTGGCCAGATAGGCATAGTCCTGGAACAGGAGCAGCCGCAGCGTGATCTCGAGGTAATCGATGCCGTGAAACACGAGGCCCTGCTCGGCCGCGTACTGCTTTTTCTGGGCCACAAACGCACGCGGGTGCTCGCGCCAGTGCCGCCGCGGGTTCAAGTGGTGCGACGTGTGGTAGCCGTCATTGAAGCACACGCGGTTGCTGGCAATATCAATCAGCGTGATGCTCGAACGGAAATCCGAGTCCGGCTCGTCGGGGTCCACAAATGCGTGCTGGCCCCAGTTGCCCAACATCAGGCCAATGCGCAGGATCAGGAACGGCAGAATGAAGACGCACACGGCCGCGCCCTTGTCAGTCACCAGCAGGTGGTTCTTGCCGGCAAAGTAGGTACCGGCCATGAGACAGTAGCTGGACAGCTCCCAGAAAGCTGCGCGCACAGCATTCTTGTACCGGCGCGTCGTCACAAAGTAGATGGGCAAGTCAAACCAGGCCAAGAGGAAGAAGCGGCCAAAGTACTTGCCAAAGTCCAATGCCCGGTCGCGCTGGAACCACATGGTTGACGACAGGTCGTCGGGGCCGTTGCCCTCGACGTGGTGGTGCTTGACGTGGTGATAGAAGTAGGAGTTCCACGTATGCCCGATGAGCGGGTCCATCACGTAGGGGAAGATGCGGTCAAACGTGACAGTCAGCCAGTTGTCGCGCCGCAGAATGCCGCCCTGGTGAATGTGTTGGTGCATCATGATGGTGTAGGTGCCGATGCAGCCGCCCAACACGTACACGACGTGCAGGATGCCGTGCAGCCACGAGAAGCGCCAGAACAGCAGTGCAGCAGCACTAGGTACAGCGGTCGAAAAGTAAAGCATGAGATGTGTCAAGAAGATAACATCGGTCTCGTGGCGGACCACATTGCGCTGGGCAAACCCAATGTACGGCTCCAGAACAGCTTTGTGGAACCAGCCGTAGAACGCAGCCGAAACTTGCTGTGCCGTCGTGGCCGAGCCAGTATCGGCAGCCACTTTACGGCGTGCCGCCACACCCTCCTGGAGGTCCCGCATGTCCCAGGATGTGAATACGCTGGGCTCGAACTCGGCGCTCGTGGGGTCGTTGAGCGCATCGAGTGTTGCTAGTGTAGAGTCGTCTGGCGTATGTTTCTGTGTCTGTGTCTTTTTGTTTCGCTGCTGCTTCTTGGCGTCACTGCTGGCGTCCGGGTCGCGCACTGCAGCGTCCTCCTTGTCATAATCGCGGCCTGTCCGCATGTCGTCGATGAGGCCCTCCAGCACGATCCGGTCGGCCCGGGTCATGTTCGGGTCGATGACGATGAGGTCCTCCATCTTTGTGGGTGTGCTTTCAGCCATGGCGGTATACTGGCGGAATGCTATACCCAAGTAGGCTGATGATGTTGAAGTTGATGTGAAGTGAGAGAAGTGAGCGTGGACGACAACTGAAGACGTGCGTGAAACGGAGTCTCGAAAGGAGAAGTGGATCTTGCGAATAAAAACGCTGACGTTTGTCCAGCGTGTGTGTGTATCTTTAAGAGGAGCACCTGCTAGCTCGAGCAGTCCATTCGCGTGGAGGGAATACGGGGTTAAGCTGTGTGGATAAGAGTATCATCAGTTTGTGCAAAGTCACCAGATGCGGGAGCGATGGACGATCAGATGAAACCCGAACGGCGAGAATCAGGCCAGCGACGGTTGACCATGATCACAGAATAAGGAAAGAACGGTCGAAGGCGTGACAAAACGTGCTGGAAGGGGCCGCTGGCAAGCACGACCGGCCACAAGTGCAGACAGTTCGAGACGAAAAAGGAGCTGTGCTTGTGCTTTTGTACATTTAAATTGCGAGCAGATTAAAATATAAATATGGAAAATAAAATGCAACGTAAATAGATTAATATGGTCCCTAGGTTTAAAGCGGGTGCCTACTCAGAAAGGAAGCTTTTTTTATGGGGCGACAAGGGAGCTTTTTTTAGCCTCGCGGCTTATTTACATAGTTTACATAGTAGCCTCAGCAGGCACCAGGTGTACCTGGTAGCTCTTTCCTCTTTCTACACAGGGTCCTTCCTGTTTTGCGGATGATCTCGTGGAGCAGAACAAACTGAAATTGAGATGCACGAGATGCTACGTATGAGAGCCTGGAAATAGGTCTCTCGCTTCTGCATAGATCGGCTACGGAGTTAAAAGTGCCAAGGTCCCCTATTTGTGTTTTTAGAGACGCCCCGGAAGTGAAGCATATCTCTGCATACTCGTACTCCATTGTAAATATGACTTGGTTGCCTATTACCGGAGACACTGCCAAGAACCAGGAATGGCAAGAGCGAATCGTGAGAAATCAAACTGGAAGGAGCGCACATGATCATCACAGCATAGACAACGGGATGACAAAGCAGACATACTGTTGGTAGACCAGCTAGGATGGAAACAGACGGACCAGGTAAACTTAAGCGGCTACGAACGACAGTACACTCACCGAGTGTCCGCCTGATCGATACGTTGGGTGCGAGACAATCGTTTTTTCTTTCAAACAGTGCATTATGCCTGTGGGTTGGCGTGCTTATCAGATGCGATGCATGCCAATCTGCTGGCGGCCAAGGCAGAGTCCGAATACGACGACGCTGATCACGACTTCATCGAAGGGGAAGGCTGTGCATATTGATGGGTATTGTATTCAATTATTATCGCTGTTTTTCTACTCTGTAGTGTACTCACATATTATAGGGGGTGTCTTCTGGCACGTCCCTCTGTCACTCCTTTTATTAACTTTCCATCCCGGCTTTTTGCTATTCCAAGACGTGAACCAAAAGAATCGTACATTGCTATTCTCCCTCTATGCGTCTCCGACGCTACCGATCAGTGCTTCGCGGATCTGCATCGGCACTTCCGCCGACATATCTGGGACCGGGGCCGCGGCCCCGACCGACATAGATTGCTCAGCCACCGGCTCAACAGACTGCTCGATCGAAGACTCGATTATCGGGTCGACCATGGCCTGGTCTACGGCCTCAACAGATCCCATGACTGGCTCGATGATTGACTCGGACACTGGCTCCAGCACCTGCTCAACCACCGTTTTGTGCACGGCCGTCAAGAAACCACACGACAGCAGTGCAAGCGGGCTGAAACCGAGGTTCTCGTAGTTCGTAGCCGGTCCGGACAAGGGAGCCGGCGTCGGGGAGAGCTCAGTCGCAGGAGCCGATGCCACACCGTCCTGTCCCACAGTCGCTGTGGCAAGATCAGCAAGATGCTGTAGACCCTGATTGATCGTAGAGTCGTCACCGGATGCTGCTCTGTCGCCGTTAGCTGATGCGGCGGCGGCGGCGGCAGCAGCGGCTGCAGCTGCCGCCGCGACGGCTGCTGCGGCTGTACTGTTCGAGTTTGCCGATGAAGACGACTTCAGACGCCTAGCTAGGGTCTCACGCAGCGGACCATTCCACACCGAGCTGTTGGGGATCTCAGTGGCACCATCAGCGCCACCCTCAATAGGGATTGGTGTCGGCGCCACGACTTCAAGAAGTTCGCTAAGGGCACGCAGTGCAGACTGTCTCTCGGTGGCCACCTTGGACAGCTCGGCCAAAACGAGACCTGACAGGCAGATGAAGTAGTGGTGGAAGGGGCTGATGGGTGGGTAGTACGACGACGACTCGGACACAATCTTGACATTTGTTGTGGCAACGACGAGGTTGATGAGCTTCTTGATGGCCCACAGCACCTCCGATGCCAGCGCGGACGGCACCATGAGGTATGCCAGCAAGCGATATTGCCAGTAAGCGAGGTGAACAAGTGGCGCAGCAGACTCAGTAACAGTCTCTGGCAGGTCAACGCGCCACATTTCGAGGCCGACGTCAAGCTGGCGGCCAAGGATCGTCAAATCAAGTCCTGGAGATATTGAGGGTGTGGTGGTGTCGTTGGAGGATTGTGCAAGAGCGAGAAGACCGGGCACAAGCGAGGACCCGAGCAAGTACGACAGTTTGGTGAACTGGAACGCAGACTCGCCGAGAATAATGCGCAGCCCAGACGAGAGCACGGCGGTCCGCAGCGGAATCAGGAGAGGCTTGCCGAGAGCGAGGGCGTTCCACCGGTCGAGCACAACAAGTGACCACCAGGCGCGCAGAGCAAGCCGGGCCTCCGAGTCGGACTCCGACTCGCCCTCGACGGGGCCAGTGTTCCCTGCAAGTGATGCTGCACCAGAACTAGCGGCTGCGGCCGCCGCGGCCACGCCGTTTTGTGCTTGTGGCAGATCCATCTCGTAGGCGACAGCAACGGCACGGGCCAGGAGCGATGTTTTTGATAGGCCGCCATGCTGGCCCTTTAGGGAGGACGGGCCGTGCGAATCGGCCTCGACCGCCAGCAGGAGAAGAGTCTGCAAGTGCACAAGATCCTGCAGCGGCGACCGCGGCGTGCCCTCTGTCTCCCACTGATAGAGCATGAAGCTGGCAACGCGCGACAAGCCGGGTGTGGGGACCTCGAGCGAATCAGCGACAGCACGTATCGCAATAATGAAAGCATCTTGCAGAGACTGCGGACACTGCGCAAGGATATTGACCATGTGAGACCTGTTGTTTGGGAGAAAGGGAAGCGCGGGGTGGATCGCAGTCAGGTAGCTGTGATAGACGGACTCGTCCAGCTCTTGTGACTGGTGCTCGGCAGCAGTCGTTGGTGGGGCCAGGCGTTCCGACTCAGCTATGGACTTGGCAAGTGTGTTGGTCGTGTCCTCGATCTGAGGTTGTGGCGCGAGCGAGGCAGAGGTGTAAGGTGTACGGGGGGGAGCGGCGGCTGAAGTGACCGGGGCAGCAGGGGTTGGTGTTTGGAATGGGTTTGCCGGACCTGTCCGAGGAGTTGTGGCCGCCCAGGCAGCATGACGGTTGTTGTTGGTGGGCGTATTTTGGGGTGACTCGCTCGTGATACTAGTGTATGGCCGCTTGGCGTTCTCATTGAGCGCAAAGCCTGCATAGCTGCCCTCGGCCGAATCGCGGCGACCGACACCGAGCAGATCGAGGGCATCGGCGGCAGAGGAAGGGTTTTGACCTCCAAGCTTGCCCTCGATGCTGTTGATACGATCAGCAAGTTCCTTTATATAACCTTTGCTCGGGCCGCGCTTTTGAGGCACTCGGCTAAAAAGACACTCCACGTTGGAGCGCCGACAGTTTGTACACTGCTCAGTTTCTGACACTGAGTCGCACTTGATTTTCTTCCTGCGACAAGCATCACATGCCCGCGAGACTTTGGACCGTTTCCGTGGCGGGATGTGGTCGACGTTGGAGTAAGCCTGTTGCGCCAGGTGTGCCATCTGCAGCGATGATGACATATGTGCCACCGACTGTGATGCGTCGCCGTAAGCGCTGTGGTTTTGGACATCGCCCGCGTGCTGGATGTGGTGGTATGCTGCCGTGACGTCCTGTCCGCCGTATGCGCCATCGGCTGCTGCGGCTGCGGCTGCTGCTGCCCGCAACGCTTCCGCTTCGTCTTGTGCAGCGTTATCAACGGCATGGTACTCTTCTTCACGGCGCGCATTGGCTTCGCGCATCATCGGCGCCAAGCCCTGGCTCAGCTGCGCTGCCAGCTGCAACTCCTCGACACTGACGGGTGCACGAGCAGGCTGCTGGTGTTGATGCTGGTGCTGGTGCTGGTGCTGATGTTGGTGCTGCTGATGCTGATGCTGGTCGGCGTCCTGCTGGACCTGCTGATGTTGGTGGTGCTGTTCGTGTCCATGGTGCTGCTGCTGCTGCTGCTGCTGATCCTGGCTCTCGGCGTGTGCAGCGGCAGCCTGCTGGACGTGTTCAAGAGCAGCCACGGCATACATGTTGTTCTGGTCCTCGGCATGCGTCGTATTGGTGTAGGAGTTATCATCGCCATGGTGATCCTGGCCCTCTGTCTTGAGGGCGCGCAGGTGCGACTCTGGGTAGGACTCGTCATGAGACGCGTCGTCGTTGACGGCACTCACTGCTGCCGCCAGAGCCTGCACCTCCGCTGCCGTCGTAGCGGCCACGTCGTCTACTGATCCGTCCTGGTCCGTCTGCATGGCGTCCACGTGTTGTGCTGACAGCTGCGGGTCTATTTGGTCGAGCGACACGTCGCCGTCTGTTGCATTATAAAAGGATGCGGTACCCTGCGCTTCCGCAGAGGGTGTAGGATACTGCTGCGCGAGAGCCTCGTCTGCATTTGCAGAGAGGTCGCCTTTGTCCATCGAGTTTGGAGACGGCGCAGGATAAGTCGAGCAGAGTATTGACAGGTCGGCCACGGATAGTGCAGGGAAGCCGCAACTGCCGGTGTGGGGTGGATGGGTTGGTGGATGGCGTTGTCGCGAAACTTGCCGTCGCCGAAAGAGATGAGTGTCCCGACAACGAGCGGGTATCACAACGTACCCTGCAGCAGGTAGCCCGAAGCGAGAAGCGCGAAGCTATTACTCTCGGGACTCTCGCAGCTTCTACAAGACTTGTCACGTATTAGCTCGGTGTCCGCACGTCACGACATCAGACAGCTTTGCGGGGGACATTGAAGCTCGGCCAGGTCCACGAAGCGCGCGTGCCAGCCGGGGCTACACTAGTAGCAACCGTAGCAGCATTGCGCTTCGTCGCGCGTGAGATGGCGCATGCTACCAGTACTTATAGCCACCTATCGCGATCTGCAGTATTGAAGCCGTTCGGCGGCGAGGCGCGAATTGCATCGCGACGGCACCCCTTCAATGGCCCAAAATTAAACAAATGGCGCCTGGTGGCATGTTTCCAGACAAAATCAATGCAAAGCACAGTGTCTACATCTGACATGCAGATGATTAAGAAGAAAAAAGAAGTGGACTCACCTCTCGTCAGTACCAGACCTGGAACTGATGATATTCCGAAAATCGAGCTGTAGGCGTTGGCAGGCGGAAGAGGAAGAACCAGACGGCCGATGTGGAGGGAAAGGAGAAAGGAAAAAGAGAAAGTGCGAGGACGGCAGGAGCGAGTGAGGAAAACTGGCAGTCGGCAGGAGCAAATTTTTCAGTGGATGATCCGGCACGTGACTCTGGGGAAAGATGACTAAGTTTGCTCCTTAGTCATCCTACACCGTGAATAAATCTTGATGGTGTTTGACTGATGTGTTATTATCGCTTCTGATTCTTTGATTCTTATTCATTATTATTTTTGCTATATCAATGCAACTTCACGCTTCTATACGCACCAGTACAGTCTTCACTACTCGGTTGTCTGGTGTTATTGGTGCTATTGTGAATTTGCTAAATTCACCTCGATCATTTTGTGAATGAGTTTTGGAACAAGAAAACGAAAAGTAAAGAATATCAGCTGAATGTCGCCTGGAAAATAAAGTCAGATCTATTAGTAGTAAAAGCTGCCTTGAAAATTATCGCTGCTATCACCGTTTGGAGCACATGTGAAATGATATAGCCCGGCAATGTATTGGCGTTTAGTCTACCGAGACAAAGCAATGTTGGCTGACTGCCTTCTGCCTTCTGCCTTCTGCCTAATCTGATGACACTTCTTTATAGCCATGCTCAACCAGTCCATTTTGATAAATGGCTAGAGCTATGACTGGGCGACCTGTTTGATCTTCACAATGTCGACATTCGACGGCTTTATCAAGGAGTTTCCTGATATCCAAGGTAAGCTTCTCCGTGTCTCAAAGTCTTTGGGGTTGCAGGTGATCACTGGCGAGCACTACTGACTGTATAGTCGACTACTTCCGAAGCACAGCACAGACAGCACGGCGCCGACCACTGGCGTGCTTCTTGAGCCATGTGCATAGCGACCACTTGGTCGGGCTGGACACCCTCCGATCCCCGTTGTACGTAGCTGCATCCTTCTTCTACGCAGAGAGTGGTCATGGATACTGACTATACAGTGTGTACTGTTCTGCAGCGACAAGAGCACTTGTTCTTCAACTAGAAAAGTATCCTTGCCGCATCAACTTCGCCAAGGGGATCCTCGAGGCACGCAGACGGACATACAAGGACGTGAAGTACTTGCTGGTAGGTTGGTCATGTAATGAGTATGGGGTGCGCATCGACTGACCAAATAGAAACCCCTGCCACTAGATACGCCAACAGCAATCGAATTATCACCGGGCAATGGCATTCAGGTAACGCTGTTGGATGCCAATCACTGTCCGGGCTCGGTCATGTTTTGTCAGTGAATATATATCTATGCTGCTGATGATCCGGCCAACTAACAAAGCCAGTGTTTGAAAACGAGCAAACGGCTGCACTGTATACGGGGGATACACGACTAGAGCCATGGTTTGTGAACTCTCTTGTGCGAAATCCGAGCCTTGCCGAGTATGTTTCTGGCCTCCGGACACTGGACACTGTCTATATGGATACAACCTTTCTGCAAAAGGATGTCGCGTTCCAGACGAAGTCGGAGGGCCTGTGCGAGCTGCTCCAAGCAGTGGCTAAATATCCGCCAGATACCGTCTTTTATTTTCGAGCATGGACCTTTGGGTATGAGGAAGTATGGACTGCCCTTTCCAAGGTTCTCAAGTCCAAGGTGCATGTTGACGATTACAAAATGAGCATGTACGCATCGCTTATTTCCAAAGTTTCTTCAAACCGATTTGGGGCGCAATACCATTTGGATGCTGCTGCTCCCGGCCTCGTGGGATTCATGTGTGCCAACACTGAGCACAGAGGATGCCTGCAGACGGAAGATGAGTTAGTTCGACTTCACAGTTGCGAAAAGGCGACTGATTATTGTGACTCTGTTCGCACTTCTTCCGTTGTATGGATCCGACCTATAGTCTGCCGCTATCCTCGCGGGCAAGGCGAGATGGCGGAAATGGGAGCTGGTGGCGGCGGCGAGGATCTCAACAAGGAGGCAGAACTGGAAATTTCCAGCCAGCACGAGATCGACCAATTCTGCCAACTGCTTTCGAAGAAGAGCGAGTCTGTCAATGAGGACGACAAGGACACGCTTCGCAAATTTCTACATGGCCGTCGTATACCGATGCACTTGGACGTCGGCGAGTCGCAGGTGACAGATGACGGACACGACCAGGTTGGAGCCAAGAAGATTGAAGATGCATTCCTAGATATGGTCAACAGTCACGGCGATGCAACTGGCGAGGGCGACACATACGGAAAAGCTGAATCACTCCCACGATCCATCACTTTCCCCTATTCCCGCCACTCGTCCTACGAAGAGCAATGCGATCTGCTCGAGAAGCTGCGGCCAAGAGACGTTTGGCCATGCACCGTCAATAAAGACACGTGGTTTCGCAATGGTACGCTTTTGAGAGCAATGTTGTCCAGAATAAACATAAAGCTGACTATAGTAAGGCGAGACTGTGACTATACGAGATCTTTTCGGGAGGTACTGCACAGGAAATGTGTTCCGACACGACGAGGAGGTCGCGTCAAAGTACTCTGAGCAAGACCCAACCTTGTATGGGATTGACGATTGCCAGATGTCCGAATTAACGGTTAGCTCTGATCTGCAGTGTTCAGACATGCCCCCCCAAGAGATCCAATTCGAGATGATCGTCGATGGCGTCGATGCCGTCAATGAACAACTGCCGGCATTGCCGTCTGTCGGCCACCAACGCTCGGTCTCGTCATATTTGGACCTTCCCTATTTCTATCACTACCCATCAGCTGAGCATGCAGACTACCACCCCAAGCAAGTGGAAGAAGACCACAATGGGCAAGTCTCGCAAGTCTCACAGGTCTCGCAAGCCTCGGCCCGGGACTTCGCCCGAGAGCGACGTATACTTTCCCACCAGGCCATTGTGAGCAATGCTGTTGGCGGCAACGACTGGGCGCACATTGCACTGTCGAGCACGTCGGACAACCATACGACGCCAGACCCCGACCTTGGCGATGGGTGATGTGACTGTCAAAGACGAAAAAGGCGGAAAATGCGGGGAAGTGAGGAGATGTAAATGAGGAGATGGGGAAATACTTATTCACTTTCTTGACATTTGGCTAAATGACACCCCGGAGGACCTTTGCAAACGATCGCATGTACGATAGCGGGCCATGGGTAGAATGTCTGGGATATATAGTGAGAGCATGTCACAAAGATATTGCGGGAAGATGCCGTAGAAACTGGTTGGCTCGAGATCACCAGATCACAGGTCGAGATCGCCAGATTATAGGCAACTGAGATCGCTGACATGGCTCGCTTTCGCCATTTTCTTGTGGCTTTTGCTACCTTGAGCTTCTTTTCAGCTACGGGCGCGGCACACCCGGCGGCCAGAGCTGCTGCCAGCCTCGTTGGATACCTGACGATTGTGTTCCTCGGTGCCGACCCCTACATCTACTTCTACCTGAGCCAGGGCAACAACCCGAATGCGTTTACAGCCTTGAACAATGGCAGCCCGATCATCAAGCCGACCAAGGGCACCGGTGGCGTGCGCGACCCGGCGATTGTACGCGGTGGCGGCAGCGAGGCTGGTGTGAAATGGTATATTGTCGGCACCGACCTGGATATCAGCAAGACAACCTGGAGTGCCTCGCAGCGCACCGGTTCGCGCGGCATTCTGGTGTGGGAGAGCACGGATCTGCTCACATGGACAAACGAGCGACTTGTGGTTGTCGAGGACAGCACGGCAGGCATGGTATGGGCCCCCGAGGCTATTTGGGACGCGTCCAAGGGACAGTACATGGTCTTCTGGGCATCCAAATTCGTGAGTATCCCCGCGCATCCTCTCTGCAAAAGTCATTGCTAACCAAGCAGTACAACACGTCGGACACAGCCCACACCGGCACGCCGACGAACACTGTCATTCGCTATGCATACACCTCCGACTTCAAGACATTTTCGGCCCCCAGCACGTACATTGACCGAACGCCCAGCGACACCATTGATCTGACGATCCTGCCGCTGTCGGCAAGCCCGGGACTGGCCAATGCCGATGTCGCGCCCGCCAGCGAGACGTTCTTGCGCTTCGTGAAAGACGAGACCTTGAAGACGGTCTACACAGACTACTCGACGACGGGGCTCTTCGGCACATTTACGCGTCCGGGTGGCAGCTCGGCGTATATCCAGTCAGGCGTGGAGGGCCCGGCGGCGTACTGGGACAACGAGGTGCCCGGCAAAGCCCACCTGCTGCTAGATTACTACGGTGGCAGCGGCTACCAGCCCTTTGAGACGACAAACTACGAGTCGAACTCGGGCTGGACGGCGAGCAACAAGACTGCATTCCCAACCAACCTCCGACACGGCAGTGTGCTCCCCGTGGATGCAGGGCAATATGCAGCACTGGCAGCGAAATGGTGATGGGGAAGAACAGGTCAGACCAGGACAACTAGCCGTACTTCAAAGGAGGGCCTGGCCGTGCAGGTCAGCCGCACATTGTTCTTGGGTAGGCGCTGGGAGGCGCAGCAGGAGAGTGGTAGCAACAGTCGAGTAGCCTTTTGACAGTTCCGCCTAACCTGCAGAGTAAGGGAGAGAGAGGTACGGAATATGACTTTAAGGTTATGGTTATGGTTATGGTGGTTTCTTTTATCTCGAATTGCATTTGTATATTTCTTTTTCTTATTTCTTCTCCGTATTTTCCCTTTTTTTCTTATCTTGTTTTTTCTTCGCTTTATGTTGTATTCATACTCTTGCCACCACCACAGAATAACCTTATATCTATCCAATGCATGCACTTTAAATAGTGCCCTGAATCTTGTTACTCCTTTCGGTATGCATCCCGCATGTCTTGTCTTGGCTCGAATCCTACCATGCAAAACCTCGCCTCTCTTTTATTCTTCTTCCTGCTTCGTACTCCCCCCCAGGCTATTGTTTCTTTTCAAGTGAATATACACAGGCCAGAGTCCGTCTTGTTCGAGTCTTCATATGCATGCAGAAACTGCATGTTTCGTAAGACAAATCTCCGTCTTTCTACCCCGTCTCCCCGCCCTCACGACATACTCATTGGACAACATACAAGGCGGCCTCAAGTGACACGTTAAATTGTATTGGCAGATAAAGTAAACTAGAAACAGAAGCTACCAGTCATGTTGAGGAAAAAACGCCACCATGCTACCTGATTTCTGTGCAAAGTATGGAATATCGAATATATGCATAAATGCTGTCTTACTCCTGGGGTCGGGGGCCTGAACTACTGGCCTTTTCTTAATTTATTGCGCAGCTGGGAATGATATACATAGACAATATAGGAAATACTAGCAAATTATAAGACGGAAGAAAAAAGCCGAAGCCAGGCTCACTGATGACGGCGGGTTAGTCCTAGCTGAGCCGTAAATCAAAGTTAGGCGCCGTCAGAGAATGCCGCTATTCCCACCTCTGACCATCACATATCACTTTAACCTGCGAATGGCCAGTGCTTCTCACAGTTGCAACATTGCAAATACAGGGCTTCAACTGCATGATGCATAGTCGTGATTTCATACTGGTTTCCTATCTCACATCGCAGACCGTCAGATCAGAACGTTACCTGCTCGGCTTGCGTCCTCGGGGCCTCTCGAATCTGCCCGAGGATGTGAAACAGGACGAGTGGGCGGCAGCTAGTATTTTCTTATATGCTGTGCTTGTAATCTTTACTGAAAGTGCGTAGGCCAAATATTGAAAGGCCATCCCGTAGTCGATGCCTTCGGGGCGTTCAGCCTCGTTCGCCTGGCCCATACCTCAATACCGCCCAAGCCCCCTTCCCCTTCACCTAGTACTTCATTACCTCTCCTGCATGTCTTGCTCGTCCTCTGTTCTAGACTGCATTCGGTCCCCATTCTATGCTTCGCCAACAACTGTTCTCCGTTTTCTTATATATTCTCACGTACCCTGTCTCTTATGTAGCTGCACCCTCCGGCGCATTTCATCGACCTACCACAACATTCTTGTAAGACTTACTTCGAGAGCTCCTCGACACTACATTATATACAGTCTACTACGGCACGATGTCATTACGATCATCCTACGGCAAAGCGGCCGTCTTTCTTGCCGCCCTCTACACCCTCCCACACCTCGTTGTCGCAAACGCCAATGCGGCATGCTACAATCCCACCGGTACCCTCGCGCTGGGCTACTACCCATGTGACGCGACTGCCTACATTACAAACTGCTGCGCATCCGGCTGGACGTGCTTTAGCAACTCCCTCTGCGTCGTTACCACTGCCTCCGAGTCTTATCCCAACCTGACCATGGGCGCCGTAGAGCGTGCCATGTGCACAAACCCGATGTGGAACAACGATATTTGCGGCGACTTCTGCATCACTGGCTCTGATAACAGCGACGGCGAGATGGTCGCCTGTGGCGATAACCACTTCTGCTGCCTCGGTGACTACAATGCAGGCCTGTGCAACTGCACAACGGCTGCTGATGGTAGCACCGACGGCGACAGCTTTGTTGTCAACGACGGCCGCGCGCAGACCATCATTGATGTGACAGCCACGTTCACCGGCACGGTATCATACCTCACATCACAGCCTACACCATCTCCGACCACGCCGGGCTCGGCAACGCACGGTGGCAACAGCAACACAGTGAGCGGTGGTAGCCATACGGCCACGCCTACAAACACAGGCACAAGCACAAACACAGCAACACCAGCGCCCGAGCCGAAGAAGAAGACCAACACACTAGCAATCGGCCTAGGCGTAGGGCTGGGTGTTGGTGCAATTGCGCTGGCGGGCGCCGGCTACTTTGCGTACCGCGCGTGGCAGCGCCGCCATGGCGGCTTTGGCCGCGGCAGCTTCAGCCGCCAGTCTCTGCCGACCGACCTTGCGCTGGATGGCACTGACTTTGGCGAGCAGATGGCCATGAATCCCAATGCCTACAACCGCGGCATCGCATCGCATGTCAACCTGGATGTAGGGCACGACTTCCAGCATGTGCCGCCGCCGCCGCCGCCCCAGCCCCGAGCTGGTGCTTGATCCTATGTGCTCAGTTCGGCCTCGTTGTTTGGTTGTTGATTCTTAGATGCAATGTTGTTGTGAGGCGTTCATATTTCCTGTTCATCCCTTTATTATTTTGCCTTCATTGTTCAGGCAAGCTGCTGCCACGTTTTGTATATATCCTCGATAGACTTTCCCTTATATCCACTTGTGCCATTTTATAACTTGGGGCTGTCTTTGCCTGCCTTTTTCATATGCTCGCTGAGCCAGCCGAGGAGTATCTCTTGGCCCTTCTCGCCAAGTTCTAGGCTGCCGTCTCTTGGGAAAGCACCTATGCCGACTTGCTGCACCCGGCGTTCCGACTCTGTGCTTCTAGAGTCTGCTTCATTGTCGTTTTCGACTGCTTTGTACTCGGGCAGCACAATCTGTTCTGCTGCTTTCTTTCGTTTCAACTCATACCTGTCGATGCCACGGCGCAAAAGACTGGCCATCTCGTCCGCCTGCGCAGTATATGAGTTCCTTCCGTGGACAGCCTCGGGAATTTTGCGTGGTCTTGGCTTGCTGTTGGTGCTGTGGTCCACCGCGTCTGCCTCCCCATCCGCCAATGTATGCATCAAGAGAGCAGGCGGGATAGTGAGTGTGGACTGCATTGGCGGAAATGCAAGGTATGCCTTTTGCGACATGCCCATAATCAATATGGACGTCTCTCGTTTGGGAATGGGTACACCATCCACGTCCAGCGCAGCTCTGTCTTCCATCTGCTCCAGCCGCAACTCGGCTTCCTCAATGCGTGTCCTGTTTACTTCCTCGTCAAAATCAACAGGCGGAACAACGAGCCCGGGTGTTCTGAAGAAAAGGCACGGACTCAGAAAGGTGTCGAACAAGTCGGCCGGTGTAGCAAAGAGAGACGAGAGAGACGGTGTGCCAGGAGCAATGCGCTTGATCGTCGTGGCATTGTCCGCTACAGGGATGCCGTCTGCCGCCATCTTCACAAATGCTGTCCAATTGTAGATGCCATTGTATGCGGCGACGCCGCGGATGGCCATGTGCCGGTCTCTATATGACTCCGTCAGGGCAAGAGATGTGGCCAAGCTGGCACCAAGGTGTGAGCCGTAGACGTATAGGTCGCGGCGTGGCTGCATGCGCGACCGCTTCGAAAACGACGGGCGCCGCGCGCGGCCTGGTTTGGTCACCTCGACAGGCGGCGGTGCCAGATGCTTCTGGATCCAGTCGTAGGCAAACATGACGTCGTGAAGTGGTGTAGGCCATATGTGGGTTAGAGGCGGCACCTTGGTTCGTGCATCTCTGTTGGCTGTCTCGCTGCTGGCTTCATCTATCTTGGCAGCCGACCATCGATAGCGTATAGACACGATGGGAATGTTTTGACGCAGCAGATAGTCTGGAGGGCTGGCTAGGTCATCTGTGTACGATGCTGGCTGGGCTTCTACATCCCCTTCAAAGTCTTCTGTCGCCTTGATATGAGGCTGAGGAGATGGGGGGAGATACAGCAGCAGAGGTGTTGTAGGTGGGTGCTCAAAGACATTGTACAAGCTGTTTCGTTAGCTAGGACACTGTATGGCATGGCTTGCCAAGGGGAGACACACCTTATAATCATGCTTCCTGAGGATTTGCATCGCACAAAGACGTGATTGACGCTTCCGTCTCCGTCTGCGGCCCGTGCCGAGAAAGCTCTGCCTGTTGAGAAGCATGCGCCCAAGACGAGCCACCGAACAGGCGGGACTGCCACTGGCTGTCTCCGCCACAAGGTGCCACATATACCCGGGCGTATTGCCATCGTTCCTTGACTAGATCTGTGACCGTATCAAGTTCGTTCGCCGTCTATGCGTGCAGCACTGGCCGAGAACAGTGCATCCTGCGTGGCTGCTGGCTACAAAAAGAATGTCTAGGCGATCCGAGACTAGCGTGTATATGTGCCAATAGCTGCTATGCTATGACGTCGCGTCTGTGCCTTGAGCATGCGCCTTCTTTGCGGCCTGAGATTAAAAACGTTCTCTAGATGTCGATTGTTCTATAGCGAACTTGGATTATTAGTCATTAGCTAGAGGTCAACACAGCTGTCGTTCCTTCCCGATTACTCGTCTTTGTTCCTTCTACTTTCGATATTAGAGCCGTCCACAGCAAGACGCGACGCCCAATCACAGCCGTGCATGGCTTGCCGCCCCCTAGCTTCACGCTACCCAGACTGGCAGTACTTTTAATAATAGCAGTCTTGGTTTAACGTAGGACCCTTGATTCACTTCACGATTCACATCTTACACATTGTTTTTGAAGGTAACTATCGAGATAGGTATGATTGATATCGAGGGGAGCATAAGAAATACAAGCAATAATAAAAAGACAAATAGCATCCATTCCCGGAGGACACCGGCCATCCAGGCAACAAGCATCATATCCAAATAACGCCAAGCAGACCAATTGATGGAGTAATACAAGATTGAAGGGAAGAAGCACAGAAAGCAAAAGAAAGGAAAGAATAAATGGATGTAATAAGACAAACGACCTTCGCAGCCACTTGTGGACCCAGCACAAGAGGCACAATTGTTCTGATGGATCGGATCCCCGAGAGCACTAGCCCCTTCGCATCGGTGATATCATGATGCTCATGCGTCGCCGATCCCAATCAGGCAGGGCAACAGTCGCGACCTTAGTGAGCGGTCTCGCGTCGAGGTGCGGGAGGCGGCGGCGGCTTCTTGCTGCGGTTTGGCGGCGGCGGCGGCGGCTTGCGAGCGGCGACATTACTCGTACTCCGGCTCAGGCTGTCATAGCTTGTGGCAGGCGACGCACTGCGCTCACCATAATCTGGGCTACCGCTACCACCGCTGGTTGTGTCGTCGGCATCGTCACCATACACGTGCCCATTGCCATGGCTGCTGTTGTTCGTCTGGACACGGCCTACTGGGCGAAGTCCGCTGCGAAGGGAGGCGACGGCGGCGGCGGCTGGGTTTGCGCTATTGCTGTTGCTATAGGACGAGGCGGGTGTGCTAGTGCCAGAACCCCCGTATCGGGAACGCTCGACTGGTGGCTGCAGAGAGTTGTTCCGGTCGGGGATGGGGCGCATGGGCTTCTCCGGCGGCGAGTGTGAGCCGAGGTTCGTGCTGCTGTTGGCGCGGGAGTTGGAGCGGATCGGCATGCGGACAGGCATGGGTTCTGGCTCCTCGTCTGCATAGTCTTTTCCGTGTCCGATTCTATTGAGGGTGCTGCCGTACGAGGGTGTCCGCTCAATGGTGTTGAATGAACGAGCCGTGTTGGACCGGCTACGACCGCCATAGCTGTTGCTCGCTGCTCCGCTAGACGCGGTCGCTGCGGTCGCTGCACCGGGCCATGAACGCTTGACACGACGCAGCTCCTCGGCACAGCGTTCGTGATACTCCAGTTCGCAGTCGAGGAAGCCTGTCAGATCACGGATGCTTTCAGTCTCAGACTCTTTGACGTCCTGCATGCGGCGGTAGACATCTTCATTGCTCTCTTCGTACTTGGCACGCGTTGCCCGGAGCTCCTCCTCAACGCGGAAGTCGTCACGCTTGGTCTTCTGCATTTTGGTGATGATGGCGTCGTAGGCGAGGCGGCGGTTCTCCAGCTTCTTGCGCGCAGCCTGGTACTCCTTCATCATAGCGAGGCTGCGCTCGAGGGATTCAAGCCAGGTGGATGTGGCATCGGCGACATACCGCTCCTGGGCGGAGGCAAGGCGCTCGTTGGCGCGGCCTAGACTGGTCAAGCAGTTGCCAAACTCCGAATCGGCTTCAAAGTCTTCGCCGTGGTTGATCATGGTCCGGCCGAGGTAGCTGACAGGCAGGCCCTTTTCACGGTCGTCAAATGTCTCGCCGCGGCGGCCAACCCACTTGACGTAGGCAGTCATGGATCTTTGAAGACGCTCCATACCTGACTTGTTAGGCATTGCAAGAACGGACAGAATAGCACGTCGAGAACTTACCATCATGACGCAGATTCATCTCAGTTTCGAGGTTCTTGAAGTCATCAGACATGCTAGTCTTGGCTTCGGCGCCCATCTTCTCGCCGGCCCATTGAAAGGCGCGGTCGATTTTCTTTGTGAAGTTCATATTGGGGTGTAGTTGGTGTGCTTGCCAACTTGGCTGTGTTTGCAGTCGGTTGTGAGAGTAGCAGAATTTCCTTGTTGGGATGTTACGATCGTGTGATACTGGCGAGGCAGAAGATATATAAACCGGGCGCGGGTGGTGCTGGGTGTGGCGTGCGCAATTCTTGAGCTGATATTGAAATGCGCAGACGTTTGTTTCGATAGTGTCATGAACAAACACCGGCCAAACAAAGGTGAAGGATGAGGGTGAAAGGAGACGAAACAGAGACTATGAAAACAAAACAGACAAAACAGATAACAAAGACGACAAGACGCAGACAGGACAATGAGAGGCGGGAGAGTAATAAAAGGGATGATATATGGACAGCAAATAAAGGAAAATAAGCAAATATACGACAATAGACAAGGAAGAGGAAGACACGAGCAAGGGTATGGAAGATCAGGAACGTTGGGGCGGGAAGTTGGGGGGGTTGTAAAGAGACGAGGGGGGTGGATAGAAGAGGATGGGAGATGAGATATGAGGAGATATCGAGGGGATGGGCGATAAACTGAAATAGAACTCGAAATATGGAGAGCCAAAACGAAGAACAAGCCGAATAACAGGAAACGAGCACAGGGAGCCAAGACAGAGAGAACAGGTCTTGATCTGGAGAGGCAGGATGGGCGATTCAGAGGAGGCTGGCATGAAGGGCGGCGTGGCCAGGCGGGAGAAGGACAGGGGGTGTATAAGAAGGAAATTCCCGCTCGTCTATTACCTATTGTCGTCTGTCCGTCTTCTGTTCCTTGTGCGGTGTTGATGTTCTTTTTCGATTTCCAAGTCCGTCCCTGGTCCTTTCAGAGCGGTAGGCGTATGGCCGTCCTCTGCAGTGCACCTGTTTCAAGGTGAAGCAGAGAGGCAAAGAGGGCGTGGCCGGCGACTATTGACCACTGACGGCGTGCTTTGTTGGCCACTCGTATTCCACTTGGGTTTCTATTTCTGTTAGCCATACAGCAAATTCAACTGTCACCAGCCGTTGTCTGGTCTTGTCGCCCCTGCAGGGGTCCCCCACAACCCCTTTTCTTTTCGTTAGCACGTCCTCCGTACACCTTACTGATACAAAGAAAGACTCCAAGACACCTCATTGAAATGCATACCGGTAATAAAGTGGATGCATAGTGCCAAGTATCCGTACCTAGCCTCTGGCCCCTGGGCCCTAAAAAGCCAAAAGTTGAGTATCGTAGACGACGTAGGCTAGTCGAGTGATGTTCATACCCAAACGAATACGTAGTCGTGGAGACGCGTAAATGGGTTCCCATGGGGACAGCGGGTGCAGTGGCAACTTAGTGCATTGAATAGTATGACTCGGTATATGTGGCCGCATAATGGTGTGATAGCCTGGCTGTCGTCTATGGTTGTGTGCCCTTTGTGCTCGATGCTTTCATCAGTCTCCCGTCTCGGGCCTGTTTGGTCACTCGGTGATCGCACCGGCAGGAATTGGAAAATGCACCGAGTGTGGTACACCTACTGCACGCATGCAGCATGCCTAGCTTGGCTGGCCTTGCCACAGGATTAAGTGCAGCATCGGAGGGTGTATGGATGGAACAGAGAAGCTGCGTGACAAATTGTGTCGGGGTGGGAGCAAGGGGAAGTGGGAGGCGGGGGATGCGAAGGCTCATGATGTTCCTCTCCTTTCTATCCCTTATCCTATTACATAAACAAACGAGGCAGTTACGGTGGCTGCTCCTTCCTCACGAGTACGAGTTGGGGGAAAAGAGGTATCAGATGGATCGCTCCTGCCGCATTCATCTCGAGAAGCTACGTTTCGTCCAGCAAGAAAGTTCCGACAAAGACCGTGAAATCAAGGCAGCTGCGTCTTCAGACAAGACAATGCAGACAAATCTCGAATACGCAAGAGACATGCAGACAGAAAGGTTGGAAAAGGCTGGAAAAGGTTGAAAGAAAAAGCGTTAGCTCTTCACCAGTGTGTGAGAGAGGTGGGTCGCGTCTTCTAACGACGGCGCCAGCCAGTCTCCCAGTCTCCAGTTCACTAGGCTTCCAAAAAAAGAAAGTGCCACCCGCATCCACAAACTTGCAAAAAAAGGGCAGGAGCAACAGGGCCTGGCCAGACTAGCCACCTTACAGTGTATCATCTCATGATCTTGCGACGAGCGAGCGAGCATATGGTTGTCACGAAAGCGGCCGGAGTATCGACGGAGTTTCTGCCACTGTGGCAGCAGCAATCCATCTCTTTATTTGAACATTGTAAGATTAATATATCTTAAAGATACGTATCCTCGATGACGCTACCCATGTTCTGCCATTCCAATTATTACCAAGCACCCTCCCTTTGGCAGCCATGGCGTCGCGGCCTGCAAAGCCACACTCGAAATGAGAGGGAGCGCTATATCCAACGGTCTGGCAAACGAGTAGACAAAGGCGCCACGGCACGCGAGCATGTGTTCTAACCCTTCAGCGCCTTCGTTTTGTTCTAGGTGTGCTCACCGTTGTTTCGTCTTGCTTGCTCTGCAGCCATCCGGGTTTAGCGAGCGGCTACTTGATTCATCATCGATCCATGTGTGTTGATATCGTTTATTCCGTTTCTTACAACAGGCTCTCGTGCACGTCCATTGCTCAGTCGGGTCTGAAGAGTGCGAGATCTGACGCCGCCATGCATGTGGCCCTTGAAGCTGGCCGCGCCCAAAATTGTTTCAGCCTCAGGGCGTTGAATGCCAATCAGTGAATCTCCTCCCTGACACTCTTTGAGCCATCGCTATTTTAAACTATCAATCTTCACTTCTTACAGAGCAGCTATTAATACCCACCTGCCTGTCTTCCGCGCTGTCCGGACACCTGTCCCCGATCAGTGCCAAGCACCCACGGCGATCAAATCGATTGGCGGTGGCGAAGCAATTCCTACTCTGCTTCGTATGAGTACAGTCGTTGTCTTTGACTGCCATAGACTCATCGTTTACAATTTTACACTCATACATCTTACATATATCGAACAAAGCAGCCGCCCGGAATCGTCGGATGCTGGAATGCATCTCTACGTCGGCATAGTCTCTGCTGACCGCCCGTCTTCGCATTGAGCGCGTATCCTTTTGCACTCTGACCCTCTCTGGCATCCATAGCCAATGCCCGTAGCCAGGCCGCACTGACATGCAAAACATGCAAAACATGCACATGTTTAGGGAGCAAGTATCAGATTTTGCCATTCCCTCCGGATAGCTGGCCAAGCTTCTTGCACGTTTGATCACCCGCCACATACAACGTAAATACCAGAGATACGGATACGAAAGCCGAAGTCCGTTTGGCATCTTGAACTGTCCATGTTAAGATACCACATGCAGCTAGGATCTAGGCCAGCCGAGTGTCTTGCCTCAAGAGCTAGAGAAGGTTACCCGTACTCATAGTATTGCTCTACGGAGAAAGTGAAAGCTTGCTTCATGTGGACAAGGTTGTCCTGACATCAAGCACAAGCCCACCGGGCAGAAGTAATGACTAACGGCCAAGTACAGCTACCATTGTGTATCCTCCCAACCTCCCGTCTGATCTAGCCTGCTTCCAAGATACTTCCGCCCGCCGCGATTGACGGCCGGCGCCGGCTTGGTACGGCATCCATCATGACGAAAAGCTTAGTACTCAAAGCAATGAATATACATGTACTCTTCGAAAAGCCAGATGAAAAATAAGAGAAGAAAGTAGAAAGGGAAAAGAAAGATAAAAGAAAAGAATAATAATAAAATGAGAAATAATAAATAATGGTGTCATTTATAACATGGCCGTGTCGTGACGTCGTGGTGTTAGTCATCCCCCGCATCCGACTTCCGATGTGATGACTCCCACACTAACAGCGTACGAAAAGTACCCGGCCAGATTCGGCAATACAACGGGTGAAGTCTGGGGTAAGATTCAGTTTCATTTTCTTCCCCGGCATTGTTGACTCTCTTCCATCAAGCTCAAGCGATTGAATCATCCAGATCAAGCAATGGCCAGTGTTGATGCAATCCCGTTGGCGTCGCTAGGCACACGCCGGACCGGTCCCGGAGTCGTGGCAGCTCCCGCGCGCCCATCCTCCCAGTCCAACGAGCTCCCGGTTAGTGGGCTCGATGATGCCGACGACTTCCACTCTACACCGGCGCTGCCACCCGTGTCGCGCAGCCAGCAGGCCTCTGTGCTAGCCGCCTCGTTTCTTGCCATTGCCCTCTCCATCGGCTACAACCAGTGCTACGGCGTCTTCCTGGAGTACTACAAGTCCGACGGCCAGGATGTGCTGCGCTTGGCGGCGGGAGAGCAGAAGCCGTCTACCGCACTCCTGGCCTTTGTCGGCACTCTCGGTGCGGGCCTTACGTGGGCCGGCAGCATCTTTGTGAACCCGTGGCTGTCCCGTGTCGAGCATGCGGCGGCTGTCTCGCGCAGCGCTTCAGCACACACATCCTTCCTGCTCTCGCCCCGGGGCATCACATTGGCCGGTGTAGCTCTGATGGCGCTCGGCTTCTTGCTGGCTAGCTTCTCAACCCAGGTGTGGCACCTGCTGCTTACGCAGGGCCTGCTCTACGGCATCGGCAGCTCGATGCTCTATTTTCCCCTACTTGGCCCGGCCCCTGAGTACTTTTCACGCCACCGCGCCACAGCTCTCGGTATCATCTTGTCGGGCGGCGGTGTTGGCAGCCTCGTGCTGACACCTGCTGTGCGCGCTTTGTTGTCGGCCGTCGGCGGGCGCTGGACTCTCCGTTCTCTAGCCGCTCTCGATCTCGTGGTCGGTCTACCTGTTGCCTGGGCTGTACCACCATCCCGTTTCCCCTCCGTTGTCGCACGCGAAGTCGATAGCAGCGCTAGTAGTGCTGGCATTGAGGCTGCAGCGTCGTCACACGTAGTGGCTCGGCGCCGTACGCACGTATCGGCCGCCCTGCTCACAACCCCAGCGTTTCTTCTGTCGGTGGCCGCCGCGTTTTGCCAGTCTGCCGGTGCACAGCTGCCCCTCACATTCATTCCCAGCTATAGCGTTGCTCTGGGTCTGTCTGCAGGCACGGGCGCTACTCTGTTGGCCGTCTCTAATGTTGTAAATGCTGTAGCACGTGTGGCCACTGGCTATGCTGGCGACCGCTTTGGGCGTCTCAACGTGCTTGCCGTGAGCCTTGCCGCTGCCGCCGTTACCGTGGGCGCACTCTGGGGCACTAGCGTCAAGGCGGCAGGAACTGAACCAGTGTCGTCTTCAGCATCAGACTCCGTCCAACTCTGGATGGCTTTCATCGTGCTCTACTCAATCGCTGCCGGCGGCTACTATGCGCTGTTCCCGGCCACCATTGCTGATGTCTTTGGCATCCGCAGCTATGCCGCGGTCAACGGCTTCATCTACTTCGTGCGCGGCTGCGGTACCATGCTCGGCAGCCCTGTGGGTGGTGTCCTTCTTGGCAGCTCGTCATCAGCATCGTCTTCCGCGAGCTATGCCGATGTGGTCGTCTGGGACGGCGCTCTAATTGTCGGCTCGGCCATCTGTGTTCTCGGTGTTCGCTGGGCTGACGCTCTCCGGCGCGGATGGGCATGGCGGGCGTAGTCCATCCTCTCTATCAAGCCACGCACTTGTATCGTTTTGTATCTTATCATATCACTCTCGCAGCTCATTTCATCAATGACGAATCCATCTCATCTCTCTTTTTCGTTTAGCTCTTTTTCCACTTGGCGGTCTTGGGAGTGAGATTCGTAATATTTCTCCTTTCTTATTGCCGAGCTCTTGTTCTTGGCTCTCGTTCTCATTTTGTTGTTGCGATGCAAGATACCAGCGTGAGCAGCGTCTTATGTGCCTTTCAAATCTCACTCTTACGTGCATCGAGTATTCCTCTCGCCATTGCCAATTGCTCTCACACTGCTGATGCTATAGAGGGGAGCGTCTTACTTCCTTCCTTCTATTTTGGGCAGTGGTGATCGCGGTAGCACTTCCGTAAAAAGTGGACATACGTATCGGTTTCTATGCTCCTAGTTGCAAACCAACACCTCCCATTGGCTGGCCGCGACTCGCCCTCCACGTGTAAGTACGCGGCCCTGCTGACAGTAATACACCTAAATGCACCCAGTCCACTGGCACAATCCCCTGTGGGCGCTGTAAGTGTACTGGAGCAACCTCCCTTTTCTCCACTTTTCCGCCTCACTAAAGCATTGGCGTGTCATCTCCTTTCTGGGCTTTCTGGCTGAGTTGATGGCCGCCGGTCGTTCCTTCCCTGTGGATGTGTATTTTTCAGGCTCTTGCCCTCGTGTTGGCTTCGATCTCATGCCTCCCTTTCGCTAGTCCTTCGCCCTTCGCCCTTAGTTGCAGCCCTCCCCAACCTGATCTCCTTTCTCCTGGGACGGCCAGAGACGACGAAGACGACAACTTCGACATCCACGCACAGACGACCAATTCGGACCGCCAGGCTTACTCGATCTCACGACTGGTCTTGTTATCAGCTTGATCTCCCCTCTGCCCGCCTCCGAGCCTTCCGACTAGCCACTCCGTCATTCAACAGCCTCGACCGGTTTGAAGCTCGACGCTTTGGCGTTCATGAACGTTTAGGCATTTCGACATCTCGACGTTTCGACATCTCGATACCCCAACGATACTCCAATAGTCCTATTCTCTACCTCCATGATGTCTCTGCGGTCTGCTGGCCTTTCGACGGCCGGCGTTGCCCTTGCGGCACTCGCCCTGGCCGTTCCCGCGCTCGCCCACGAACACGGCGAAGAGAACATCCCCGAGGGCGCAACAATATCAATCGACCCCATCGACGCCACTCTATGGGTGCACATCCTGCTGCAGACCTTTGTCTGGGGCATCATGTTCCCCTTCGGCATGGTCCTCGGTGTATGTTCCTCTGCAACCTGCTTGATAAGATGGCTGGCCCCCTGCTAACAAACCAGATGATCCGCAGCCGCTGGCACGTTCCCGTCCAGGTTGCCGCAACCGCCCTCGCCATCCTCGGCTACGTCCTCGGCCACATGCACAAGGGCCGCTCCTTTATTGGCGGCAACGTCCACGCCAAATTTGCGACCCCCCTCTTCTTTATGCTCGTCGCCCAGATCGTCCTCGGCGTGTACCTCAAGCTGCACCTCGAACGTGGCATTAACGGCCGCATCCGGCCCGCCTTCCGCATTGCTCACGGCATCATCGGCAAGGCCTTCCCCCTTGTCGCCTGGGCCCAGATGATCTTTGGTGGCATTACAGCTCTCGGTTTCTGCCAGGGCGACCACCTGGGCCAGTGCCTTGCCCACTTCATCATGGGCGGTGCGTTTGTTGCCTACGCCATCCTGCTGACCATTCTCCTGCTGGTTGGCCAGGCCTGGCTGAAGCGCACCGGCCGCTCGCCTGAGTTCTTTGACAGCTCTGTCATTGCCGCATGGGGCTGCGTCAACACCTTCACCGAGCACCGCTGGGGCACTGCCTGGGTCCGCAACGATTGGCAGCACACTACCATGGGCGTTATCTGGTGGAGTGCCGGTCTGGCCGGTATTTGGCTGAGCCGTGGCCGCGACGGTCGGCCCCAGCGCAACTTTGTTCCCGGCTTCGTCCTCTTCATCACGGGCTGGGCCATGTCGGCGCATCCCCAGGAGCTCATGGTCAGTGCCGCAACACACGCCATGTTTGGCTACACGCTGATGGCTGCTGGTGTTACCCGTATCATTGAGGTTTCCTTTATCGTGCGCGATAAGAACGGCATCTCCGCGGACGGCATAGAGTCCAGCAGCTTCCAGTACATTCCCGTCTTTGTAAGTCCCCCCCCCTCCACCCCGGATTATTGCTCGACGTTGATTTGGCTAACAACCTTAGCTCCTTTACGCTGCCGGTTTTCTTTTCATGGGCGCCACAGAGGAGCAGATGCTGCTTGTTGCTGGCTCCGGCATGGACCACGTTGCGTACATTCTGATCCTCTACAGCCTGGCGTTCCTCGTCTTCCTCTTTGTCAACATCCTGATTGGTGTATACGACCGCGCTGCCAACGCTGATTTCCTGGCCGCCAAGTACAAGCAGCTCCAGTCTGCCCCTGCCGAGGAGGCCGGCCAGACCCGTGTCAACGGCCACATCCGGTCGGACAGCCATGAGGTCCGTGACGCCGAGGAGTTTGAACTAGGTGAACTTTTGAGTGATGACGAGGAGGATGAGGAGCGGTCGTCACGCCGCAAGCTCTACAAGGAGGAGGCTCTCGATGATGACAGTGAGGAGGCCAGCCTTGTCAACGGCAACGGCACCGCACGCCATTCATGAGTCTTGTAGTGTCAAAGACCTTGCACGTTGATATTTACTGACCCTTTGCTCGCTTTTCATATCTCTCGTTTCGTTTCACGTATATCCGTTACCACCTTGTTTGTTTTAATTACCTGGCATATATAAAATGCGAAAACGGAGTTTCGGGGTCTTTTGTTGGGACAGTTGTGTTATCGACAACTATTTTCATGTTGTTTTCCCTTATTTATTTGTCTCTGGGTCATTGGCTGGTCGCTTGTTAAACATTCTTTGGATATCCTCGTGTTTAATCCCAGATTGCCACACAATACACATTGACGAGTACATCATTTTCTTCCCTGGGCCTGTAGATAACAATCGCAAATCTGCACCACGTACAAAATCAGTATGAAATAACTACAAAAAATAACACCACAATATAAAAAATACAGAGCGTCCTCCTAATAGGTACTCCTTATTCATGCAAGACGTTTTAGATAGATATATGAAACTCACGGACAAGGAAAAGAAGAAGCTGGCAGTAGCAAGCAAGATGCATCCCGAGAGACTGTGAGAGAAACATGCCGTAAAAGACTTTTCGTGTTGTCATGACTGACGATTCAGGCAGTAGTTATTGTCAACGGGGCAGTCACTCAGCTCGGGGCCCCTTTCTTAGCTCTCCCCGGGCTAGGTTTGTGAAGTAATTACCTTTAGAATTTGCAGAAGCACCATTGCCAGCATCGCTAACGGTGTTGTATGCGGTGCCAATCAGCTGGCCACGTTGGCTCGATCTCGGACTCGGATAGCGGTATCGAAGACACTATGCCATCTCATAGCAGTGTGCGCAGTAAAGAATTGAATGCTGCAATAATAGTGACAGCACTCTTGGCTACACCCCAGATCACCAGTTGTACAGTATGACTCAAAGCAATCAGGCGAGACCTACAGAGGTAGGGTGAAGACTTAACTTACCGGGATCCGGATATGTGAGGGAGCCAATCTTGGGCAGCTCGATATGAGTGCCCTCGGCAGCATGTCCGGTGGGGATGGACCAGAATACAAGAGCTATATTACCGCTGTGCGTTGTGTCAAGGAACTGTTCACATGAGTAGAGGGCTGGGCCCAAAGGGAAGAGAGATAAGGGAGAAGGGAAAAGAGAAGGGTGAATAGAGATGAGAGTCAAGGGTCAAGGGTGAGGAGGTGAGGACATGCGGAGGAAGAGACACAGGTAGAAAATCTTGTGATGGTTTTGACGGTGCTGCGAAATCAAAGTACTGGCAGAGACGTTTATAGCTACGGGGGAGAACGAGTTTATATTTTTATCCGGATGACTGGGATCCAGGTTTTCCGTTGTCGAGGCCTTTGCAGAAGCCATAGGATGCCATGAAGACACGATGCAGCATACACAGTCCAGTCATATTTACGCACAACCTAGATCGCGCATCAGCATTGGACTAACGACATTGAAGCTGGCCAAGATAGTACGGGAGGACCGCGCGTGGTAATCTAGGAGAGGTAATCTAGGGAACAGAAAGAGGCATATTCTAATAAAAGATGTAACTTAAGTGGTATATAGCAGCTTCAAGAGTTGCGTGCCACATGTGTAGAATCAGTGATATTCAAAGGGTAAGGGCAATGCTCGTGGCACTCTTTCGGTTGTTGTTGGTTTGGTTTCTTATCTATTTTTTCTTTTCTTTTCTGTTTTGTTTTGTTTCCTCTTTTCTTTTCTTTTAATAATAATTATTATTGATCTACTATTAAATCATATTCTTATTTACTTACTGTCCGTCAACAACACCTAAAATTATTCATATGGTATCCAAGTAAATCTATAATTAAATCCTACCTGGCCTTAAAACGTCTATCCCAGAATTAGTTGTGGCCATCACTTGTAAGCTTAGGATTAAAGCAGCGCCATGTTGTCGAAGCGTGCTAAAGCACACTAATCGACGGGAGCGGGGCTTGACCCAACGGGCTGGGACACTTACATGCACTGACTAAGTGTGGATAATGTGGCTTGCCGTGTGGCGTTATAGCGCCTAAATTAGGCCTGGATCTGGCTGAGTTTGTTAGTGAAAAATCTTCTTACACAACGCTAATAACGACGTCGTCTACCGTGAAGCCTTTGCCTGTCCTGGATCTCTCTCCTCCCGTCTCAACTATTTCGAACTACTCAATATTATAAACACTCTGTTTTGGTCATCATACCGTCACACAACTAGACAGACATACCCCCAATTCTCTTCCCTTCACCCTTTACTTTACCTTTCTGCCTCCATCTCAAAATGGTTTCCGTCAAGAACCCTAACAAGACGTCGCGCAACCGCATGTCTGCCCGTGCGGCCACCAAGCGGAAGCTGCAGAAGAAGATGTCTGCCGACGGCGGCCACGTTGACCGCGTAGCCAAGGCTGATACTAAGCGTGGTGCTCGTCCCGGCCTCATGCCCACCAGCGGTCCCCGTGCCCCCCTCAGTGCTAAGAAGCAGAAGAAGGTTATCCAGCGCATGACGCTGGCCCTGAAGCGCAAGATGGAGGCCAACGGCGGCAAGCTGGATGAGCTGGAGGAGCTGGAGGAGAAGGGTATGTCATAACCTAACCCATCGATTTTAGGATAGAGTTACTAACAGTATAGACGACGCTGAGGCCAAGGCTGAAGATGTTGAGGAGATGGAAATCAACTGAACCTGTTTGGATCTCATCTGATCAATGTCTTGATCTCATAGCAGCACCCTACTGCTTCATTGAACCATTGAACCGTCAAAGTCGTTGGATCACTGGATCACCGTGTCTAGTTGTCTACGCCTTTTCCACTTGTCTCACGACGGAGACATGAGCTGCTTTTCCCTGCCATGAGGCTATGCGACGATCTATTTTATTTTTCAAGTTTGTTACGACACTCATATCCCGCCAGCGTTGCTTTTATTTGGTTCATTCAAGCGTGGCCATCGCCACTGCACCCAGTCTTGTTACCGGCCTCTTGTCGAGTAATGCTGTTCGACATAGACAGCACCACACCCGTGGACTCACCTCAATATCTACCATCCCATTTACCATCATCCATCATCATCATCATCACCATCATCATTACTATCGTCATCATCATCATCAACAGCCACAAGTTAACAGTTCTGTACAAATAATGAGTGCGTCGGCGAGGATTTGAAGATAGCTCGATGGCGGCCATCTATCCTGGGAGACGGCAGCCAGGCTGAAAAACGCCGCGCTGGCCTCCCGCATAATGAGCCGGATTAGCCCTGGCTGTGATTACATCTTGGCCCGACATGTGAGATATATGATGTCAAACGGGATGGGTCTAGCCCTATGGATGATAATACGATATACAAAAGAGAGGTTTTATGAATTTCTGCATGCATATCGTGATATGGACGCTGCGTTTAGTTCTTCTTGCCTACATTCGTTTCGGTTTCATCGAGGCTGCATATTGTAGTGAATTAGTGACTAGCAAAGACCAATCCAGCCTGTCATAGCCATGTTCTATAGGATGCGAGCGCGGGGGCCGACAGCATGACTCAGCCTGCACCACATCTACAGACTAATAGACAACCGCGTGCCGACGATACACGACGAGAGACATATACGAACTACGACTCCTCACAGCGCTAAGCGTGAGGCCCGACTGTATCTGGGGCGATGACGACAAAGTGATGGCTTATGCCTAGGTCACTGCCGAGGGAACGGCGGTGATCTTCCAATTCAAACTCGACGTGGGCAGCCTGCAATCGCTGACGAACAGGATTGACAACTACTACCACGACAACGAGGATGGCTACAGTAATTTCGTCAAATATAGGGCTGATATGCGACGCGCTATTTGGCCTGCCATTACCACGGCATGGCCTAGCTGTGCCGTCGATCCTAAGACGTTTGAGGCGGGCACTGTGATCCAACTTGTCGTAGGGCACACAAGCGAGGCCACCTGGGACGCGTCCAGGGACAGCCTGTTTGGCAAGTACCTGGACCTCCTGCGTGGTATCGAGGACGACGCCCTTGTGCCCCGAGCTACTGTGGGTGGCGAGCACATATGATTCACGTGTCCGAGATGCCAATTCTGCAGAACCTGGGCGGCAAGGGCTGCAGCAAGCTCGTCGGTGTAGCTGGCAAGGACGGCCTAGTCAGTCCACTACGACGACGACGAGTTTGCCCGTCGCACGGTGGACGCCTGGTCACGGTCCAGCACTCTGGCTGCGGGTATGGCAGAGCACAGTTATCCCCACATGCAAAAGCCGCCAAAGATGCTCGTCTCCGTAGGAATATGTCAGAAGGCGGCGAGCAGGCGGCTTGGAATGACTGGAACGTGTTCCTAGTGTGGTAGGAATGCTGTCACAGAGCGTCGGAGCATGCCGAGGGGTTTGCCGTGGGCAGGATGATGTGGATGCTGCTGGCACAGACAGTCGACGGCTTTGGCGACGTCGAGCATCCCGACGACGTCGATGTCGTTGAGATGACGTGAGCGAGACTCCACGCCAGTGGGTAGCCATGGCCATGCTGTGCATGAACCGCGACCCGAACAAGCGGCCGCTGCTGGTGGATGTGGTCAGATTCTGGGGCGTCGAAAACTCGCTCCATGGCGCCGGCGTCTGATGATAAGAGCTCTGAGATAACGATAAGAACCCTTGCTCGGAGCGCACGACCGATCTGAGCATCATCTGATCCTCTTGTTATACTTGCATATATACTTATTTATATTTTCCTATATTTTATTGGTTTATTTTAATATTTTCTCCTGTTTTCTTTTGTTTTCATATCTTCTCTCACATCCAGCTTCCAATCCTGTCCGCTGCCACCCCTGCGCCTGCTGCTATCTACGGCGACCCTTTCACACCGCCCACGCCACTCTTGGCAGAAAACAACCAGAGAGAGATTAGAGATCGCACCTTGGCACCGGCACCGGCCCATGGCCCCTTATTGGCTCGTTGCGGTGCTTGTGTCGTACTCTACCTGTTTCTGTAAACAGAGTGCATGGGAACACGGCCGTTTAAATAAGAGTTTAGTACGGAGAATAATGATCTAGGACTCCGCTAGTCCCACTATACCGTGGCTAAAGATTCTGGCCGTTCCACTATACGCTGGACGTCGGCCTGGTCTAGCGATATCTAGTGGTGTCTCTAGCAGCTACCAAAGAGTGGGCAGACCTTCTATCGGAGAGTGGGAGATCTGCTGCTTATCTATGCCAAGGTCGCTGCAACAGCCAGTATAGCATCCTCGGCTCTCATGCCCATTGTGCTCTTATACTCAACAGCTCCCCTCAGTTTTCTGTGGCCAGCCTGCTGTCTGTTGTTGCGTGCTACCTGTCTCTCGCCCTTGCATACCTAACCTCACACATCTCATCATGTCGACTACAGCGGCGGCAGCCACCGAAAAGGAGGCATCCAATGCGGCGTCCCAGGGCGATGCGTCCTCGGCCGAACGCCCGCTCACCATGGCAGACCTCGGTGTCGACGAGAAGAAGCTTGTCCGTAAGATGGACTGGGCTCTGATCCCGCTGGTGATGGCGCTTTATATGTTTAGTTTTCTGGACCGGTAGGCAATTCATTCACAGCAAGCAAAGGCGTGGGATGCGGTTGGAATACTGGTTGGGATACTGACACCCTCTCCCTTAGTGTCAACATTGGCAATGCGCGTCTTTACAAAATGGAGGAGGACCTCGGCATGCACGGCAACCAGTACCAGCTGGCTGTGTCGATCCTGTTTGTCACCTACCTGGCCTTTGAGGTGCCCAGCAACCTCGTACTCAAGAAGTTCACGCCCAGCCGCTGGATCGCGTTCATTGCCGTTGCCTGGGGCACCATTGCCACGCTCACCGGCATTGTGCAGTCCTACGGCGGCCTGATCGCGTGCCGGCTGCTGCTGGGCGTAGTCGAGGCCGGCCTCTTCCCGGGCCTCAACGTATACCTGACCATGTTCTACACGCGCCGCGAGATTGCTCTCCGTGTCGGCTTCTTGTTTGTGTCCGCCGCACTGGCCGGCGCCGTCGGTGGCCTGCTCGCCTACGGCATCGGCCATTTGGACGGCGTCGCAGGCCTCAGCGGGTGGCGGGTAAGTAGCCCAATAACCGAGAACGGAAGATGGACTGGTAGAGTGTCTCTGACTTGCTAACACATCCTTCAGTGGATCCTCATCATCGAGGGTCTGCCGACGCCCCTGCTCGGCGTGGCCACCTACTTTCTGCTGCCCAACGAGCCGGAGACGGCCTACTTCCTGACCGAGGCCGAGAAGCGCGCTGTGACGCTGCGCTGGGCCGGCGAGTACGGCAGCACCAAGAGCGCACAGCAGTTTAGCAAGGCCGACATGATGAAGGCCTTTTTGGACATCAAGGTCTGGGTCTTCTGCGCCGGCCAGTTTGGTGCCGACACAATGCTCTACGGTACGCACAGATGGAAAGCGCCGGAGCGAAAGCATGAATTATTACCGAATTACTGACACAACGACACAGGCTTCTCGACCTTCTTGCCGACCATCATCAAGAGCCTGGGCCAGTGGTCGACCGCCGAGGTGCAGCTGCTTACGGTGCCCGTCTATTTTCTTGGCGCCGCCGCATACATGAGCTCCGCGGTGGTGTCGGATCGTATCCAGAAGCGTGGCGTCTTCTGCGTCGGCTTTGGACTCATCAGCGTCATCGGCTACGCCGTGCTGCTTTCGGACACATCGGCCGGTGTGCACTACTTTGGGTATGTCCTGCAGCGTGTCCCGCGTCTTTCTTCTTCTTTATCTGCTTTGCTTGTACTAACGTGTCCAGATGCTTCCTCGTGGCCATGGGACTGTACGTCATTGTCGGTATCCCTCTTGCATGGGTAAGTCTTTCTGGTCTTCTGTATATCCCAGCTCCCATCTAACTATATAGATGCCGACTCTCTGCCCCCGCTACGGAAAGCGGACGACGGCAAACGGCCTGCAGCTGACTTTGGGCAATGCCTCCGGCATCATGGCCCCTTTCATCTAGTAAGTGCATGAATGCAATCTATATGCTCTTGTTCCTGTTCCTAACACCCTCTAGCGCTTCTACCGATTCCCCTCGCTTTATCCGCGGCCATGCTGTAACGCTGGCCATGGTTGCCTTTGCCTCGGCCGTCTACGGCTTCATGTGGTGGTACCTCGGCTACCTGAACAAGTGCCGGGATGCCCAGGAGCAAAAGGCAGCAGACGAGGGCCGCCCGCTAGCGTCCCGCGAAGAGCTCGAGGAGTTGGGTGACGACAGCCCGTATTTCCGCTACATTATCTAGACACGGAGTACTGTGATGCTGTTCTACGCCTGCTCCTGTCGTCGCCATGGGCCCAGGCCTATGATGTACACCTCAACAAAAAAGGAATAGGATGTAGAGTAGCCTATCTATTAAATATCTACCGAATACTTTACCATCTTCATCCCACTCTCTGATACTGCTTCCCACAACTTCAGCCCACCGTGTTATTGCACAGTCTACTTCTCCAAGTCATAGTCCTTGCTGAGATGCTTCTCGTTAATTACCCCTGCCGGCAGCGCAATGCCATCGACGTCTGTATCTGCCTGCAGCACACCCTTGATGCTGTCGTAGCTCTCACCGGGGAAGAAGCCCTCGGATGCGGCCATGTACTCAAAGCGCATGAGGTCGGATGCCGCCTCGCCGCCTGGGATGACCTGCGGGTAGACCGGCGGCGGCC
Source organism: Ophiostoma perfectum (assembly GCA_029298845.1). Taxonomy (NCBI): domain Eukaryota; kingdom Fungi; phylum Ascomycota; class Sordariomycetes; order Ophiostomatales; family Ophiostomataceae; genus Ophiostoma; species Ophiostoma perfectum. Next base: position 213,390 of record JANSLV010000015.1, read on the forward strand.
AGATGCGACAGAGCACGTAGTACACGAGACTTCCCATGGTGAACGAGAGCAGAAATCCGAGCTTGTACATGTTCTTGCTGTTTTGGTTGACGGACTTGGGGTGTAGCGCGCCAGAGACGCCATGCACCGTGAAAGCGACTCCGGCGACCCAGGCGGCGACGGCGCGCAGGTTCCAGCCGTGCCAGTAGGTGTATGGTGCGCCCGCATCCATCGTGTACAGACTGGGCACGTGGAAGTTGCCGCGGCGGATGAGCCAGTAGTCGACCACCATGGCCTGAAGTGTTAGCTTTTGTTGGCCTTGTCTTGTTATTCTTTGTTTAAACTTACACCACAGATCGGCATGAGAAACACTGTATAAGAGCCCAGAAAGGTTAGAAAAGTCGTGGCGCTGGCAATGATCTTCCACGGCACACACAGGGGCGCCATGATGGCGCAGAACACCTGGCCACGGACGATGTTGATATACCGCGGCCAGAGACCCGAGACGTCGGCGCCGACGGGGAGCGAGTTTGAGCCAATGTTGGTGGCAATGACGGCCAATATCATTCCCTGGAAATTAGTATATGAGACAAAGAATAGAAGGAGACGAAGAGAAGAAGAGAAGAAAAGAACAAATAATTAAGGAAAATAACATACAAGAGAGGCAAAGATGATACCGGCACGGGCAGCCGGGCCCCAGTACGTGGTCAGGATGGCTTCGTAGAGGTCCCATATGTTCCAGTAGGCTTTTCCAAAGATGTTGACACAGGCGCTGGTCGTTGCACAGCTGATAAACATGATCAGCACCTTGCTGATGAGGATGCCTGTGGCCTGTGACCAGGTGGCCTGGGCAGGCCGCGTCGCGTAGCGGGCAATGTCGGGCTGATTGATCAGGATGGGGCAGAGCGCTGCCATGACGGAGTTGATGGCCTGAATCATGGGCCACACGAGAGCCTTGCCCTCCAGCGTCGGCTTGGCCTTGCTGCCGAAACTGAAGTGGCCGAGGCTGCCACCATTGGCATGGATAGCCCAGCCAAAGACGCCGAGAAACGCGGCAGTACTCACGACAGACTTGACGACGAACAGATGGCGAATGACGGTCGGGTGCACAAAGACAAAGGGCAGCTGTACTACCCAGAAGAGGAAGAAAGCCAGCAAATTGGCCGACGTGATGCCCGCACTCTCCGGCAGCTTGTTGGGGATGCTATCCCAGTGGCGGCCGAAGATGGCGCGCATCAGGCAGGCTGTGATGCGGCCGCCGTAGTACGACTGCGTGGCAAAGTAGATGATGGCCACAGAGGCCCGCACGACGATGAATAGCTTCGAGCCGGCGACGCCCGCAGCCGCGCGCACGTACACGGGGAAGCCGACATGGTAGCGCGTAGCACCGCGCGAGTTGAGCACAACCACGACGCTCAAGATAGCCGAGCCGATGACGGCGGCAATGATGCCGTGCCACCATGCCTGTCTATTAGTACTGGCTTAGTCTCGATCAAGGACGGAGGAGGCAACTCACGAGGCCAATGGAGATAAGAGACGCGCCAAGGTTGTAGGAGCTGGGCGAGAAAGTTTGCGTCAGGTAGTAGGCGAAGAAATGGAGCGCAGTCCACGAGCGGTGCGCTGGATGACACGGCGTTAGCTTTCACAGGCACGGCAAAATTCCATGTGCGGCGTATCTTACATGGTGGCGAGGGAAGCAAGTCTTCGTTAAAGTAGGTGCCCTGCTCCTTAGTCTGTATGAACTTCTTGAACTCCTCTTTGGACGAGAGAGCCTTGCGGACTCGCTGCCGGACGGCCATGGCGTAGTGTCGGGAGAAAGAAGGGTAGCGGGCAGGACGGATGCGTGTGCAAGAGGAGGCAAGAAGTCTTCACGATGGACGGCTGTTCTTTTGTGTCTGTACTATGCCCTCTGCCTTGTCCGGTCGTCTTCGCGGTCCTCTGGTACTCGCCGGCATGGGGTGCGCCCACATATACTCACATATACTCAGATCTTCGACGCATGTCCTTCGAGACTAACACAACAAAGTCTCTATCTGGCAATATTGCAACGGCCCATGTTGCAAAGCCGATGCAGCTTCAGCTAAGCAGTCTTATCAGGGCATCTTATCTCCATGATAGATATTATGACCCCGGCGTGTAAGCGAAGATCGGCGTGCAGCCGCGTCGACCTTAGCGTCGGAGGACATCCGACACTAGATACTGTGAGCACCACCGCAAATAGAGCGATGGAGAGCCAGTGGTGTCGTCCGTCTCCGCCTTTCGTCTTCACTCGGAGCATCGGGATCCAGCAGCATCGGTGCCGCGGGAGCCTGTGATGGAGTCCCAGGAAAAGCTAAACGGATACAGAATAGATAAAACACACGGCAAGAGTAGCGGCACAGATCTCCTAAAACCGTAACAAAATGCATTGAAGAGATGAGCTGTGCTGCTGCCGTCATGTGTGTTCCTCCCCCTTCATTACTTTCTCTCACGCTCTCCTCTCTCCTATCGCTTGATCAAGACCGCGACGATGGGCCGGCGTGACCACCACACGCGGCCTAGTGCGGCAGAACTAGCACTGCACGAACAGACAAACCTGCTGCCGCGCGGAAAGCTCGTGCTCGTGCTGCTGACGCTGTCCGTGACGCTCCTGGTGACATTTATCGACCAGAACGGCATTAGCGTGGCGCTGCCGACCATCGCCGCTGATATCCACGCGCAGGACACTATGTCGTGGGCAGGCACGGCATCGCTGCTGGGCAATACCACTTTCCAGATGCTATATGGACGGCTGTCAGACCTCTTCGGGCGCAAGGCCGTCTACCTGGGTGCCGTGGCCCTGCTGGCACTTGCGGACCTTGGCTGCGGCCTCGTTCGTGGGCCGGCTGCCTTCTATGTATGTCGTGGCCTGGCCGGCGTCGGCGGTGGAGGAATCACAAACCTGTCGATGATCATTGTGTCCGACATCGTCACCCTCGAGCAGCGCGGCCAGTACCAGGGAATTATCGGCGCCATGGTCGGCCTCGGCAACGTGGCCGGCCCCTTTCTCGCGGCGGCCTTCATCAGCAGTGCCCACAACTGGCGTGGCTTTTTTTACTTGCTGGCGCCCCTAATCACACTTGCCGGCATCCTGGCCTTTGCCCTGTTGCCGTCGACATCTCATGGCCGCCCTCCCTGGCGTGAGAACCTGCACAAGATTGACTATTGGGGCCTGCTGACCTCGTCGAGTGCCGTCATCCTTCTGCTCATTCCTATATCCGGCGGTGTGTTCTCCTTTTTCTTTCTCGTCCCCCCCTTGTCTCACCCATCGCAAACACACATCTCTAACAGGCACTAGGTGGCAACTACTACGCGTGGCGGTCGCCCATGGTCATAGCGATGCTGGTCCTTGGCAGCATCTCGCTCCCGGCGTTTCTCTTTGTCGAGTGGAAGCTTGCCAAGCTGCCCATGATGCCTCGTAAGTTACTCTTTGCTTCTTTGGAGAAATCCACAGACGATTAGCCTGTGAGGATATGACTAACAATAACTGCACAGTCTCAATCTTTGCCACGCCCGCTGTCACCGTGATGCTAGTGCAGAACTTCCTCTTCGGTGCCGTTTACCAGTCCTACCTCTACTATGTGCCCATGTACCTACAAAACGCCCACGGCTACACGCCGCTGGTCTCCGCCGCCATCTGCGCTGCGCTAGTTGGCATGCAGACGCTGGCTTCAGTTTTGTCGGGCCAGTATATCTCGCGTCTCAAGCGCTATGGCGAGGTCATCTGGTGTGGCTTTGGCCTCTGGACATTGTACGTCGCATTCCTCTCCTAGAACATCTACATCCCTAGACACCTCTATATGACTCCTTTCCTATTTAATGTCTTCGCTAACCTGTACTTAGAGGTTCCGGGCTGTCATTACTATATACGCGACGGACGCCGGCGGGCGTCATCATTGTGCCGCTCATGGTCGTGGGCACTGGTGTCGGCTTTATCTTCCAGCCCATGCTCGTGGCTCTGCAGGCGCATGTGCCCCAGGCCCGCCGTGCGGTTATCACTTCCAACCGCAACTTCTTTCGCTGTGCCGGCGGCGCCGTCGGCCTCGCTGTGTCTGCTGCAGTTCTGCAAGCCACACTCCGGAAACGACTGCCGTCTGCCTACGCTAGCCTTGCTCACAGCACGTACGCCGTGCCTGACCTCACCACCATCCCAGCCGCAGACGCCGCGGCAATCCTCGATGCATACATGGCCGCCAGCCACGCTGTCTTCATCCTTCTAATACCGCTTATCGGCATCTGCCTCATCGGCTGCGTACTCATCCGCGATCAGGGCCTACAGTACAAATATCCGACACAACCTGCAACAGCGGCAACGGCAGAAAAAGGGAGTGTTCCGCCGCCGCAGAGTGGGATCATAGACTCGGCGTCATCCACGAACGTCGAGGTGGATAAAAACCAGGGCTTGTTGACGGACACAGAAAAGAACGTCGAGCGTTCATTATAGACAAGGACCTAATTAGTTTTTAATTTTTTGGGGAAAAAAGGTGGTCATGTATAAGACATCGGATTATATAAATGCATTTAAACTGGGATAACAAGGCATACAAAAGGGCATTTGCAGGAGAAAACAGTACATAGGAGCATATAGAAGCTTGAAATACGTTCACAAAGTCTCACATGTAACATATGTCTGTCATTGACCGAGTCGTATGAATAAGACTATATACATATATATTTATACCACACCGAATTTCAGATTTTCTTCGCAGCTACATGGTCTTCCAATCGTAGGCACTCTCCCACGCATAAGCTGCTTGCAGGATGCGAGCCTCATCGAAGAACTTGCCCACAATCTGCAGGCTAGCCGGTAGCCGTAGGCTAGGGTCTGTCTTCGCTGGCACGAGGCCGATGGGCATCGCCAGCGCGGGGTGGCCGGTGCCGTTGAATTGTGAAGTGTTTTCTAATTTCCCGGCAGAAGCAAGCACATGGACGCGCGGTGAGGCATCGGCCGGCGGCAGGGGGCTACTGGGGGTGATGGTTGTGGGCATGACAAGAAAGTCGACGGATAGCAGGGCGGCATCATAGGCGTCCTGCAACTGACGCATGAGATTGACAGACTTGGCATAGGCAAGCGGATAGCGCGCCCAGCCGTATGAACCGGCCAGCAGGCCCTCCTTGCTGGCCGTACTCATCTTAGATACGGCGGCAGGCGTGTACGGCAGGCCCTTGCACGCCAGAAGGTCTGTCAGCAGTACTTGGCGACGGCCCGTGGCCTGGCCGAGCATGCCCATGTGGTTGCCCATCTTGCTCATGACCGTGTAGATACTACGGCCGCGCGTGTGCATGGGCACGCTCACCTCGCTGACCACCGCCCCGAGCGCCGCAAAGCCGTCCACGGCACGGTGAAACGAGGTTGCCACACCAGCATCCAACAGCGATGACGCCAGGCCCTCAACAAGTACGCCGATGCGCATACCCTGTAAAGGACCTGCCCCAGATGCGGCTTCCTTGTTGTCTGCGGATGGCTGCCACAGCAGGAGGTCGCGATAGGCCGGTACATGCGATAGTAGCGGTGTGCCGGGACCCTGGCGGTCATCCAGGCCGTCTGCACCGGCGATGGCCTGTAGAAGGATAGCACAGTCGGAGCAGGATGTGGTTATAGGCCCGACATAGTCGACGGCGGCATCGTTGCTGGCGATACCGGTGTAAGGCACGAGACCGGTGGTGGCTTTGAAGCCGTAGAGGCCGCACAGCGCCGCAGGAATGCGAATGCTCCCACCCTGATCGCATCCGATGCCCATATCGACGGCACCACTGGCAACAAGGGCTGCTGTGCCCGAGCTGCTGCCGCCAGCCGAATAGCCTGGGGCGTATGGATTGTGTACCGGTCCTGTCGCGGCCGTGCAGCTGACAGCGCCGCGCGACAGGTTCTCACATACTGCCTTGCCCATGATGGTGCCGCCATTTTCTAGCAACCGCGTTACGACTGTCGCGTCCGTTGCTGGCACCCACCCGGTGAAGCTCTCCGTACCTAGTAAGCACGGCACATTTGCCATGGCTATGTTGTCCTTCAAGCACAGTGTTTTGCCAGACAGCAGGTCCGAGACCGGCTGCGCGTGCACACAGTGGCAGCGCCATGCCCAGCCGTTGTGCGGATTGTCCTTGACGTCGGGGAAGTGCACGTCCGTCCGGGGCGCGACGTCAAGATCTGGTGTCGGCTGGTAGTCTGTTGGTCCATTAGTATTTCTGTCCTTTACTTGATTTCTTTGGCCACTTTGGCCCCGTGCCCATCAGATACCCACCTTCGCAGTTGACGACCGCCTCAAACGCTTCTTGAGCCCGGCCTAGCAATTCTGCATAGTCGCTGAGCTCGGATTCCGGGACATCGAACCCTACAGCTTTGGCAACACGTAAGACTTCGTCCTCCGTGACAGGGGCCATTATGACAGTGGGATGTACGTGATGGCGATATTTTGTTGCAGCGCCGTTCTGTCCAATGCCGTCTTTTGCGTCGACGATGTCCGTACCTTAAAGTACCATAGCTGAAAGGTCGGATGCTCATATGGCCGTCATTGGCGGGCACGGGTGTAAACAAGCGCCTAAGCTAAGATCGGCCCATGTCCGTCTACTAGAAGCTTGTAAGACGGATGTCCGATATCCTAGATAGGCTGCGGGCGCTTTAATGATGGACCATACCTGGTGTCATAATTGACTGTACCAAGGCGAATGTTATATTTAAAAAGGGTGTAAATTACATCAAAACTTAGCCACCAACATCGCACATAACCTCGTAACCTCGTTCAAGACAGTAACACGACAATACAAAGCACGCATACACCAGGCACCATGGTACACGTGGAAGAGTCACGGCAGCTGCCGCGAGACTTTGAAGGTCAGGCTTGATCATGTTATAGTCATAGTCACCGAAGACATATTCACTTACGTCCTGTGTCTAGGTTTCGGCGAAGAGGGCTTCAACCCGCAGTGGCCGAATGGCGCACAAATTGCCATATCCTTTGTCCTGAACTATGAGTACGTCTTACATATAGAGCACAAAACTAAAGGAGAGAAGGGCAGTAACTGACATGTGTTCTACAGGGAGGGCGGCGAGCGTAACGTGCTGGATGGTGACCCGTACTCGGAGCCGTACCTCTGGGAGAAGGGAGCGTCCGGTAGCTACAAGGAGGGGCGCCACATCAACGGCGAGCAGGACTTTGAATATGGCAGCCGATCAGCATCGTGGCGCATCCTGCGGCTCTTTGCTGAATTTGGCTGGAACTTCACGACGTATGCGGTGGCGTACGCGTTGAAGCGAAACCCGTCGTTCGCGAAGGCGCTGGTGCGCGACGGCCACGAGATTGCGTGCCACGGGCTGCGGTGGTTGGACATCTGGGACTACTCGCTGGAGCAGGACAAGGCGTACATCGAGGAAAACATCCGGGTGCTACACGAGGTCACGGGCGAGATGCCGGTAGGCGCGTACTTTGGGCGCGGAACGCCAAATACGCGGGCGCTGTTTCCCGAGGTGTGGAAGCAGGCGGGCGGCGAGTTTCTGTGGTCGTCCGAGTGCTACAACGACGACGTGCCGTACTGGATTGACCTGCCGTGGGAAGCAGAGCTGCCAGCGGCAGAGCGCGAGGGCATGCTGCTAATTCCGTACAACTACGACTGCAACGACGGGAAGTTCCACATGTCGCCCGGCTTCGGCAGCTCCGTGGCCGAGACGTATGAGCAATACCTCAAGAACACCTTTGACTGCCTTTACCGCGAGGGTGGCAAGATGATGAACATTCCGCTGCACACACGAATCATCGGCAAGCCCGGCCGCTCCGAGGCGCTGCGCAAGTTCATGCAGTACGTCGCCTCCAAGCCGGGCGTCTGGGTCACGACGCGCCGCGACATTGCGAAGCACATGCGCGCCAAGTTCCCCTACAAGCCGGACGGCGCGTGGCAACAGGCATCCTCGTGAGGCGAGCTTGTCGCTACGGATAGATTATCACACAGTTGAAATTAGAGAATTAAAGCATATGTCCACTGGAGTTCGCAATGGTGACGGGCGATGTGACGAACGAGAATTACGTTCCTGATAACGCTGCGTAGATAATGAGCCATGCTAAGTGGGACTGGACGCTAGCACCATGGCAAGATGATATGTAGGAGATAGTGGTGGTGCCGTTATCCGCATCAGCAGGTAGATTCGCTTGACTGGCTTCCGATGGGCTCGGCGTAGCTCCGACAGGAGGGCTGTGGACCATGCTGAGTCGGGCCTTGTGTATCTACTATGTCTAAGAAACTCCGCACATCTGATCGCCATCGGGGGAGTTCCGTTGTAGGCCAAGACAGAATCAACAAACGGAAGAATCTGAGCTATGGGATATAGAGATATAGGGAATAGGAAATAGGATATAGAATATAGGGATATAGCGAAGTAAATAGAGAAACAGAGGGTAGGAGAGAAGGAGCATGTCCGATCCGTTTACTCGAGCGACGCCGCAGACAGGCGGTTATCCGCTCGCACCCGGCTCCCCAGCCGACGGGCACAACCCGCGAAAGCGCAGTCGTACCGCCTGTACCCGGTGCAAGAACCGGAAGCAGAAGTGTGACGAGCAGCTGCCGGTATGCTCTAATTGCCTCCGCGCCGGCGCCGATTGCGACAAAGCCGACATAGCCACCCAGCCCTTGCCGATTGCGTATGGACTATGACCTCCGCGGTGCGAGTATGACCCATGTGGATCGCAATGTTGACCATGACTCTAGGTACACACGTGCGCTCGAGGACCGTGTCGCCCAGCTGGAGATGCTTCTGGCCGAGAAGAATACGGAGAAAAACACAGCCTGCGACGGGACCAGGTCTGCAGTCGGAACGCATGGGCCGGGACATGGACTGAAGAGCGGTGATGCAACCCACCGACCGGCCCCGTCTGCACCAGTCGCATTGAGCCCCAGCTCGTCGGAGGGGGGTATATTGCGACGCAACGATGCCCTTAGCGAGGTCGTCGGCATTATCTCGCTCGGCAACTTCGAGGCACCAGCTTACGTTGGGCCGTCAGCCGGCCTCTCGCTGGCTGTCAACCTCGGCGAAATGGTGCAGGCGACGGTGTGGAAGAAGGCCATCCCGGACATGATGGACAGCAGCGGTCCGACCAGCCCCCTTCTTCATCACGAGATAACAGCCGCGCCGCTGTCGCGTGGCAGCGTCCGTGCCATGACCAAGGAGGAGATGGTCCGCTACAGCATCAAGGAGCCACCCAGTGAAAAACTGAGCAAGCGCCTGCTACACCTTTATCTGACGCAGCTGCATCCACGCTACCCCTTCCTGCAGCCAGCAGAGCTCTGGAAGCTGCAGAGGGAGAACGCCACCGTCGCTGTCGCCACTGCCACCCATCTGGCCCCGGCTCAGCGCTACGGCATCTTCAAGCTCTACATGGTGTTCGCCATGGGAGCCACACTCCTCCAGCTAACCAACAAGGACCTGAAAGTGGCACCGGAGGTAGGTCGAGAAGAGAAGGAGAGGGAGATACAAAAATGGTCGGCTTCTAACTATTCGCAGCGCTTCTACATGACGGCCCTGCAGCATATGTCGGCTGCGCGAGAGCCACGCACTGTGCAGAACATCGAGGCGATGACGCTCCTTGTCATCTACCACCTGCGCTCGGCCTCCGGTCTAGGCATGTGGTACATGATCGGTCTAGCTATGCGCACCTGCATCGACCTCGGCATGCACCGCAAGAGCTATGAGCAGGGGCTGTCTGCCACCGCCATTCATGCGCGACGCCGCCTCTTCTGGACAGTGTACGCCCTCGAACGCACCATCGCCATCTCCCTGGGACGGCCTGTCAGCGTCCCTGATCGCCAGATCGATGTCGACCTGCCACACGCAACCTTGGCGGCTTATGTCTCTGTCACTGCATTTGCCACTTCGACTGCTGGCACGCCGTCTCCAAGTAAAGATCAAGGCCAGCCTCCACATCAGCACAATGACAATTCTACCAGCCCACATCTACACAAGGGTACTCCGCTAGCGGCACCGACCAACCCGGAAGACATCCGCATGGCCATTCTTCTCTTTCAGTTGCGCCGTATCGAATCGCGCATACACCACTCCGTCTACCGCACCGACAAGCCTCTGAGCATTCTGCGGCCGAAACTGGACTCCCTGTACGAGGCTCTTGCGGTATGGCGTGCGTCTCTAGCGGATACACTGGCGCAGCCTACCACTGGCGCCGGCCAATACGACGTGGCCGGTGATAGTGCTGGTGGTAATAGTCTTGATGATAATGACGGCGAAGGGTCTGGTGGGATTGGCTACCTGCTACTACACTACCATCGTGCGGTGCGCATGCTTATCCAGCCCTTTCTAACGATCCTTCCTGTCACGGACCCTTACTTTGGGTTCTGCCTAGAGGCCGCAGGCAACATCTGCCAGTCACACAAGCGGCTGCACCAGTCACTGCACTACGGCCACAGCTTTATCGCTGTGCAGACAATCTTCGTCGCCGGCGCAACGCTGCTGTTCGGCCTGTGGACACAGACACACCGTGTGTGGTCTGTCACGCTGGCCGACGACCTGCGCGCCTGCTCGCTCGTGCTCTTCGTCATGAGCGAGCGTGCCCCATGGGTGCGCAAGTACCGTGACGCTTTTGAACTGCTTGTCGGGGCCACCATGGAGAAGCTGCGCAGTGGTGAGGCCAGCCTGGCTGATATGGCTGCCGCCAACCAGACCCGTACCCGTACACACGGCGGAGACCACGATTCGCAACGCACACGAATGGCGCGCCAAGCAGTGCGGGCACAACCACAGCCGCAGCAACAAGAACAACAGCAACAGCAAAATCAGTCACAGCAGCAGCAGCAGCAGCAGCAGCAAGATGCAGCAAGCTTAGCCGACGCCGCACGTGCATCCGCAGCCATGGCTGCCACCTTCTCGTCGGACACGGCCCCGACAATGGCGTACCTTAGCAACGAAGGCGAGCGGGAAGAAGATGGCGATATGTGGTATCTTGTCAAGGAGCTGGCCAACTGGATTGACCAAGACCAAGGCCAGGACACGCCGACGGTGTGGATGCCAGACTTTGAGACCCTGCAGAACATGTCGTCTAATGCGCCTCGCTAGACCTGGCGCCCTGGGCACACTGCTCTGATTCATAGACATAATCCACGACAATAGCAGTGCCACCTATACATACTTCTTATGCATGTCTCAGTATAGACATCGTGTAGACAATATAATCTTATTTAAGCAGCAGATACATCCTCCAAGCTTGCACTTGGCAGCACTTTGAGCACGTGAATGGGCCTCTAGGGAATATGACCATTCCATCCTGCCGGCTTCTACAAGAGAGTGTCCTAAATTCTTGTCTAATCGACCACCTACTGTCTAAAATTCCCCAGCAATGTCGGCTATCCACGTCTTGACCGTCTCGGCCACTTCTTCGCCATGTCCTATGTTGTTAGCGATGCTTGCACACACACACACATGCATACAGAATACTATGATATCATGGTCACTTACGAATGCAAAAGTCGTGCGGCCACCCACGCTCATCCATAACGATTCTTGCCCGGTTCTCCTCGTGGGCATCCCGCCGTGCGATGAAGCGGTCGCGGAAATCGTTGGCAACCCAGTGGTCGTTCTGGCCGAAGAGGATGACGAATTTTGGTGGCAAATCTTCTGCAGTCTCTTCCGTAGTCCCCTTTTCACTCGTTTCGCTTTTCTCGTTCCTTGTCGCATGGGTGACTTCCCATAGCTCATCTTCCCATTGGTCCTCTCCGATGTGCACCAGTTCATCACGGCCCAAGAACAGTGCCTGCCGCGCACCACCCTTGCTGGCCAAAAACCGTGTCGTGACTTCGGCTGCGTGTGGTGGGAACCCGAGTACGTTCCGCACGACCCAGCCCTTGAGCCATAGAGGCAGGCACCAGAGTAAGGCCTGCGCGATCATGTGTGCATATGGCCCGAGTAGAGGAATCTCCATGAGTCGTTCGAGCTGGCGGCCGCGCTGTGACTGGGCCAGGTGTGTCAGGGTGGCAAACAGCAGGACTCCAAGACGGAGCCGAACATGCGCGGACGATGCAGATGCATAGAACTGGGTCGTGCCGTTGGTTTGCTTGGACTGCTCCTGGAGCCGGCGGAAAATGTCGAGCGAGATGAAGCTGCCGACAGAGTGGCCCATCAGGACAACCTCGTCAAACGCTTCACCATGGCGCGGGCCGCCGCCTCTGCCGACGTCGATACGGGCAGCCAGCACACAGTCCATGGCAGCCCTGATCTGTGTGTCCAGATCATAGGGGCCGTATCCGTAGCATCCGCCGCCGTCGTCACCGTCCTCAAAGCCGATCAGGTTGCGGCCCAGGAGGTGGAAGCGCACATCACGGGCCCCGTCCTTTCTGCCAGCATCCTCAACCTCGTCGAGGAGAGTCCGCAGAGTCGACAAGAACGGCTCGTAGTAGTCAATGTATCCGGGGTTGCCAGGCACAAAGTAGATTAAGCAGTGCTTGGTGTCTGCGGTCAGATTGCCGCTCCGGGCCGGGTAAGATAGCCACACCGGCATTGTAGTAGTTCAGGCGCAAACACTTCGATATCGAGTACAGTTGGATTGAGATGCATGTATGCATCGAGCTACGTCGCACAAGAGGAGGTCAGCCGCAGCGGTGACGAAGGCTCCACTACCACGCGCCGCGGCCTTAAAGCGGGCCGTTTCCATTTAAGTATTTAAATTTATAATATATTTAATCCTAAACACCGACCGCTCCCGTCATGCACGGCGACGATGGGTGCATGCGCGGAGTCCTGGAAGCAATATTCTCTGCCATGCGTACCGATACCGGATCGCTCACAAGAGCATAAGCGAGGCACTCTTGGCAGGCATCTGAGCATTGCTTCGATGCAGCACGGCGATCGCATGTCGCTTGAGACCCCGACGAGCCCTTGGCCGAAAGGACAGTACAGCTGACAGCACCGGAGCCTCCTACAAAAGGACAGTGCAGCTCATAAGCGGGTGTTAGTTTTCAGATATAGGTCGGAGTGTAAGTAAATATGATCCGGGAGCAAGACTCAAGATAGAGAAATTCAACATGGCTCTCCGGCGCATGTGAACAGAACGGCAGTGGGCGGCAACGACAATCGGGTGCCGTTGGAAACCATTAGGAATTGCAGAGCAGTTTCAACGGGTAGAGCTTGCGAACGCACGGGATCATGCTCCAGTATGTGAGCATTACGGAGTAATGTGCCAGTGTGTGTAATAAAAGAAAAACGAAAAAGAGAAGAATAAGAACTAGAAAAGCGGTTGTCACAAAGCTTAATCTAGGCTAGAGACAAAGCAAGGACCTCTACAAAGATCAAAACAGCTGCAGCAACAGGTTTACCAAGGACCAAGAAAATGAACCCGAGAGATATGAAAACAAATATGGATAGACGCAAAGCTAACACAAATGACAGATCAAGACGCCCAGCAGATCCGGGTTTAACAGCAAAAAGTGACTGAATATGTCCGACGTATCAAAGACATCTCTGCAGTTGACCCCTTTTAGATAGCGAGAGTAAAGAATTCATACTGCGAACAAGCTACTCGTAGATAACTCGTAGATAAAATACCACACTGGCTTGTAATGGAATAGACCCGTTTCACCGAACATCGTCGACACATGATCGCCAAGATGACTAGAGGACGAGACAGGCAGGACGAAGATGATGAGCTAGAACTGTACTACTCCATATACGAGCAAGAACAGATACGAGTATTACAGCACGGACAAATTGCAATGACCTGCATACGTCGTACGAAATGAAGAGCCACTGCTCACGACGCAACAGCCCATGGCGCTGGTAGTTTAGTACTGGGCCTAGACACTGGACCTAGTCCTTTAGTAGTTCGCTTAGAGTTTGCCAGCGGCAGGGGCTTGAGGTCCGTTCCCATTGCAACCTTATGGTAAAAGAGTGGACAGCGCGAGGCAGAAAGAAGGCATAACAATAGTATTGTCAACAGGAGAATTTGCTCATGATCATGTCATTGATTACTCGGGCAGATCTGCTCGATACATCTTAGTTGCTCTTGCTTTTATGCTATGCCTAGGTTGTTTCTAGGGTGTTCCTATATCGGACAATATCCAAAAATTCATATTTCATCACGATATCTCGACCACACCACATCCTGTGCATCCTCGCTCCTCAACCATGCAACGTAAATAAGGTACTGGGGCATGGCGATCACTGCGGAACGAGACTCGTTCAACACAGCATGCAGCACGACTCCAACACAATACTACAGAACGACGGAATATGCCCGCTGATGTGATAGGCACTTGCACGAGCCTGCAGGATCTCGACGACAAGGTGCTGCATCCTGCGTCCATGGAACGACAATAAAACAGCCGTCGGAGGGACAGACACTTCATGCTGGCTGATCCCTCTCCGACGGATGCAATACCGGGAATACGTAAAGCAAACTCGGCCGACCCGCCCGTGCTCATATGAAGACGCAGTCTTGATATTAAGTCAACTTTCACAACGACTAGCCGTCATCTCCTGTGCCTCACCTCAGACTCTCAGTCCAGCATCTGCCTCGGCCGCTGCCACCGCTTGGACGTCCGTCGGCGCTGGACAGACCAGGCAGCTCAGGCTAGCGCCCCGTGTCCACCGTTAGCGAGCATATCAAACGCCCAGGCATCTTTCGTTGCTCATTTGCTCGTAGTGCTTCCCACACCGTACACCTCTGGCCTGGCCAGTGCTTTTGCATCCCATCCTCTGACCCAGTCCTAGTTCCCTTCTAGGCCATATCGACGGCTAGCTTCTCGCCGTATCAGTCGTAAACAGTATTAGCCGTCACCGACTTCTTCTACTACTTTCTACTATGTCTTAATGAGTGTAGGCCGTCTACGATCCTTATTTTGAGGATGCTTGGCTCTTTGCCAAGTCTTCTATGCAGGCGTGCTATGGTATGCATACTCCATACAACAGTCGTTCCCGTTACGTTTTTTTTGTTTTTGGGATTGGTTTGAATACATAGGAGGCCACGATCCTACGCCATCTTACCGGTATCCCTTGCACATTTCTTTACTTTTATCTTTTTCTTTCTTTTGTGCTGTCTGCTCAATGTTTTCCTTATGTTCTTGTTATTCTGCCACCTTCATGATTCTGCATCCATCAGCTCGCATAGACATCCTTGGTCACGATATGACAGGCAGCATTTGAAAAATCGGGTTCTTTTTTCTTCTTTCATTACGTATTTGTCCTAGCAGTCAACAGTCGTGATCCCCTGGATAGGGACACATTCTTTCAATATTTTGTGTTTGATCTTGGCAAAACATCAGCACATCTTTTGGTATTCCTATCAACACGGCAGTCTCCGGTATTCAATGCATCAAGAGTCGATTTCAGCAACTCCGTCTCTCAGCATCGACCACCACAATGGACGCCTCGCTATATGGTGTGTCTGTCGCTAGCGCCCGCGTTTATGACCCGGAAGGTGCACGAGATACACTGGCACCACTGCCGCCCGTTCTTACTCGCGGCCTGGGTGCCGTGGCCACTCTCGGCTTTGCCTCCTTTATATCATCGGCCCTTCTCTTCTTCTTCCTTACATTCAAACTCGTCCGGTGGCAGCTCAAGCCTGTATCCTTTGACGGCCAAAACGCAAGCACTCCAGAACAGACGGCCGACGAGCCTGACTCGCCAAAGACCTACGGTAACGCATTTCTCGTCCGCAATGCACACATGTGCCCGCAGAGCCAGCCGGGCCAGCCCGGCTACGTCGATACTACCGCCAAAGCATCTCAGCCGCCACAGAGCCTATGGCATCGCCTGCGTAAAGAGCCGCCCAACCAGTTCCTCATTCTCATCTACAACCTCCTCTTCGCCGACATCCAGCAGGCATCTGCATTTCTGCTTAATGTGCAGTGGCTTGTGAAGAACGCCGTCGTCGTCAACACGCCCATCTGCTGGGCCCAGGGCTGGTTCATCTCGACGGGCGACATGGCCTCGAGCGTCTTTGTCACGGCCATTGCCGCCCACACGTACATGGGCGTTGTCCATGGCTATCGGCTTCCGACGTGGGCTTTCTACTCGGCCCTTGTGCTGTTGTGGTGCTTTGTTTACGGCTTAGCCATCCTGGGTGTTATTATTACCAAAAACGGCGCCGGCGCCGGTGGCCTCTACGTGCGTGCCGGTGCATGGTGCTGGATCAATGCAGAGTACCAGGACCTCCGTCTCTACCTTCACTATCTCTGGATCTTTCTAGCTCTGGGCGCTACGACGGTCTTCTACATTGTCATCTACATACACATCCAGAAGCAAAAGGCGTCGACAGAGTCCCCGTTCATGAACCAGTCGCATGGCGAGCACTACCCCAACCCAAGCCCCAGTGCTGGTTCTCCCCAGGCACAGCCTGCACCGAGCACATCCGCATCTGCCGGCACCGAATCCCACGCCAACGCCGACGCCAACGCCAACGTCGATTCCAATCCCATCAAGCGGCTGCCAGCCATCTCCCAATCAGCTCGCCACCCGACGTTTTTGCTGTATCCCATCATTTATGTTTTGTGTACGACACCTCTTGCTGCGGGCCGTATTGCGAGCATGGCCGGTAGGGACGTTGGCTTGGCCTACTTTTGCTTTGCCGGCGCCATGATTGCCTCAGCCGGCTGGCTGGATGTGGCACTCTACTCGTCCACACGCCGGTCGATTGTGTTTGCAGGCGACGCGCCACCAGGCCAGGACACGGGTCTGGAGACGTTTACTTTTATGCGCACACCAGCGGGCCGCAAGTACGGTAATATTGTGTTTGTGCACGGCGGAAACGGCGACATTAACGACAATCCCAAGTCCCATGATGGCAAGCGGTGGCGCGGGTGGAATGATCGCGTCAAGTCGGGTCCACGCCTGCGGATTGGTGGTGACAGACGGGGTAGCAGCCACTCGTCGCTCAAGGGGTTTGGCGCTGGCGGTGGTGAAGCTATGGGCATGGCCATGTAAGTCATGACTATTTCAAACTCTTTCCGCCGTCTGATTTTATCTCATACTAACAGAACAGCCAATGTGATGTCGTTGCAAGCATTACCATCGAGCACGGCGACCGGACTATTCACGAGCGTATCGAAAACGATGAGAGAGGGTACGATAGAGGCGACGACTCGGCCAGTCTCAACAGCCGCATGGGCATCATCAAGGACGGCACGACCAGCAAGAGCTAAAAAAAAAGTCTCTGTTGCTCTCTTGACTTGGATTTAGATCCTGCAATAGGGCTGGATGTTTTGTTTCACCAAGTCGTCATTATATTTTGTCATTATTATTCCAATATACCCACAAGTTCATTCAAAGACCCTTTATGGATTGAGCCTATGCATGCCAAGTGAATTCTAAACTCTTAAGGAAGAACAAAAGAGCCCCGTCGTTACCTTTCAAGCTAAAACCCTACCGAGGCGTGGTTGATTCAACGAGAAGTCCAATACGACTGAGCAGGCAGGTTGTTCCTTACTGAAAGAACTACGACACCAAGACAAGGGCGCGTTACCCACATCCATGCCGAGCCAGCGGAGCAATACTTGGCACGTCTGTTGTGTGCCATCCTGATACTCCTGCTCGCATAGCTAGATGCATAAGCAATATAGATGCAGTGCTTTGTGCTTTACTTCCAGATGCGGTAGTTTTGTGCATCGTGTTGTTGTTGGAGCACGCGGATGCACTGTGCCTACTCCCCTCGACACCGTACAGCCGGTACCGCCGTGTCGAACTGTGTCGAGATGATGATGAGCGAGCGACCCTCCGAGTCGGGCCCACGGTGACACCTCCGGGGTTTACAGCGACGGGGCTCACGGACATAACGGCGAGTAGAACAAGACTAGATAACATCAAGTGGAAGATGCAGCACGTTGTCGTCTCCAGGCTGTCCCGACCACAGTGCTCGGCAACCGACCATTGGTATGGGATGCAATAGGGCCATCGACCATGGTGTTTTTAGAATAAACGAATGCAAACTTGGTAAAAACACTGCTATCATACACGAGGGGCGTTGCAGCGCCAAGCATCGAGGCCTAGACCGCTCTTCCCCACACACCCCTTGCTCCTCTTCTCTTACCTGTTGGTTGCTCCTCTTTCTGGGATTGAGAATGTCGCCGCATGGCAGCCATGTTGACGCATAACATAAGTAAAATGACATCTTAGCTGCAGGAGCGCTGCAGTTGTTGGTTGATAAGCAGAACCCGTCTTTTGAGGGAGTGGACAAATGCAGAAGTAAAGGAGCAAAAAGGCGAAAAGGAAGAGAAGAAGAGGCACACTCCGATCAATACGCAACCTATCTAGACGTCATATAGCCGAGCAGCGGATCCATCAACACTGGCCCGCTCGACTGTTTCCTACGTTTTCAAAGCGAGCATATTCAGCATCGTTATAGTTGCCTTTCTTTATACATTTATTTTATTTTTTGTTGTCTTCTTCTTTCTTGCCAGCTGTTTGAAAATATTGTCTATACTCTACAGCGTGCCTTTGTTTCTATTATTGTTCTGCAGGGTATTCTGTCCATCATACCGACACCTTGACTGTTTCCACTCTCCAACTTGATTAAGCTTTCATTCTTTGAATAGCGAAGACCCCCTCAGCTGGTCTCGCCTCTCGCCTTTGTCGCTTATCGTCTATTGTCGTCCAATTCAGTGGACTCTCTCATATGATCTTATATTCGATCCTAACAACCATCTCAGTCCCAGCTATCATCAGCATCTGCTACAACACTACACATCACCATGGCGCATAGTACGCCCCCTCCTAAGGGTGCGCCCTCCCACATTGGCATCGACGTTGAAACAACGACGGCTGCTACGACACCCGTTCTTGGAACAAACCAAGACGAGAAGTCGCCGCATACCAGCATCAACACAAATAATGCTGCCACCGATCCTCCAGTTGATGCCCCGGCTGATGCCCCGGCTGCTCCCCAGTCCCAGGCCGAGAAGATGACCACCATCCAGATCGTGCTCTTGATGTCTGCTCTCTGCATGTCCGTCTTCCTCGCTGCGCTCGACATGACTATTGTCACTACCGCCCTCCCCACCATCGCCGAGGACTTTAGCTCGTCAGCCGGCTTCGTCTGGGTCGGTTCCGCCTTTATGCTTGGTTCCGCTGCTGCTACTGCCAGCTGGGGCAAGTTTAGCGATGTCTTTGGCCGCAAGCCTGTCCTCCTGTGCGCCAACCTCGTCTTTCTCCTCGGCTGCGCTCTCTGTGGTGCTGCCAAGACCCTTCCCACTGTCATTGCTGGTCGTGCTGTGCAGGGTATCGGCGCCGGCGGTCTGCTGACGCTTGTCAACATCATCATTGGTGATCTGTTTTCGGCACGCGAGCGCGGCAAGTACTATGGCATGATCGGCATGGTCTGGGCCACTGCGGGTGCTCTCGGCCCAGTTGTCGGCGGCGCCCTCACCAACAACGTCTCTTGGCGCTGGTGCTTCTACATCAACTGTACGTCTCCTTGCATTCCGCGTCTTTGGATACTGCTAACGTTCGAGTAGTGCCCGTGTCTGGAACGGCTTTTTTTATCATCCTGGCTATCCTGCGTCTGCCGACCCCCAAGACTCCCATCCTCGTTGGTCTCAAGGCCATCGATTGGCTTGGCAGCCTCACCATCACCGGCGGCACCCTCATGCTGCTCATGGGCTTGCAGTTTGGTGGCACATCCTTTCCCTGGCGCTCAGCCACTGTAATCTGCCTGATCATCTTTGGTTTCCTCACGCTCGCCATCTTTGGTTTCATTGAGCACTTTGTCGCCAAGTTCCCCGTCGTTCCTACCCACCTGTATCGCTCGCGCTCCAACCTTGCCGTGCTGCTTGTCTGCCTGTTCCACGGCCTCTCGTTCACGCAGGCAAACTACTACCTACCCACCTACTTCCAAGCCGTGCTCGGTGCCTCGCCCCTTATGTCTGGAGTCTACCTTTTAGCCTTGAGTCTTGGCGTGTCGGTCTGTGCTGCCACGAGCGGTATCTACCTCAAGAAGACGGGTCGCTACATGGACCCCATCATACTCGGCTTTGTCCTCGCCGTCCTCGGTTCTGGTCTCCTGTACAATCTACCTACCGGACAAACTACGCCCTCTGCTGCATCAGCATGGTCTCGTATTATTATCTACCAGATTATTGCCGGCATGGGTATTGGTTTAAACTTCCAGCCCCCTCTCGTCGCCCTGCAGAGCAATGTGCCGCCCCAGAACAACGCCTCTGCCACTGCTTCGTTTGCCCTTATGCGCAGCATCGCCGCCGCCATCAGTGTCGTAGTTGGCTCGGCTGCGTTTTCCAACAAGATGACTGCCCAGTACGATACTATTCTTGCAGCCGTTGGCGGCGATGCAGCAACGGCCAACTTGTTGACCGGCTCCAATGCCCAGGCCAACCTGTTCTTGGTCGACTCTCTGCCATCTGAAGCGCGGACAATTGTGCGCAAAGCTCTCTATATAGCCATCCAGGAGATCTGGATTCAAACAGTCTGCTTCTCGGCTGCCGGTCTTTTTGCCTGCTTTTTTATCAAGCGCAAGAAGTTGCAGTACACGCACGAGACGGTCAAGACAGGCATCGAGGGCGAAATAGAGCGCCGGCGCATTGCACTCGCGAGGAAGGGCAAGAAGAAGGCAACGGCTAACAGCAACAAAGAAGTACCGAAAACAGACCTCGAGGCTTGATATATGATCACTGTTTTTATGGTTGATCGTCCAGCTTTGCCGTTTTGTATTATTTATTTATTGTGTTATGATACCCCCGTTGCAGAATATTGTAGCCGCCTATTTGCATGGCTTTCTACTGGGTTTACGTGTAGTATTGCTGTATGGCTCTGAGAATATTTTGTTAGGGAATACGGAGTTGAATCTTTTGGGATTTTGCTACATTGTGTTATTTGCTGTATGGTTTCATTTGGAATTGTTACAAGGTTTTACCAAGGGGACGTTCACCCCATATGGGAAGATAACAGACCTATCAGAGAACATATTAGTCGTAATATCAGTCGTATCGTGCGTAAACTGAGACGTCATAGCCCAGCGAACTCGAACAGTTGACTCTGTATCTCGCCCAGCCCGATCCGCGGATCCATCCAACGGTCAATGTCGCCCGCCTCCAGTGCTGTTGACAAGAACACCTCTTCATCCTCCGGTTTCAGTGTTGCTAGCACACTGCAGAGTGGCGTGGAAATGCCAGAAGCAATAGCTGCAAGATCTTGACCGGCTGGGGACTGAGTAGAAACGTTGTCGTGCCCTTTCATGTGCTTCTTCCTCTCGGTGGGAGAAAGCAGACACTGCCGTAATGGTACCAAAACCGGGTCAATGCCTATGCCTATGCTGTTGCTAATGGGCGCACCAGTGGCTGCAGGAAGAAAGTACGCTTCATACCAGGTATGGAGCACCTTGAAAATGGCCAGCCAGACTCCTGCAATATGGCCACCTCTTGCAAATAGCTCCTCCAACCCTGCAATAGTCGACTCCAAGTAGTGGTATATTTGCGTGGCTGAGTCTCCTGTCGCAGTATCGAGAAGAATGCCATTCATTGCGCCACCAGGTAACGCTGCCGAGATCTGCAACTTCAGCAGCAGCAGGATAGAATAGCCGACACGCGCATAGACAACAACCGGGCTCCCGAGCAGCTGTTCTGTGGGCGCTGAGAGAAAAACACCAACGAGAGACCGTGCCGCCATAAGGCATACTCGTCGGGATGCAAGGTGGGCTGGAGTAAGGGCGCTGGCTTTGTCTCTTCCATCAGCTGCTGAGGGAATAGAGACACGGAACGGTGGTTTCAAGTCGGAGGGATCAAACTCGCCATAGAAACAAGACTCATGAAGAAGGCACATGACCGTGTTGTACTGCATCAGGAGAGAGTCTAGTCTGTTAGTAGGCTTGGATATACTTGATAATATAGAAACGTACTGGTCATGCATCGGCTGTGGTCTAGCCGCCATTGCTCCAACCGACGGGTGACGTCTTTGAGGTTGCGCTGAACAACGGGATCCGATAGGTCGGGGATCTTCTCGTACGAAGCAGTCAACGATGCATCGTCTATGCTTGTTTTGCTTCCTCCCGCGTCACCTATAGTAGCTTGAAGCTCGAGAACGCCGGCCGTTGTGTCGACCACCCGCTGCAGCTCAACCCATGCTATCATGACCGAATCAGTCGAAACCGCCGAGGGTGATGTCTGGAGGCGCTTCAGGTAGCATTCCATAGCTGGTGTAAATGACAACATGGGCTCCCGATGGAATCCAAGGGACAAACTACTCTATTAGAGCTCGAAATATTAGACAGACAGTACATGGTGAGGGGCCTACCTGGAACAGCACATGTAGCAAGCCAATAGCGTGCGTTCGAAGGCTAACGGATCTGCCAAAGGAACGTCACCGAAGCTCGCATTGCCTTGAGTCATCCGGATAGACTCCAGCTCGACTGCCATGACTGCTGCCATATGAAGGTGCTGGAAGAATCGAAGATTGTCAAACCTGCTTGGTACCGCGTCTTCCTTGTGTCGGCTATTGCCAGAGGTATGGTCGAAGTAGTAGAAGTTCCAGTTGGCCGATATGAGCAGTGCCTGGACTAGCTCAACCGACTTCTGTCCCTTGTGCATTATTTGTTCGGTATAGGCCCGCAGAAGGAGAGCATCTAGAGCTGTTCCCAGCGCCTCGTAATCAGTACCAGGCCCAAACCCGTCTCCAGGACGTTGCACACCCGTCCCCATGGCGGCCGTCATGATCGATAAGAAGAGAACCGGCGTTTCTTTACAGGCTGTTTCGGCTACAGAAGGTATCAACCTCTCGACTTCAGGCGTCATCACTTCCCCCATGGACAGTGTCACAGGCGGGAAGACAACAAACGGGCGCTGTGGTGCCATTGTCGTGATAAAGCGCCGGAACAAGCTAACGGCCTGTTCCATGGTGATAATGCCAGCAGGAACAGGCCCAGCTACCGTGCTAGCCTCGCATATATAAGCTTGTGGTAGCGACTGTGGAGGTGGTAATGCTGCCCTCGGCAATCTTGACGCAGTCAAAGCTGGTAGCTCTGCTGGGGGAGTTGTCGGGCTCATCTCGCCTTCAGTTGGCAGCTCCAGACGGCCCTCGGCTGCACGGCGCCGTAGCATAAGAAGCTCACTCAGCTTCTCAACTTCACGCTCTAGCTCACGGACGCGAGCATCCGTTGTCTTCTTCCTCTTCAGTCGCCTCGGCTCGGTATAAACACATGGAGTTCCGTAGTCTCTACATCGTCGGCATGGTGGTCGTCCCAGTGTCGAAGAATGACTGCTCCTGCCACTGTGCACCGGCGAAGCACTACTTCCGGCCGCAGATGTTGTGGTCGGTTCGCATTTGATTTTGAGAGTACGGCATGTTTGACACGCCCGAAATGTGGTCGCTGGCATATTTGGCGATTCGGAGCAAACGAGGGGGGGTATAGATAGGAGAAAGCGGGCTTGCTAACATAAAACAAAAACAAGAAATTGATACGCCAAGAGTTTGAACACCAGTGAGAATGAAACCTCGAAATAAAGGTGAAGATGTGGCTGGCAAGGCTGCGGCGTGCCGTTGAGAGTCAGACGGGGCTTACAAAGGAGGGAAGTTGCGCCGCAGTCTTACACTTGTCGAGGCTCCTTCGTCTTAGCCCCGAGCCGGTGGAGGCCACTGCGAAGCCGATCGCACCTTCCCTCATCCCTCATTGCCAGTGTTCATCATGACGAAGTCGCGAGTCGTTGCACCCAGTCGCTCTTTCTGCTTTCAGGCTTGCCATCTTGCCTTATAGGCAAAAGTATGACTAAGAGGGTGAGGTTACAAAATGCCAAGTCAACGTCAACCTTACTTTTTCTCCTCCCCCCCCAATGCATCTGTCAATCCTGAGCCTCGTTTTATCAATACGACAGCTACCATCGCCACATATGTTTCCGGCTGGCAGTCGAGATCGACACAGCATAAGGTTAGCTTGAAGCACAGTGTAGCTTGAGCCCGGAGCTCGGCCAATGAAGTGCCTTGTCGCGTCTCTCAATGCGCCTTTTTTCGTTTTGTTTGGTTCTGAACATCTCTGTCGAGTCGACAAGGTGCGTCGTTTCTGGGGCGAATGTGCTGCCAGGACTTTACGGGCGTAAGTGGTCGAGGTGGTGTACTTCTATATGTTTGGTTTCGAGGACCTCAAACTCGATTTACTCGCACATGCAACTTCCAGCAAATCGTACAGGGTTTACTGCTTTAAATATTCAGTCCTGCGAAAGAGAAATCGCCCAAGGCGATCAACGCAGCTCACACTCCATAATATAGGCTGTAGGGCTAGCGGATCAGCACTCTGTCATCGAGATCAGAGGCCATCCCTTCTTTCGCTATTGTTTGGTGCGAGTGGTTTGCAAAGGGACTGCCTAGTTCTTTTGATCTGGTCTCTTAACTGATGCAAACAATGCATTTGATCAAAGTGAACCACCGTTCCTAGGCACAACGACAAGCATCAGAGTCGTGGAACGCTCTCGGAGAAAACCGTCCGAGTGTATTCTACATGGCAAACGGGACATGCCTTACCTGGCCTTGGTCTCTCCGTTTGAGCTCTCGCTGAAGTTTCCAACGGGCTTGTCACAGCCGCTGATCAGCAACCGTGGGGCTCTAACGGCAATGCATCAATTACTACGGCTTACAACGTCTCGTAGCACCAGGAGGCAACGCTTCCTTCGTCTCATGTGCCCCGGACTCCCCAGTCTCCTCACTCTTGTCAAAACAACTTCCTTTGATGCTGCATCACAACTGCATTTCAGGGCCACCTCGTCTGGTCATTGTAAGCCCTATCGAGTTACGTGACGTCACATCGATGCCTTCGTTTGCATTCCCGTGCCGTCTTGCCCGGCTTCAACGTCGAAAACAGAGTACGGAGAAGCAACGTTCATGCACTGCTCCAGTTTTGCCTAGGCCCACACAGCACTTTACTAGGACTCGAAAGGACCTAAATTTTGGGTGTGCTTAAACAATGTTGAGCCTAAAGAAAGCGATCGGCGATGAATGATGAATCGAGGTATCTTGCCGGCTGGTCGAGACTAGCTCTTGTCAATATTGCTACATTACGATGCTGGGCGCTCACCCCTCTGTCTTGCCTCTGAAGATTTGGCGATCGCTGTGCGATGTCCCGGGTTTCATTGATTTACCTTTTCGGCAATATGGCTGAGCTCCCCTCCTTAAGTTGTTTGGTCTACATACATACTCTTTGGTTTCCCTTGGCCATGTTGCGCATTTCCTCTCCCAACGTCTTACTGTAACGCTTAAAATACCCACGATATTCAATATTCACACTTTGCCGGCCTGCATCACATAACACATATAAGCCGCATGCTCCTCTTCCCTTTTTGACGGCGTGCCTTACACAGGTATCGACAGAATAGAGCAATGCCAACGTCGTCAGATGTCGCTGCTACAGCAAGCACACCCGCTCCTGATGTCTTCGGCTCCGCGCCTGTTCCTCTACGCTTAATGGGCCCATCGAAAGAGACGGAGTCCGTGCCAGAAGACAGCACCGAGCCTTGCCTTGATGCGATTTTCGATCTATCACCGGTTTGCTCGGTCATCCTTTCCCCTTCATACGAGATCAAACGGGCCTCTCCCAGACTCTGGGACACGTGGGGCTTGGATTCTACGCTTCATGTCGGACGCAACATGCTCTCAGTGCTTGAGGAAAGCGCCATTGTACATAGAGACGACCAGAACCGCATTACGCAATCGTTGGAGACAGCCATAGACAGCCGGGTCATCCAAACTCTGTCTGGACAATGCCAGACCGCGGTGCCTGCGCGCTCATCCGCCGTCGATATTGCCTGGAGTGTCCGCATTATCCCTGTGTATCGTGCCGACACCCTACTCACACTTGTCCTCGAATGGACACAAACAGAGCTGCCGCTATCAGCATCTACCGCGTCAACACCCCCCACAAGACCGGCTCTAGTACAACCGGCATCTCCCACCGCGGCTCAACCTCTATCACAACAGTCGTCCGGCTCCCAGGCCAGCATCGTCATTTCAGACGATGACACCAACGATGCAAGGACAGGCTTTGAGCTTTCCCCCGCCAATCAAGACCTCGCCAGCGGCGTCTCGGCGGACGAATACTTCCGTATTCTCATCCAGACCGTTAGAGACTATGCCATTTTCCTACTTGATGTGAATGGAAACATTGTCACCTGGAACGCCGGTGCCGAGCTCAACAAGGGATACAGCCATGACGAAATCATTGGCAAGCACTTTTCTATTTTTTACAGCCCAGAGGATATCAAGGCTAAGAAACCGGAGAAAGAACTCGAGGACTGCCTCCGGGATGGCCGGGTCGAGGAGGAGGGCTGGAGAATTCGCAAGGATGGCAGCCGATTCTGGGCCAACGTCACGGTCACGGCCGTATATAAGGACGGCGTGCACGTTGGCTATGGAAAGGTCACGCGCAACATGACCGACCGACGGGCAGCCGAGCTACGTGTGGTGGCTGCCTATGAAGAGAGTGCAAAACTGAAATCCGACTTCCTCGCCAACATGTCCCACGAGATCCGCACGCCAATGCACGGCATGCTGTCAGCGTGCAGTCTACTCCTCGATACCCAGTTGGCACCCGACCAGCGCGAAATCGCAAGCATAATCGACGAGTCAGGCCAGGTGCTCTTGCGTGTGATCAACGACATTCTCGACTATTCTAAACTGGCATCCGGCAGCTTCTCCATCCACACTGATATCATCGGTGTGGCCAGCATCGCTGCCGCCGTGGTACGTAGCGTTCAGTCGACACTCAAATCAAATGTACGGCTCCAACTATCACTAGCTAGCGACCTGCCACGCGCCGTACAGGGTGACCCTCTTCGATACCGTCAGATCCTACTCAACATTGTCGGCAACGCCACCAAGTTCACTGACAAGGGATGCATTAGCGTTGCTTCGTCAGTTCAAGAGCATGGCGAAGACACTTTTATCATTCTCACAAAGGTGACAGATACGGGCATTGGCATCCCTGAAGATGCCGTGTCTACTCTATTTGTCCCGTTCACACAGGTTGACGGCACCACAAGGAAACGGTTTCCCGGTACAGGGCTAGGCCTGTCGATCTGCAAGTCTTTGGTGGAGCTGATGGGAGGTGAGATTGGTTACGAACCCAACCCCGAGGGGCAGGGCAGCGTTTTCTGGTTCACAGCCCGGTTTCTGAAGATCAAGAGCCTGTCTCAGCTGCATAAGCCGGACAACGAATCACCCGCACAGCATCTCCAGCTAGGCAGAACCCTGTCGCCGCCTGGGAAGCAGCTGTCCCTTTTTGAATGCGAGCGAAATGCCACCATACCACCGCCGCTCGGCCGCATAGCAAAGAAGACGGGGCTGTCCAAGGCAGAAGTTGCATCCGGCTCTGGGTTTGACCTCATCGAAGACGACGGGTTCCCACTCAGTTCGCCTTTACCAGGAGATCCGCTGGCAGATTATATGTTCAACTCGGCTGCATCTGCTTCATCGTCAGAGTCAGCCATGACCACGCCGTCCAGCGAAGAAGGTCCGGCATCCTCGTCCGACGTCAGTCCAATGGAAAGTCTTTGCGAGTCTGTCACCCCAGCGAAACCACCTACCCCTTTTGCCAGTACAGTACCAGAGGGAGAGACTACCATGTGCTCTCTTACGGCTTCCAAGTCTGTCGCAAGTGTTGCATCGCAAACACGTTCCATCACACTGCCAGTCAGGAAGGGCTCGGCTGATAGTTCCGATGAGGCAGTGGAAGATTCCAAGGAGAAGCTGAAGCGTGAATTTGAGAAGTCGCTTGCTCTGCTCCGGGAACGCGCGCCCAAAAAACGGCTACTTGTGGCAGAGGACAACGCAACCAACCAGCGCGTCCTCACACGCATTCTCAAGGACTTCCACTTCAGCCAAGAGAACGTGGTCCTCGTAAGCAACGGGGCTGAGGCTGTTGCCCAAGCACAGGAACAGCCGAACGGGTTCAACCTGTGCTTGATGGATATCAACATGCCAGTCGTCGATGGCTACGAAGCGACAGTGCGAATCAGGAAGATGGGCAACTCGATTCCCATCATGGCCATGACGGCCCATGCCCTGCAGGGTGATCGGGAACAGTGCTTGGCATACGGCATGAACGACTACGTTGCCAAACCCGTCAACAAGCGAATGCTTGTTGAGAAGCTTCTGGCCTGGTTGCCGGAGTAGTATCTTTTTGAAAGGTTTTTAATATTTGTTTTTCTTTCTTTCTTTTCTTATCAATGTGTTGAGCATATCCATTGTCTTTTGTCTGGTTTCTTTTTTTTTTGGCGCGGCGAACTGGATGGGCATACACGACAGAGGGCAATCTGACAGCACCTCGAATGGCGTTGGTTTGGAATTATGAGGTATCAAACGGCCTCTCTGGTTGAGTGCATACATACACGAACCTATCACAGTATTCGACGACTTTTTATTTATTTATAGCTCTATGAAGATATTTGCAGCATTGTTTCTATACATTAAAACACATTGATGTAGGCTTCATAACGTGATATGATTTATATAATTGTAACAAAGGGATAATGGAAAAAGAAGAAAAAAGAAAACAGAAAAACAAAGATTGATCTGATTATGGTATATTTTTGGTAACTTAACAGCAAGTTTTAGCTCAGGTATTTCACAGAGGCTGCACATCACACCTGAAAACAAAGAAGCCTCCTAATTGTGTATTAGAATATATTTATAAAATCATTTGACAACTTTCTCGGAGTATCACGATGCCTGCATCGAAAACCATTGCAAAAACCACTGAGAAAACAAACAAAATACATCACGTGACTGTGACGTCAGCAACAACGGACACGATGCAATAGTGAGGCATCAGAGCTATTGACCAGCGGAAACCAATCACAGAGAACCATTTAGTGAGTTGCTGGGCTGATGCAATACCAATGTCGAAGTATAATTACTATTGTGAACGGATGCAGAATTTTGGACAGCACATGTTGATGCCTTGTTGCCTAATCCCCGACTACACGGAGTTGGTGGCAACGCCCAAGCTTATCGCCTTATCGCCTGATGGTTTATATGACAGGGGATAATTAAATAAATATACTAAAATAAGCAGAAGAATAAAGTATGCAGCCACCCCACCACTGTCCAAGGTTTTCACTAACAAGAAGTCAAAAAAAAAAAATTCAGTAGGCAGAAACCCCGCCACTGGCATCGACGTTCTCCATTCTTTTCCCTATCTCTTCTTGTTTTTTCCCAATCAAGTCGCCGTGTTTGCTGTTTTCGACCCTGCGGCATCACTTTTTCCTTTTCCTCCTTCTCTTCTCTTCGTTTTTCTTTTCCTTCTATTTTTCGGCCCAATAGTGCTCGAATCATCTCGCAAAGGAACGGCCTATCCATCGACTTTCCTTCCACCTTCATTTCTCATCTTCCTCTCTCATCAACAACGACCCCCCCCCTCCATCTACACTACCACACCATACAACGTTCAGCAACCCAACCGCCATCATGGTTTCCGCCTCCAAGGAGAAGAGACTCGCGAAGAAGGCCGCTGACGGCAAGAAGGGCTCCAAGGCCAAGAAGGAGGTCCAGCTCGATGTTCACGGCAACCCCATCGAGGAGGTTGATCCCGATGCTGGTGCCAACCGCGACGAGGAGGTGAAGCGCCTCGCTGCACAGATGGACAAGCACGGTCTGTCGGACCGTGTCACCACCGGTGTCCTGGCATCCACCCCCACCAGCCGTGACGTCAAGATCACCAGCACCAGTCTGGTGTTCCACGGTCGTGTCCTCATCACAGACTCCACCCTGGAGTTGACATACGGCCGCAGATACGGCCTGCTGGGTGAGAACGGTTGCGGCAAGAGTACGTTGATGAAGGCTATTGCGGCCCGCGAGTACCCCATCCCCGAGCACGTCGACATCTACCTGCTCAACGAGGGTGCCCCTCCCAGCGACCTGGGTGCTCTGGAGTGGGTCGTCAAGGAGGCCGAGAACGAGCTGGAGCGTCTTGACAAGCTTGCCGAGAAGATGCTCGAGGACGAGGGCCCCGAGAGCCCTGTCCTGATGGACCTGTACGACGTAAGTATTGCAAGACAAAATGATCAGACTATACTATGACCGTCAAGTTGCTAACCTCCCCCCTGCAGCACATGGAGAAGATGGACCCCTCGACTTTCTCGACCCGTGCCTCGCTCATTCTGACTGGTCTGGGCTTCAACAAGCAGACCATCCAGAAGAAGACCAAGGACATGTCTGGTGGCTGGCGGATGCGTGTCGCGCTCGCCAAGGCGCTGTTCGTCAAGCCGTCGCTGCTGCTGCTCGATGACCCTACTGCCCATTTGGATCTGGAGGCCTGTGTGTGGCTGGAGGAGTACCTGAAGAAGTGGGAGCGCACGCTGGTGCTGGTTTCGCACTCGCAGGATTTCCTGAACGGTGTGTGCTCGACCATGCTGGACATGCGCGAGAAGAAGCTGATGTACTTTGGTGGTAACTACGACTCTTACTGCAAGACGCGGTCGGAGCAGGAGACCAACCAGATGAAGGCGTACACCAAGCAGCAGGAGGAGATTGTCCACATCAAGAAGTTCATTGCCAGTGCTGGTACCTACGCCAACCTGGTCCGCCAGGCCAAGTCCCGGCAGAAGATCCTGGACAAGATGGAGGCTGACGGTTTCATCCAGCCCGTCGTCCAGGACAAGGTCTTCACGTTCCGCTTTGCCGAAGTCGAGAAGCTGCCGCCCCCGGTTCTGTCTTTCGACAACGTCACCTTCTCGTACTCGGGCAACCCCGCCGACGACCTGTACCGCAACATTGATCTCGGCTTCGACATGGACTCGCGTACGGCCCTGGTCGGCCCCAACGGTGTGGGCAAGTCGACGCTGCTGCGTCTGATGACGGGCAAGCTGAGCCCCACCGAGGGTTCCGTGTCGCGCCACACGCACTTGAAGCTTGGTCTGTACTCGCAGCACTCTGCTGAGCAGCTCGACCTGACCAAGTCGGCGCTCGACTTTGTGCGTGACAAGTACTCTTCCAAGTCCCAGGACTACCAGTACTGGCGCCAGCAGCTGGGCAAGTACGGCCTGACTGGTGAGTCGCAGACGTCGCTGATTGGCACGCTGTCCGACGGCCAGAAGTCGCGTATTGTCTTCGCCCTGCTCGCCATCGAGAGCCCCAACATGCTGCTGCTCGACGAGCCTACCAACGGTCTGGATATCCCTACCATTGACAGTCTGGCAGATGCCATCAACGCCTTTAGCGGTGGTGTTGTTGTCGTGTCCCACGACTTCCGGTACGTTTCCCTTGATTTTTACCTTCTTACTCTTTTACTCCTTTTACTCCTTCTACTCCTTTTACTCCTTCTACTCTTTTACTTTTATTCATGGACAGCTGCTAACCCTCTACAGTCTCCTCGACAAGATCGCCAAGCAGATTCTGGTGTGCGAGAACCGTTCGATCCGCCAATGGGACGGCTCGATCTCCGAGTACAAGAACTACCTGCGGAAAAAGATGATCAGCGCCGGTGCTGTGTAAACGGAGAACATAAACGACGACGACTCGACAATATAGAGTGGGCTGAAGTGATTGGGTGTTTTGTTTTGTTTATCCGACTTGCTTTTCATATGTTTATTGCGTTTGCCAGCCGAGTCAAGGTCCATGGCAGACGCGTGGTTTTTTTGCCAGAGATTTCTTTTTCTTTTCTGCGTGTCGTTGTTTTACACCTTACCATAGAGTAAAATTGGCATGATACATAAAAGCTTGGGCATTATCTTCAGTATGCACGAGCACGTGCTGTGCGTGATGTGGGCGCTTCTATTCGTGTCACGGACAATAGGAGCCGTGGGTGGCATGAAAGTGCCTGCGTTGTAGATCGAACAGCCTCGGGTTCTGACAGTGCCTAGAGTTGCCTTCGCACCACCCCTCCTACTAAACCCAAGATATGGCAAAGTGGGCTATGGCTGCTGACACAAAGACGAGCACACTCGCTCATTTGCACATATGCACGTTTGCACATTTGCACATCTACACGATGGAGGGGTAAGATGCCTCGCTCTACCCGCATTCTGGGCATTTGACGCAACATTTCTGAGACCTGATCGTATCATCTTCACGATGTGTAAGCCCCCTACTGGCACACACAGGCCACAGGATACCTGTCCATATGGAGCCCTAGTCCACAGGAGTATTAAGTATTGCTGTATCTTACGATGCGTGTCAGTGCATCATTCACTTACCAGCCGCTGTCAGATGCACTGCCGTCCACTTTCCGACGGGCTTTCCGATGGGGCTTTGATCCGATGCCGTCACTCGGTGCCAGACAGGCTGGGCATACTGCGCTCCTGCACCGTCTCTAGAGCACCCTCTGAGCTGCTTCGTTTGTTGTATCTTATCTTGATCTAGCGGTGTGTGTGGTAATTTGCAGTTTGCGCCTGTTCCCTCAAAGCCCATCTGCTCACATCGGCAGCCAACCACATGCCCGCAGCACGGATGATTAATTGTACATTAACAGTACACATTGTCTATTGAGTGTGCGTATGGCTGGAGATGGGCTGGAGTGCATACGCCACATAAATTGCATGGCACAGACATGTGATGTCGTGCGAGACGAACGGGAACGAGCGACTCGAGACTGCCCGCACTCAATGTCGCGGGTGGCGATGAAAGAGGAGATGGATGGACGTACACTCTGTTCTGACGGGAAGAGCAGGAACGAGCGGATGCTGATGAATCAAAGTGGATTTTAGGGGGGCCCTGTGTTGGTTGTGTGCTGTGCTGAGCCGAGTCGACACGCTGTGGGAATCGCCCGAGAAAGGCGCGGGGACGATGGTGAGAGACAGAAACTCTGCAAATATCCCGAAGTCCGCACATCTGAGATTTGGCCCCTTTGCTCTGGGTTTATCGACAAAGTCCGAAAGCAGAAGGAAGGGTGGGTTTCGATTCTTAGCGGCATGGCAGGAAAGAACGTAAAGACGTGCCTGGGCCTGGTGTCATTGGTGGAGCAGCTGGGGATGCGGCATGGTCCCAAAAGCCTCGAACGGAAAGAACAGACAGCCAGGCAACAAAGCGCGGGAAGGTGAGATCTGGCCGTGCTATCAGGAGAATGATGGGAGGAAGGAAAGAGGCATGGGGCAGAGAGGCAGAGAGGCAGAGAGGTAGAGAGGCAGAAAGGCAAAGAGGCAGAGAGAGTAGGAAGCTGTGAGAGATTACGGCTGTCAAGCCTGCGAAGGGAAGGGACGATGGGCTCAACCTCAAGATCGCCTGATGGGTTGGGACAGAGGAGGCTGTAGAGGCAGGCGCGATCGGTGATGCGATTCTAAAGAGGAATATCGGAAAGAGCTCTCACGGAACTACGAGTAGTGTTTGCTGCAAGACACAGCCTACCCGGACGAAGTATCTTGCACGTAGAGCATGGGAGCGAATGATACATATTACACGAAAATATCCCTGTGTACAAGCGGCTGCTAGTGTGGGACTTGCTGGAAGCGCGCACGGTACGTGCAGCTGCGTGTACCTTGTACTCGTAGCCAGGTGACAAGGAAGGCGCGAGCGAGCCCAGAATAGCTCGCTTCTCAGAATAGCCATACAGAAAGAGGGAAAAAAGAGGAAGGAGAGGAAAAAGAGAAAAAAGCTCGCCGAGTATTAAGGCGCACCAAAACAAGGGCGTCACTCGTGGACGACTTCCACCGCCATCACCTAATCTCCAGTCCCATCCCACATCCGCGCCTGGCCTCGTCCGACCCCCAACTCTCCCTCCCCCCAAACCCGAATCTGCTGCCATCATCGCCCACCCTCTCGCATCGCCAGCACACAGTGTCCAGCATCGTCAGCCTCAATACTAGAATCGGCAGCGAACTAGTGTGCGCATCGTGAGATCGCCTCTGCAATTCCCCCGGCGTCAATGGTGGAGTCGCCTCCGTCTGACCGACGCAGCTGCTGAAGCATCTCGACCTTTTTTGCACCTCGTTTTTGGCCATCTCTCGTGCCTCGCCGCATCTCGGGCAGCTCCAGTAGCACGCCACGCTCTGCAGCCCCATCGCTACGCGCATCACGACCAGGACGCTCCAACAGCCCTGGCCTTTCTCCAGATCTTCAGCACTTTAGACTCCAGCACTCCGCATTGCCACCTGCCAATGTGCTCGACCTAGCATCCCCAGTTCCCGGTCTCGCTCTTCTTCTCTTCTCCTCTTCTCTTCTTTTCTTCCGTCTTTTCTTCTTTTTCCTCATAATATTCCACTACAGAATCCATTTCCAGACTTTCGACCTCACTTCAGCTTTGGTCTCTGGCTAGTCTGCTGCCATTGGCCCATCTACCCCAGCTACATCGACTCTGAGCCTCGTCGCCATTTCCACGACAGCATATCGCATCCAACGCGCCCTTGCCCGTCCACCCCGAATCCATATACACAGTGCATAGCACCGTTTGCCTGCACCTGCGACTTACACGGACATGGAGCCAAACAGCTTCCATTCGACGGTGCTGGGCCGCTCGAGCAACGACGCCACGGCCAAGAACACCGAGTCCAGCGACCACAGAAGACGTGCCATTGATATCCTCAACCCTGAGCCCGAGTCTGCTGCACCCGCGACATCTCCCTCCTACCCGCCACGGCACAGCTACAACACAGCCTCGGCCTCCTCCTCCGCCCGCCGCGCACACGAGCCACACCACTCCCCCGACGGCTTTGCCTTGCGCTCGCCCTCCAAGCCAGAGTACCGACCGCTTGCTTCGCCGAGTGCCGGCAGTGCAAGGGCTGTATCGCCTGCGTCTGCCGGCCCGTCCGTGTCCAACCTGCTAAACAACGGCTCCGTGTCGCGCTCCCGGTCGCCGATGCTCGCACCCCCCTCCCGCTCTCTCGGCCAGGGCGACGCGCTCCCAGCACAGCGCGAAAAGGGCAAGTTCTATGACCCGCTTACCGACACAACCACCGCAGCCGGTGCTGCTTCGTCACCCGCCGACCATCCCCAAGTGAGTTTCCCGTCTCGTGCTGGCTTTTGATGTCTTCTCCTCTGCTCTCGCTCTCGTCGACTGTCTCTGCCGATCTTGTCCATTATCGTTCCCTCTTGGCCTCATCCTCCCCTTGCCTCCCTCCCCTTCCCTCCCCCGGACTGGCATCGTGTTTGATCACTGTGCCACGTCTTTGTCCCTACTTGTAATGTCTTGTCCCCTTGCTGTTGCATTTCACTGAGATCTTGCTGCTGTGCTCCCATTTGCCTCTTTTCGCTGCATCTCCTTGCCCTCGCTGCCCTCGCTGCCCTCGCTGCCCTCATTTCCCCATTGCTGCATTGGTTGGCAATCTCCCGTCACATATTCAGACGCAGAGCTCGGATTTTCAGCCGGGCCCAGAAATAGATCAGAAGCACTGTCGTCTTTCCGGTCTGACGCCAATCGCCATTTGCCATTTCTGGGTGGCTCGGCTCCCAGTCCTGGCGTTGGTGCCGTGGCCATTTCTGGGTTCGCGCGCCTGACG
Source organism: Ophiostoma perfectum (assembly GCA_029298845.1). Classification (NCBI taxonomy): domain Eukaryota; kingdom Fungi; phylum Ascomycota; class Sordariomycetes; order Ophiostomatales; family Ophiostomataceae; genus Ophiostoma; species Ophiostoma perfectum. Next base: position 248,721 of record JANSLV010000015.1, read on the forward strand.
CTCTCTCCGCCCTGTCTCATCATCCACGCTCGCTCTCTTAACTCCTATATCACCTTGGCCCTTATTTTCCTTGCGCTCCCTTTTTACCTTTTTACGTTCCCTCGTCCGCCGCCTCCACTTAATCATTGGTGCATTCATCCATTCGTGTTTCTGTTCCCGTCGCCCATTTTTTGCGTCTACCAAAATCCATTTCATCGCCTCCTTTCTCTCTTTTGGCACTTTCTCCCATCATCTTCTCCCTCTTCTTTTCACCCCTTTTCCATCGCGACATCAGCCATCACCATCTTCATCACCTTCACCATCGTCCCCCCCCGTCGACATCGTGATTCGACGCGTTTTTTTATCCTCTCAGTTTACTTCAAGATCATCCTGCAATTATCACCACGTCATCACGTCCAACACATTGCAAACACGTTACAATGACGCCGCAATAAATGCAGCACTAGACTGACACGAGATCTCTTTTCTCTCCATCAACAGCATCAGGACACATACGGCTATCTCTCTACTGCGACAACTTCATCCCATCGCTCGCCGACCAGCGCGTCTGCTGTACCTGCTTCACATCACAAAATGGCTTCGCCATCATTACGGCAGCCCTCGTTGGGTGTCCACGGCTCACCACCACCAAATGGCACTTCTACTCACTCGGCTTCACCTTATGCACGGGGGGCATCTCCAGCTGCTTCCAAGTCATCAGCCCCTGCAAGTGTAAGTGCTGTAAATTATAGCTAGCATCGTTTGCATCTCTAACATGTATTTTTTTTTTTACAGATTTCGAAACGCAGCGACCCAATGTCCTTTTCGAGCATCCTTTCAAACAACGAGCCGCCTATCGAGAAGAGCAAGGGCAGATCTCCTCCTGCTGTCGAGAGCGATGCCGAGCCTTCTGCAAGCAAGGGAATTCGCGTTCTGAAGCTCAACCAATCAGACGACAAAAAGTCACGCGCCCCCCGACGGATAGCAAAGCCACGCGTGTCGAGCGCCAGAGCAAAGGATACCGACAAGGAGGACTCGGTCTTGTCCGAGACCCCAGCAAAAGCTTCCCGCCGCGCCTCCACCAAACTTTCCACTCCTGATGCTCGTGTGCCTGTCAAGCGCGGTCCGAATGGTCAGCAAAAAAAGCGCCCGTCTGTCTCGACCGAGAAGAGTGTCCAGACATTCTTGAAGACGCTAGATGACACCACCGAAGAGTTCGACCCCAATGAGTATTTTGAGACGTCCGAGTACGAGGAAGAGCAGCTGGCGTGGAAGGATCGCCAGCGCCGCCACAAGTCGCTCATGATTAACCGGGAGGCCTACCTAGGAAGCTCGCGCCGGTCTGATCTGTCAGAGACACTTGCTAAGCGCCTCGGCGAACACAGCTCTCTCGGGTCTAAGCGTTTCTATGAAATCTACTACGACGAGGCTCTCCAGGAGGTGCGCGAACAGGAGCTCTTTGCAGAGAAAGAACGCAAAAAGGACATGCAGCGCAAGCGCCGGAGAGAAAAGTCAATGGCTGTTACACTCGAGCAGAAGAAAACCGCTCTGGAGCGTGCTGCTAAGGCCCAAGACGAGCACGAGCGGCAGAAGCTGCTGCGCGAAGCTGAGCGGGCCAACAAAAAGGCCCAGCAGACCAAGCTCATTCTTCAGAAGGGTATCAAAGGCCCTGTCCGCAGCTCTGATCTCGGCATTGAAGGGGGCAGCATGTCTGCCTTCCAGGGCACAGATTTGGAGAACGGAAAGTCAAAGCTGAAGGGTCGCGGCGGCGCTCGCCCGAAGAAGTCAAAGGAGCAAAAGCAGCAAGAAAAAGAGAACGCGGAGGCTGCCCAGGCTGCTATTGATGCTGGCGAGGCCCTACCTTCCAAGGAGGAGACGTCCAAGATCCGCATCAAGTTCAAGAAGAGTGGTGGCAAAGATTCTGGGCGCGAAGACGCTGGTAGAGACGACCTGTCGAACAAGGAGAATGCCGAGCCCAAGCTGTCCAAGAAGGATAAGGCTGTTACCGAGCCGCCCAAGGATCCCTTGGAGGTCAAGTTCCAGACCAAGGGCTTCAACCAAATCTACGACCAAATCTGGCGCGATCTTTCGCGCAAGGATGTGAGCAAAACCTTCCGCCTTGCCACCGATTCATACTCCACCAAGGCATCCAACCTCAAGAAAACTGCCCTGTTGGCCTCCAAGGAAGCCAAGCGCTGGCAGCTCCGCACCAACAAGGGCAACAAGGATCTCCAGGCTCGCGCCAAGCGTGTCATGCGTGACATGATGACCTTTTGGAAGCGAAACGAGCGCGAGGAACGTGACATGCGCAAGGCCGCAGAGAAACAGGAGCTGGAGAACGCCCGCAAGGAGGAAGCGGACCGCGAAGCTGCTCGGCAGAAGCGTAAGCTCAACTTCCTCATTTCTCAAACCGAACTGTACTCGCATTTCATTGGCAAGAAGATCAAGACCGATGAGGTGGAGCGCAGCACCGACCACCCCGACGAGATTGCCAAGCAGAAGGCCGGCGGCGCCCCCGGTGCAGAGACCAGCAAGAACGGAATCAATATGGATGAAACCGATGGCACTGTTGCCAAAACCACTGATTTCGAAGACCTCGACTTTGACGCCGAAGACGAGACCCAACTGCGCGCCGCAGCCATGGCCAACGCTCAAAATGCTATTGCAGAGGCACAGCAAAAGGCCCGCGAGTTCAACGACATGGACGAGGAAGGCGAGATGAACTTCCAGAATCCGTCAGGCATGGGTGATGTCGAGATTGAGCAGCCCAAGATGCTCAATGCACAGCTCAAGGAGTACCAGCTCAAGGGTCTCAACTGGCTGGTCAATTTGTACGAACAGGGCATCAACGGTATTCTTGCCGACGAGATGGGTCTGGGCAAGACTGTTCAGTCTATTTCCGTCATGGCGTACCTTGCTGAGAAGCACGACATCTGGGGTCCCTATCTGGTCGTTGCCCCCGCCTCGACACTACACAACTGGCAGCAGGAGATCAACAAGTTCGTCCCCGAGTTCAAGGTGCTGCCATACTGGGGCTCAGCCAGCGACCGCAAGGTGCTGCGCAAGTTCTGGGACCGCAAGCACCCGATCTACAAGAAGGACGCACAGTTCCATGTCCTGGTCACCTCGTACCAGTTGGTGGTGTCGGATGTCGCCTTCATGTCCAAGATGCGTTGGCAGTACATGATTCTCGACGAGGCACAGGCGATCAAGAGCTCACAGAGTTCGCGTTGGAAGGTGCTGCTCAACTACCACTGTCGCAACCGTCTGCTGTTGACGGGTACCCCTATCCAGAACAACATGCAGGAACTGTGGGCCTTGCTGCATTTTATCATGCCTTCACTCTTCGACTCCCACGACGAGTTCAGCGAGTGGTTCTCCAAGGATATCGAGTCGCACGCGCAGAGCAACACGAAGCTCAACGAGGATCAGCTCAAGCGTCTGCACATGATCCTCAAGCCGTTTATGCTTCGGCGTGTCAAGAAGCACGTGCAAAAGGAGCTTGGTGACAAGATCGAGCTGGATGTGTACTGCGACCTCACATACCGCCAGCGCGCGTACTATGCCAACCTCCGCAACCAAATTAGCATCATGGACCTAATTGAGAAGGCCACACTGGGTGACGACAACGACTCCAAGACACTCATGAACCTTGTCATGCAGTTCCGCAAGGTCTGCAACCACCCTGACTTGTTTGAGCGTGCAGACACGGCATCGCCTTTCTCAATGACCTACTTTGCTGAGACGGCGTCGTTCAGCCGTGAAGGCAACAACGTGCCTGTCGCCTACTCGTCCCGGAGCATGATCGAATATAAACTTCCGCGTCTCATTGACCGCGAAGACGGCCGCCTTCAGCAGGCCGGTCGCGACAACCCGGCCGCCGGATTCCGCAACAAGTACCTCAACCACATGATGAACATTTGGACACCAGAGAATATCATCAAGAGCGAGAAGGAGAACGGTGCCTTTTCGTGGCTGCGGTTTGCCGATACCAGCGCGGGCGAGGTGTACAATGCATCGCATAAGGATGTATTTACGAGAGGTGCAAACCTTTTGAGCAAGCACGCCTCATCCTCTGCTCTCACATCTCGACTCCGGCGCATGGAAGTGCTGTACGATGACGACGAGAGCCGCAAGCCGGGCTTCACACCAGCCCACGCCCTGTTCCAAATCCGCCAACGTCACGACCGCACTGCCCTCGCCGACATTACCGCCGAGGGTGTGCTGAACTCTCTGATGAACGTAGCCAGGAAGACGTACGACAACACAGGCCTGACACGTGTCGAGGCAGCGGGACGGGAGAATACCTCTGCCCCACCGATTGAGCTGACGTGCAGCAGCCGCAGCACCATTGCCGAGCAGGAGAACCTGCGGTTCAACATCCCCATGCGCCGCGCGCTGTACGGCATCAATCTTGTGGAGGAGAAGGCGCTAATTCGGGCCAAGGTTCCCTGGAAAAACTACCCACCTGCACCGATACTGCCGGAGCCAGACGTTGAGAAGAAGCGATTTACGAATATATCGGTTCCGTCAATGCGTCGCTTCGTGACAGACTCTGGCAAGCTCGCAAAGCTGGACGAGCTCCTGTTCAAGCTCAAGGAGGGCGGCCACCGTGTTCTGCTGTACTTCCAGATGACACGCATGATCGATCTGATGGAGGAGTACCTCACATACCGCAACTACAAGTTCTGTCGACTGGACGGTTCGACGAAGCTGGAGGATCGTCGCGACACAGTCCACGACTTCCAAACGCGGCCGGAGATCTTTGTTTTCCTGCTGTCGACACGTGCCGGTGGTCTCGGTATCAATCTGACGTCTGCAGACACGGTTATCTTCTACGATTCGGATTGGAACCCTACAATCGACTCGCAGGCCATGGACCGGGCGCATCGTCTGGGACAGAAGCGGCAGGTCACAGTGTACCGTCTCATTACGCGGGGCACGATCGAGGAGCGGATCCGGAAGCGTGCTATGCAGAAGGAGGAGGTGCAGCGCGTTGTCATTTCTGGTGGCAGCGGCGCAGCGTCGAGCGGTGTCGACTTCTCTGGCCGGCGCGCACCCGACAATCGCAACCGCGATATTGCAATGTGGCTGGCGGACGACGACCAGGCCGAGCTCATTGAACGGCGCGAGAAGGAGCTGGCCGAGAGTGGCGAGCTCGAGAAGCAGACGAAGAAGCGCGGCGGTGGCAAGCGCAAGCGTGCGGCCGCAGCCAATACCGACGCCGACGGCGGAAGCCTCGATGATATGTACCACGAAGGCGAAGGCAATTTCGACGACAACAAGGGCGGTGCAGGCGCAGGCGCATCTGGTGAGGCGGGCGGCGATGCACGAGGCGGCAAGAAGAAGAAGATCCCGGCGAAGAAGGCCAAGACGACCAAGCAGCGCCTCGCCATCGCCGACGGTGAATAAGTCGTGTGGCTTGTTTCCGTCACGTTTTTCCTTTTTTTCTTTTTCTTTTTCTGTTTGACATGGTTTATACTACATTTCTCTTTCCTGTATTGCTACACCTTTCTTTTCTCTGTTCTTGGGATTCTGTTTTCATAGAATATCTTTCGTGTTATATTTATTGATTTAACTAGGGGACACGGGGTTTGAGCATCGTCGATGCATCATCTACTATCATCTGTTTTGTTTCGTTTGTTTCAGTTTTGTTTCTTTCGAGGCGCTCGAGAGGTTCGAGGGATTACTATACTGGATGGCAGTCTGCCTGATAAAATTCAAGACAAGTAATTACCGTTATTCATTACCTGTCGTGATCCACTTGTTTCTTTCTTTTATGCTGTCAAAAAGTAACAACTCATCTAAAAATGTTTATATTTTAGTTTCATGGATCCTCGAAAGCTTCAAGCATAGTGATTATATATATTATGCAAAAAAAGAGCAGTAAAACCACAATAGAAAAGGGGAAGAAAAGAAAACAAAAAAAAAAACGTTACGAGGAGCAAAAATATGACAAGAGTGGGATTCGAACCCACGCCCTTTCGGATTGGAGGAATTTATAACTCGACTGTTGCTACTGAAGCAGCGACAGCTTTGCCTAAATCCAACGCCTTAGACCACTCGGCCATCTTGCCAGTTCCGATAATTTCCGTCAGAACTGTATTGATTATATAGCATAGCACTCCTACTCAGCCAAGCACACCTGCAGATGGTAGTAACACGCTAGCTGGAATGGAGGCCAGACCATCAACTCACTAACATGTGAGCCACGTCGCGTTCACTTTATCTCGACCGCGACATAGTATCAGGCACAAGAATACTCAGACAATCCCCGTCTTTCTGATAATTTCTTTTTCCATTCATACTGCCACCGGATATTACCCCATCAACGCCATCCATCATCGTCGCAGCAGCTCATCGACATCATCTATCGACGTCATTATCATCGCTGCCAAAGCCGTCGATTCTGCTCATCCTCGGCCTCTCTGCCATCGTCTTATCCCTCAATGTCCGACATCTTGCGCACTATTGCCCGTGGCGCCGCAGCGTATGGCCACGCCGGCGTCCAAATGACTGTTGGCCGCGACCGCACTGCTAGCCTCGGCCGCTGGATTGGCACCATGTACCGCGAGCAGCCCCTGCTCCTGGGCCTTCTGCTCACCTGGGCGGCCTTTGTTGCCGTGCCCATCGCTGCTTTTGCCGGCTATGCGGTGCTCTGGGCCGCCATTGCATTTGGCGTGTTCTGGGCCATCTTCATCTTCTGGGCTGGGCTGGGCTTGCTGGTATTCCTGGTGCCGGCAATGTGCATTGCAACCGGCCTGAGCCTGGTAGCCTTTGCCTGGGCGGCTGTGGCCTACTACTTTGTTGGTGGATGGGTGCTGGCGCTGTTCGGCTACGAGAGCCTCGACAATGCTCTTGGCATATCAAGCTCAGCGACAGCACAAACACCTCACGATACATCGACAGGAGAAATATCGCCATCAAACCCTCCGGCATACCAGCCGATTGGTGTTGGCCGGACCTTGGAAGGCAAGCCTCATGACAGCGACTATGTCTACGCCAAAGGCACTCCTACGCGGTCCGTAGGTGACGAGATTGTCAAGGCCAGTGAGCAGCAACATTTTTACGGTTAAAGATACCCCAGGCCGGCTAGCCGTGGTCTTTGTGGTTTAATCTCCATCTGTTATTTTTACATTTTCTATCGTGTATTTTACGTTTATGTGTATTTTATCTTTTGTATTTTATTGTAATATACTGCAAGGTTTCCAAGCTGATCATTGCGTTGTCATCACAATCGGTCAATATTGCAATTATGAAAGTGTTTTGATGAAAGAACAGACAATAGGATTAGAAAGAGATATTCCGAGCCGCCTACTGGCCGTAGCTGTCAAGATCATTGTCCTTAACCATTCGGACAGCCTCCTTGGTCCACTCATCAAAGTCCTCCTGGGGCAGACCCAGACGGTCATTGGCCACGTCCTTGTCAGCAACGCCGTCGCCGCCGGGGAAGAAGACGCGCGAGTACATGGCCATGCCAAAGGCCTCCATAAAAGACATGGGCGTCTTGCCGTCAAGGTTAAAGCCGCTGCCGGCCTTCATCACCTTTGTAGCATTCTCCCAGCGCTCGTATGATGACTCGGTCGTGATAGTCCAGTCGGCATCGGTGGTACCCGTCACGCGCTTGAGGCTTGCAAACATGTCGTTTTGGCTGACGTGGAACGACTGGATGTACAGCGGGTTAGGGTTGGCAAACGACGACAGAGTTGTTGTCGAAGCAGACGCAGAGTCCTCAGGGAGGATGGGCAGGCTCAGGACAGCAGCAGCACCGCGGCCGCACTGGGGCAGCGTGCTCGTGTGGATCTTGACGTCGCCCTTGTCAAAGACGACAAACTTGCGGTTCGCGATATCAAAGCCATAGCGGACGAGGCCGCCCGCAAGACTGAACTCGTACCAGAACCCACAGCTCAAGATGACAGGGGTGAGGCCCAAATCCTTAATGCCGGCAATGGTCTGGCGGAACGTGGTGCCGAAGCCCATCTCGTCATACATCTTCTGCGAGTAGGGGTTGGGGCCGTACGCATTGGGCATCACCCATTTGACGCCGGCCGCGACAGCGGCAGTGGCCAGCTTCGTTGTCAGATCGGGGGGTGCACGGACGCTGAGTGTGATGATGAGGAAGTCCTGGCCCTTGAGGGCAGCAACTAGGCTCTCGTGGTTATCGTAGTCGATGGTGGCTTTGCGGACGCCCTCCGGCAGGGTGTTCTTGCTGTCGGCGCGCGTGAGGGCGGTAACTATGTGCTTGCCAGTCTTGAGCAGCTCGCGAGTAAAGTGCTTGCCAATGTATCCGGCGGCCTATCTGGTTAGATGGTGCAGTCAGGTGGAGCCAGGCAGAGAACACTTACACCAACAATGGCCACGTTCTTAATGTGGTTCTTGAAGCCCGCAGGCTGGTCCTTGGCGTACTGGACAGACATGGTGGTGGTCTGAAGGAGTGAGTGGATGTGTGCTTGAGAAGATAGTTGATGACGATGTCAATGAGGACGAAGATGAAGATGAGGATGAGGATGGTAATGTAATACACATTTACTGTCTCAAGGACGACAGTGCTCTTATATAGCTGGAGCACCAACACCCGACTGTTGAGCTAGTCGTCAGATCTGAACCACCGCCCAATGAACAAAGTACATGAGACTTGTGTTGGACAACCCCTCAATGACGACACGGCAACTCGGTCTCTGCGTCGCCCGATGTTCATTCTCACTGCTGACTGCTTCGTTTTCGTCTGCGTCTACGAATAGGAATAGTGAACTGGCAGCCAAGCTTCGGCGCTGGGTTTGTCTCCGAGCTGACATAGCTGCCCGCTTCCTTCCTAATTGGTCTCTTATTGGCGTCTCTCTGATTAATCAGCAGCAAGGGACTGCAAATCCCCGAGTGTCCGCCTTGCAGATAGTCTTCATAACAACGCCGTCACATTCAATCAGATGCATTCTCCGTCCCTTTCTCCGTGCTTTTGCTAATCCTCCGGGCCTAAGCCCGGGGACTTTAGTAATAAGAGCTGTGCTAGCCACCCGTCTTAGCTCCAGGCGGATTGGCAGTACTACGTGCACCGACTATGTCCGTCCACATTGCCTAATCAGGAAATTATCGAGTCCGACGTCTCCGCGCCACAGGCAACAGTGCTGAGAACGGCAACGTGCTTACTAAAGCATCTCCGACGACCAATGGTTTTCATCTAGCAGCTCTTCTTGATTCATTTGATATGCTATGCGCCTCATGTTGATGTAGGCCGCTCATCAACTTGGAGCTCGCAACAGCAGACAGCAGACAGCCGCTACGCCGCGCCCAGCGCCGAGTATCCTCCGGGCTGGCATCCTCACTCGGCTGACATGCTACACCCGCAGCAATTCGCATCACGGCTGTTAGCGTTTCAGTCACAGAGTAAGATCACCAGCCTGTGACGACCGAGATGATGCTCCAGTGCTGGAAAGTCCCGGCAGCCAACTTGTGGGCTCGACGTGCCATCGATGTAGGATGATGCGAGACTGCACAGATAGGGCGTCTGGTATATGCATATGCACGACCATGACGCTGGGCGACACAGTCCGTGTCAAGGTGTGACGGCTGGCAGAGACAGCTATAACACCCCGGAGTATGTCTCTATCGATGCCATGTATAGTCAGCATCGCTCTCGCTCGTTGAAGCATTCAGTATTCAGTACTGTTATTCGATATTCGTCTTGTGTGCTGCTTATCCTAATAAAAGCCAGCTGCAGTCCTTATCTGGATCAGCTCACTTTTATCAATATCGTTCTAACAACTGTCATGGCAGCAATCTTGTATCTCCTCTAGCTCAATACGCAATATGCATTCTCCTGTCTCCTCCGTTCCCTGACCCCCATTCCGGCCGTTCCCCTCCACTAGTCACCCACTCGTTGCAATAAGCTTGTAACTGACCGAGTCGGCTGCCAACTGTCTGATAAGAAGCGTATTGGCGGAAGAATTGTGTTTTATGTTGTTTCTTAGATGTTTACAAGTTGTCATACATTTGCATCGCTCGCCAGTCTGTTTGCCTTGAACACCCAAGTAACTGCTTCACAGCCAATCATGGCGCCATTCACGGTTCTGGTCTTCACAAAGACCCTGCTCTTCCGCCATCCCTCCATCGAGGCAGGCATCAGCATGTTCCAACGCCTCGCCGACGCGTCCACTGCCTCCGACCACCCCTTTGTAGTTGAAGCGTCCGAGGACAGCGGTGCCGTTTTCACTCCCGAGAACCTGGCCCGCTATCGCGTCGTTGTCCTACTGCACTGCACGGGTGTTATCCTGGATGCCGCACAGCTGACTGCGCTCGAGGGCTATGTGGGTGGCGGTAATGGCGGCGTCGTTGGTATCCACGCTTCGGCAGGCGCCATGAAATCAAAAGACGTCGACCCCAAGGGCTTCTACGGCCGCCTTCTTGGCGCCGTTTTTACAGAACACTCTGCTGCTCAGCTCGGTCGCATCATCATCAAGTCGCCCAAGCACCCCGTCGTGTCGCCGTTCCTGGCACATGTGTCCTCGTTTTCGGAAGCGAGCCTATCCGAGCCGTCGTTTTCCGTATTTGACGAATGGTATAACTTTGAGCCGGCATCGTGTGCTGTCGTAGCGTCCAAGAAGACGACCGGTACGCTATCTACTTCCGACCCGAGCATTTTGCTCACGACCGACGAGACGACATACGAGGGCGGCAAGCATGGCGAAGACCACCCGATTGCATGGGCCTGGCCGGACTTTGAGAGCACCGGCACGCGCGTCTTCTACACGGCGCTGGGCCACTTTGCCGAGTCCTACGAGGACGATGTTTTTGTCACACACCTCAAGAATGCTGTTCTTTGGTCGGCAAAATTATTGTAATAGCAATTGATAGTAAAGAGAACTAATTGGACGGAGTGATGCTGGAATGGGAGTTCCCCTGAGTTCTCATGAGTGAGATTGGGCAAGTGCGAATAGGCATATGCGCATCTATAATACGCCATTAACACTATTTGCACAGCCGTACCAAATTAGCTTACCTCATCCCCGTACTTCCCAGCCTCGCGACTACGTCACCTCACCAACAACACGCGTGTTCATCGACATCATCAATTCATCCGCAATCGAGGGTTTCTACTGCAACTTACATCTATACAACAAACGATCAACGATACGGCTACACAACTCACACATGCCATGGCTGAGCCGGATGGCTTTGTGGGCAACCTGGTCCGCCAGCTTCGCGATGCCCCGTCCAACACAGCGCAGGACGAGCTACCACCCTATGCTTACTCCAACACGGAGCAGCTGAAAGACCTCTTACACGGCTCCAGCACGCCTCAAGCCTTTTACCTAGGAACTGGCGCGTCCATCTTTGCGTCGGCCTTGCTGCCGGCCATGCTCAAGGCGCGTTACGAAATCATCCTTGTCACATGCTTCTGGGCCAAGTCCAAGAGCCTCAGCGATTTGTCGTCGGCATTGGCAGCGTTGGCAACCCGTCGCGCGTCTCAAAGCCCACAGACGCCACTGCGCGTCCGCATCTGTTTCTCGTCTCGCTCGCTCCTACAAAAGCTCACGCACACTACGGACGCCAAGGGATACACGTGTCCGCCTGACACGTGGGAGTCGCTGCTAGGTCTCCCTCCACCGGAGCTACTTAAACGAGGCAACATAGACCTTGTGGCAAAAAGCCTATTCTTTCTGCCACTGAGCGTGATGCACCCTAAATTCCTAGTTGTCGACCGCGAACACACCTTTCTCCCTAGCTGCAATGTCAGCTGGGAACCGTGGCTGGAGGACTGCATCCACGTCGAGGGCGATGTCACCCGCCGTGTGCTGCAGTTCTACGGCGGCACATGGAACGATGACCTTCCCTCGATACCTACCACAGAGGCTTCTGAGTTGACAAACCCGTCTATTCCGTCTGCACAGCCTATAGAAGTCAGTGGGTTGGATGTTAGTGGCCCCGGCAGTCTGTGCGTTCGCTTTAACAGTGAAGAATCGTTCCGCCAGATTGCTACCACTATTCTGCCTTCGTCACATCACCGTGACCCAAAGTTCCGTCCCTTCTTCTGGCAGGGCCATGCACCATGGCCCAAAACGCCTCTGAACCTAGCTACTATGCAGCTGCTGGGCCTTGCCCAGAGCCAGATCTATATTCAGACACCCAATATCACGGCCGATGCTGTTTTGTCCGCGCTTCTTGAAGCGCTTGCCCGAGGAGTCAATGTCGCGATCGTGACGGGCGAGAATATGATGAAGTACGAGCAGATCGTGACGGCATTTACAACCACGGCGAACTGCATCCGCAACCTCATCCAAAGACACGAGGCACACCGTGCGGATGCTCTAAAAAAGAACATCCCATACGGCGAACTACAGATATCCTATTTCAAGCCCCTATCACCCCCGGACAACAAGGGTGCTAGCGATGTAGAACAGGCTGCTCTACCCACAGAAACAAACGAGCATGGATTCACAAAAGATGTAGACGAGCCCGTCCAGTCGCACGTGAAGCTCACCATTATTGACAACGCATATACCGTGCTGGGCTCGGGCAACATGGACCGTGCCAGCTTCTTCACTAGCCAGGAACTTGGCATCCTCTTCCACAGCACAGACTTTGCGTCATCTGTGCAGATGGCTGTAGACCGGGTGCTCGAGGGCAGGCTGAAGCCAGTATACCCCAAGCAGACATCATCATGATGAAGAGCGTTTTGTATTTTGGTAGTATTTTAGATTTCATCTGTAGAATAATAGGTGCATTGTGTATATTGAATTGGCGTCAACACCTTTATAATATAGAGAGAACCCCGGAATAGACAGAGCATACACAGCTAGAGTATAATCCGACTCTGTCACCATCGCTACGTACAAAAATATGAATGGAAGCGAGCACAGGCTGAAACGAGACAACCGAAAAGAAAGCGAAGAGCGAAGACCGAAACGAGACGATCGCGATACCTTGACAACATCTCTCAAAGCTTACTGATGCCACGGTCATGACGCTTGAAACGTCATACTATACAAGCTTCAACAAGCGGCTGTACAAGACACAAGGGGCTTGTTTTGCTCCGTTTTGAAACAGCGTGTGCCATCAACAGGACGGCGTGTCACCCGTGTGGCAGCTGTGCCACTCTTCCTTTCTTTGTTTCTCGCTGCATGACTGTGCTGTGGTCACACACGTGTGCGGTCTGCTGTCACCGCTTCTTCCTGTTTCGTGAGCCTCTTTTGTCTTATCGTCACTGTGCCCAGGCACACGAATGATACCGTTGTCTTTGTTCAATTCTACACCTCACACCCATTTATAGATTCATAGACTCTTCACCGAGGCAGCATCCCACAACGTCCTCACCTATATTCTTACCGGCCCATGCTAGCTTCGTGTTACGCACTGTTTCAAAGTCATCCTCTAGGTTTGGGATAATATACTCAAAAGGATAAAGTTCCATATAGTTGGCGAAGGGGAGACTATAAGATATATGCAAGATGCGAACTGCGAATCCGCGCACAGCATCATGTTCTCTTGCTTTCGTCTCCAGATCTTACTACTATTGATCTCGTTTTGATTCTACTGCCTTCTCCTACCAGATGTTGCACCGCGTATTGACAGTCCTGTTTCTAGAGCACACGCTGTAGTGCAACTGACGAGAATGAGACAAAGACAGACAGCTATTGCTTATGTCTTGATAGCACACCGTGCCAACGCTGCAACCCTTACCTTTTGCATGATATAGCCTGTTGACTGCATTCGTTTCTTTTCCTTTGTGTCACTAACTTCGAACCACCAGCGTCGTCATACACAACAAGAGACACAGTGCCGCTCGAAGACTGTTCGCTCTCTATTTTTATAAGCGTGTCTTGAAATTATCACCTTTCGGGAGTCACACCTCTTGAAAAATATATCTTTTAGGCCGCTTGTGAGAAATTGATAAAGTGGTGTGTTGGCTATTGTTGAAGAACAAGATAATATCAGATATAGAAACCAGAAACAGTGTATAGTGAAAAAACGACAATTTTTTGTATCACTAATTTAATTATAGAGTATCGAACTACTATTTTGAAATTATTTATGAATTATATATTTAGTCTGGAATTGTAAAGCGTGTATTTAAGTGAAGATAGTCTCTGAAATACAAGGATAAAGTCTAGGAACAAAAGCAAACATAGAAAAATACTAAAACAACGAGAGTTGAAACAATAAATGAAACAAAACATATTGCCACCTATATCTATCACATTCACCACCCATAGAAACAAATTCTGAAAGTAGACCACCCCCTAGACAGTAAACTGGCCCATTTATAGCAAACAAAAAAAACAATAGGACAGAAAATAGTACTATAAAGAAAACCACTGAAGTACGTAGCTTGATAAAGCTACTCCTGATGCTTTTGCAAGCATCTTTTGATGCTATTGGTGCAGTCACCAGACCGCATCGAGGGAATGCAACATAATCCGATGCTGGCTTCTTCGTCAAAGTCCGAGTTCCGATCGCGGGTTCCAGCTGCGTCTGCTGACGAGTCGGATGTGGCGTTCTTTTCTTCATCCTCGGTCACCAACGGAGCGCGGTCGTGGCCCATTTCAGTCCTGGCACGGAGGGCCTCGCGCACCTTTTCCTCTCCGCGCTGCTTCCAGACGTTCCAGCCGCTCGTGCTAAAGGGGTAGAGCACTTTGTTATCAAGTGAGTCGACCCAATCACGGTTGCGGTGTTTCTTCTTGGAGGAGATAATGTCGAGTTCCGAAGCGATCTGCGCACAGTAACTCTCAAGCGGTAGGTCGTTGACGTTGTGGCCAAAGGGATTCTCAATCTCTCGGCCGATGAAGAGGATGCCAAGGATAATGTACGACGCAACGATTGTCGCCGGAATCGTCACCCACTTTAGCGAAGGATAGAGCTGGAAGGGCAGCAGAAAGACATAAACCCAGGTGATTTGGGAAATGGCAATGGAATAGGCGATAGGAAGCGGCGTAGTGAGCACACGCTCAGTACCCATGAGCACATCGTTGAGCACAGCAATGTTGTTGTAAGCGAGTGTTTGGTGCATGGGGATGACCAGCTGGTTGTTGGTGACCAACTCGTCCGTAAAGCAGGCCAGGTAAGTCAGAATCTCGAGCGGCAGGTTACCCAAGGGGTGGCCCGCCCTTTTGATGGCCTTGCGCGGGTTGCTGGCCGCAAATGAGATGCCGAGATAGCCGCCTAGCAGTTTGAGGAGGCGCGGCTTCGGCCGGTTCACCTTTTCGGGCTCCTTGATAGTGGCGGCGTGGGCATAGGTGTCCAGGTGGCCGACGAGGTGCACGAGATCATCATAGCCCGTGTATGGCTCATAGCGGAGCTTGTGTTTTAGTGCAACAGCAAAGGCAACGAGAAGGTTAAGCGACGTCCTATCATAAGGGTGCACAGATGTGTGTCAGTCAACCAGTTCTATATGCAAGATGAGATTCTGCACTGCAGGTGGCACAGACACAAGGGGCACAAAACTCGCAAGAAAAATGACGATTTATAACGACAAAGAAAATAAATGGAATAGATCAGAGAACAAGAAGCAAGAGGGCGTATTACTTACAGCTTTGAGAGGATGTCTTTCTCCCTGTTTTCGCCGTCTCGTTCCACAGTATGAACCCAGAAGACGCGGCCGAGAGACTGGGTGGCGAGCATGAGCTGAGCCCAGTACCGGCGCCCTTCGGCGTACCTATCTTGATTAGAATACAACGGGAACGGAAAAGGCACTCGAGCTACTCACCTCTCGTATGCGGTCGAGCTGCGGAAGCTGAGTCCGAGACCCACGACGAAACCGGTGACTGTCAACAGGATGGAGCTGATCCCCACTGCATTATAAAAATTTAGCTTTCGGAATGCAAGAAGATGCGTCTGGAGCAGGGCACATACGGTTCTTCTTCGTAAAATAGGAGATGGACGTCACGAACATGGCCCAGGACCCAATGACAAACAGTGGAAACACCATCTTGGGCAGAATGCTGCCGTGCATTTGAAGGAACATGGGCCATTTGGAGTGCTTTTGGATGTCACGAGGACCGACCTAGACTTGTTAGGCGTTGTGTCACTTGGAGTTGTCACACGTTGGCCGTCGTGTTAAACTCACAAAGTACTCGTCAAGATCGAGAGTCCGCTGCCTCCCAGACAGGTAGAAGCTGTGCTTTCCGGGCTTGCGAGGCGAAGATTTTCCGATGCGGCCCTTGCTGTATGCCAAGTCTGGGGGGCGGTCCAGAGCATCATCGTGGTCTTGGCCATGATTGGCATTTTGAGCATTGATGCCATAGGGAGCTGTCGATTCGCCGCTGTTACCCGAACCAGCTGCAGCCGATGCGCCAGCATCGTTACTGCCGCCACCACCACCGCCGCCGCCACCATTACTGTTGCCGTTGCTGTTGCTGTTGCTGTTTCCCGAGTTGCCAGCGGGCTCGCCAGATGTGGTGTTGCTCGCGCCTCCAGAACCGCCAGCATCGCCGTCAGACATTTTTAGAGTATATGTGGTTAAGTGAATGTGATACAAATATAGAAAGGGTGGTGATAGATTGAAAATGTGCAAGACGTGTAGTTGCGAGGAATGTAGAACAGTAAAATGAAAAGACCACCGAAAAGAGAAAAACGAAGAAACCTAGGACAAGTTGCAAAAACAAGGGTGATAAAGTTGAAGCCAGTCTATTGTTTGCTGAAAGATGCTGTGATGTTGCCAACGGTTGATCTACTTGTATCAACAACTGGCAGGCATGAGAGGTGCAATGGATCTGGACCAAGAAAAGACATGACAAGGTGATGGATATGCCTGGTTATATATAGATGTTTCCATTGTAAACGAGAAGGCTGTTACGTGCATGAAGCACGTCTCCACACAGTCTCTACAGTGTTGTCATAGTGTGATAGCTGATTTCTGACCAAGATGTGGCGATGGGATGAAAGGGTTGTTGACACATGTGCGATATTGGCCGACAAAGACACATCAAACATCTCGCTCTGGCCGGGGTACGGAGCTGCAGGAACCGCTTCCGATGACTGGCGGAGCTATGGTTTGCCTTGTCAGCCAAACAGCGGGCCTTGGCTGATGGCAATGCATGTCGAGATATCCAACTGCCTCACGGAGATTCTAGCGAGTGTTGGACACGGTGCAACCCATGGGTAGCACGGAAAATAGGTAAATAAGAATAGGAAACTGGAATACAAGCTTGTTCGCCGATAGCCACAGGCAAGGCTATGGTGAGGAACGGGGTCAATAGGAGGGCGAAGAGGCGGAGAGTCAATCAAGGGGGGGACTCATCTGGGGTTTGGATGTTGCCTACAGAAAAGCCTGGAAAAAGAAGAAGAAAAAGTGAAACAAGCTCATGTAAACCAATTAGTACGGCGTACAGATGAGGCAAAGGGTAAGCCACAGCCGACATTGCAAGACGTCAAGGTGAAGAGGAAGATAAACACGAATGCATGTAGAACATGAGATCCGGAGAACTGAAATAAGGGAAGATAATTCCGACCTTCCCCGAACCTCAGACGACGCCGTGTTTAAAAACATGTAGTGAAACTGGATGATGATTGTTTAGAACCGATGAGATTAAAAGCAGAAAGAGAAAGTGAATATGAGATGGAGAGCACAGGGACACGGGTCTTGATCAAGCCGTAGAGGATAGACTGACTGACGCATTGTACAAGGCCGAGCAAGGTATATAAGACAACCAGGACAAGAAACAAAGCACAAGTGTTCAGCTGCCGTAGGTCATCATACTATGATGCTGCAGTGGAACAGAGCCATATATATTTTAAGCACAAGGCAGGACAATCCCACGATATCGTCATAACAGCAAGCTCAGTAGGCTGACTGCGCCGCGCCGAGGTTATCTACAGTATGTCCCGTCTGAACGAGACCTACAATACTTGCTCCTTGGGTATCAATATGCCGATAAAACTTGACGTGAACAGTCCAAGATGGAAACAGCTTAATAAGCTATGGTGTAAAGTAAACTGGTTTGTTCAATAATGATGTAATCAGCATCATTGGTTTTATTGAGGGGAACCTGGTGAGTAGCCCCAGGGTAAGCGCGGAAGGCAAAGACCGTAACTATTCGGCTGAAAAACATGATACATGACTATCAAAGCCCGCACTGACAGGTAAGCGAATTTCAGAAATAATCAAGATGCGTGGGTGAGATAGGTGCAAGTGGTAGTAGCCGCATTTTCCAAGAAGGGTGAAAACTGCTCAAGATTTACGATTGCATCCATCTCTAGCTATAGTAGAACTTCTATGACGTACACGAGCTAGCTATCAGAAACAACAGTCCACTGCCGTTGAGAAACGCAAGTATAGCATAATATGCTGTGATTTAGCAATATATGGGCGAACGGGGAGCGCAACGTGGACGGTCAGATGCAGGTGCAGAAGCTGTGATGCGGTAGGGACGTGCACTCTGTCTTCAGACGTCTTTATTTAGACTGTATGGGCTCCAGGGTAGCGGTAATACAGTTTTATGCCGTCAAGCTATCGTCGACATGTCTTAGAATCCATGGCCGTTCCATTTGACAGCTATCTGACAGCAGAGAAGCGGCGTTAAGGAGGGCTACAGAGAAAGACGGTAACACTGCAGTGTCTCGTGTTTCAACCAAGCCCCAGCACCTGAGCTGGAATACACCGAGCCCCGGCTACAAAGACACCACGTGAGCTGCGTAAGGTAGACTGACCAACAAACCAAGGGCGATGCTATAATACCATAGGTGGCGGATGAGCGTGTCTGCAGCAGGACGTAAAGACTCAGCAGGACAAAGGCCAAGCATGTAGATATGTGATATATCACGTAAGGTGGCCGCTGCTAGTTCTGTTGAAAGAGAACGGCCAGTGCTCGTCGCTAGTAGCCTAAAAGAATGGAAGCAGCTAATGACGAAACCACCAACACTCTCTGAAAAGGCGACAGAAAAGCAGGCGAACGACGCGAACAGGCGGGCCAAGCACTACCTAAAAGAGAATATGATCACAAGATCAGTCAAAGCCGGCGTGCAGAGATGACAGGCGAGACGTCACTTTCAGCCATCTAGGCAAGGGCCCCGTCGTATACATAAAAAGGACATAAAAAGGAGAAGAGACTTGGGAACCCAGATAGTGGTGCGACAGCGTGCTTGACACATGCTGGCACACCGGACATGGCTATGTCTTGAGAGTGCAGCCAACCGGAAGCAGCCGCGGGACTGAGGCAGCTGATTCAGGACACAGCTCCTGCATACATTCCACCGTCATGAAACGGAAAAGCTCGCGTTTGCTAGGCGGCCTTCTTTATGATATCATCTCCAAGACTAAGGAAGACACGGCCAAGTCGGGGAACAGACGAAGCTGAGAGGAGGTCAGACAAGAAGTAGGTAAAAAAGAAAACACTGAGATTTCCGTGGCAGGATTATCAGCGTAGAAGAATATAGAAAATCATAGAAATGCAATGACTTGATGAAATAACAAAATGAGTCCGGACTGAAAAGCAATAAAGCGTTATTTGCGCTTCGCTAAGAAGGCGAACAGCGAAGCAATAGAAGCGAGTTCCGCATCCTAGTGCTTTTCAGTGGGCAGGATCTCATAATAATGGCACATGTGCGGGTGGAAGATGCATAGCAAGATACATGTCAGTTATCACCAAGTACCAGTGCAGAGAAGACGTTGGATGCGATGTAGATATTACGTAATCTCGGCGTGAAGTAAACAAATCCGCAGGTAAGCGCTGCGACGACTGGTCATTGCATTCAGGGGCCAGATTACTAATATGATTATGTAATATCAAAATAGTGACCGCCTTTCGTGGTCCCCTGATTTCTGCCGCCAGGGCCCATAATAACGGCTTAGGCCAGGGGAGCTTCACCGGTCCACCACCACATCTGGTTGTACCCCCCTCGCGATCGCATCCTCCCTACACCAGCGCCAACTGAACAGTACAGCGCACAGTTGCTTGAGTCTAGCCGAATTTGCCGATTATTTCTTGGTTTTGTTTTCCGGACACTGCCTGCACTGCACGATCTCTCATCCGAGCCATCTCCGCCTCCTCCCCGCCCACCTCCGCCGCCTTGCCGGCACTCCCGGCCGACTCACCTGGAACACGACCCGTACCGCGCCGTCGACTTCTCCCCGCTCTTGAAACCGCCAACATGCTGTCCGGCATCCTGATCTTCAACCAAAAGGGCGAAAACCTCATCTTTCGCGCCTTCCGCAACGACTGTCGCCCGCGGCTCGCCGACGTCTTCCGCATCCAGGTCATATCGAACCCCCAGGTGCGGTCGCCCATCCTGACCCTGGGTAGCACGACTTTCAGCCATGTTAAGCACGAGAACATCTACTTGGTTGCAATCACCAAGAGCAACGCCAATGCAGCGCTTGTCTTTGAGTTTCTGTACCGGCTGATTCAGCTCGGCCGCGGATACTTTGGCAAATTCGATGAGGAGGCCATTAAGAACAACTTTGTCCTTGTGTATGAGCTCCTCGATGGTACGTATAGCTCGTTGACTGTGTATATGGTGTATATGGTGTATATGGTGTATATGGTGTATATGGTGTATATGGTGTACATGTGTGTGTACGCATGTGGCAATTGCTAACTGTATCTGTTCTATAGAGATTATCGACTTCGGATATCCACAAAACACCGAAACCGACACACTCAAGATGTACATTACGACCGAGGGTGTGAAGTCAGAGCACCGCGCCGAAGACTCTGCCAAGATCACCATGCAGGCCACCGGCGCACTATCGTGGCGCAAGGCTGACGTCAAGTACCGCAAGAACGAGGCCTTTGTGGACGTTATCGAGGATGTGAACCTGCTCATGTCAGCCACAGGTGCTGTGCTGCGCGCCGACGTGACTGGCCAGATCATCATGCGTGCGTATCTGTCAGGCACACCCGAGTGCAAGTTTGGTCTCAACGACCGGCTGCTGCTGGACCCTGACGCCATCCAGTCGCTGCCGTCGGGCAACCGCATGGGCAGCAAGGCCACCAAGGCAGCGGCAGGCAGTGTGACGCTCGAGGACTGCCAGTTCCACCAGTGTGTGAAGCTGGGCAAGTTTGACACGGACCGCATTATCTCGTTTGTGCCGCCCGACGGCGAGTTTGAGCTGATGCGCTACCGGTCAACAGAGAACGTGAACCTGCCGTTCAAGGTGCATGCCATCGTGAACGAGGTGGGCAAGACCAAGGTGGAGTACAGCATCGGTGTGCGTGCCAACTTTGGCCCGAAGCTGTTTGCGACAAACGTGGTGGTGCGCATCCCGACGCCGCTGAACACGGCACGCATTACGGAGCGGTGCACACAGGGCAAGGCCAAGTATGAGCCGTCAGAGAACAACATTGTATGGAAGATCAGCCGGTTCACCGGCCAGTCCGAGTTTGTGCTGTCGGCCGAGGCAGAGCTGACGAGCATGACGAACCAAAAGACGTGGAGCCGGCCACCGCTGAGCCTCGACTTCAGCTTGCTCATGTTTACGAGCAGCGGCCTGCTGGTGCGGTACCTAAAAGTGTTTGAGAAGAGCAACTACAGCAGTGTCAAGTGGGTGCGCTACATGACACGGGCGGGTAGTTACGAAGTTAGATTTTAATTGGTTATTTTCCCAAGGAGTCATTGCTTGGCGTTTTGTGGACTAGAGACGCAGCACGTTTGGAAAATGCGCGTTGCTCTCCTGTGGCTTTTTTCTTCTTTTTGTTCTACTTTTTTTTTGCTTTTGCGTCTTTCTAGCTGCAGTTTATGAGAGCCATTATATACTTTTATTATATATTTTGATTTTGACTCGCCCAAACGAGTGTCCCGAGTTCGCCCCTTAAACTTAACTGCTTAAAGATGCGGAGGGGAAAGTTGTCCAGCCAAGGCCTCAACACCGTTAACATTAGTACCAGTGGACGACACTGGTGCCCGTAGTCGATGAGGTCTGAGTATGCGACTTGGCCTCCGGGGATAGTTACGGAGCTCTGGCCTCCGTCAAAGGTGGGCGGAGCCTCGGTGGCCGTATCGATGGCGTTAGAACCGGCCTTGCCGCCGAGGATGTTGGTCGACTGCATGCGGATCAGCTCTGCACCGATAGCGACGTGCACCATCTGCCGCAGCGTAGCATTCTTGAAACCTGATGCGCTGCTAAATGGTGCGGGAGGCATGTTGCTCAGCTCCGCCAACTGCGTCATGGATGCCGAAGTGCCGACCTAGTGGAAGTCATAAGCATGGCCGGCGGCGGTGCAGTCGGACTTTGTGGGCGACACCGGCGAGGCATTGACACCACTGAGCAGAAGCAGAGGCAGTGTGGTAAAGAAGCAGACGCCCTGAATATGCAAAGAGCACTTCATTGCTGATGTTCGGACGCGCAAATAGGAGCACTTTTGATAATCTAGATGGTCTTTGATGCAAGGACGCCAAAATACGCTGCTTCTCTTCTTTTAAGTACCAATCAGAAAGGACTAGGCAGAAGCTTCCCTCATATATGCATTCGCGCTGCTATGAAAAGGTCTCATTTCAGCCATTGCTCGGAATTGTGCCGGGCTC
The DNA here is from genome assembly GCA_029298845.1 of Ophiostoma perfectum. NCBI lineage: Eukaryota > Fungi > Ascomycota > Sordariomycetes > Ophiostomatales > Ophiostomataceae > Ophiostoma > Ophiostoma perfectum. Next base: position 271,152 of record JANSLV010000015.1, read on the forward strand.
CGACGTGGAGATGTTTACGAATGCGCATACACGCGTTCAACGGCTATTTACCCCAGGCTATTTTATCACGGCAAAAGAACTCGTCTAGTTAGTTACAGCCATGGCAACAGATGCAAAGAGTAGAAGACACGACAGTCCACAAGCTGAGCCCTGTCCGCTTAAAGGCAGTCGCGCATGGCATGGGAAAGGCCATGTATTTAGCCGGTGACGACGATGCCATCCTTCTGCTATATTCTAGACGTTGGCTTAGTGCTCTACGCTCTACGTTTGTCGTCTTTACTTTACCCGGATCAACATTGATAGGTCCCCACTATGATGAGGAAGAACAATCGCCTATGCTTATATCTTGTTCGGGATTCTTCCGTGACTGCGTCTGTACGGTCATGCCAAGTGAGCTGTTCCTAGGCGGCGTAACAACGTATGTCAATAAGGTCAGGCCATACAGCTTCCACATGACATCCTATTCGAGCCAAAGGGGATCACATGTTTGTAGAAGCCGTGCATGATCATCGACTTTATTTGGTCTGCCGGGCTGATTAGATGCGACAACCGTAGTAAAGCGACGCTGATCGTCGACACATGGCGGTGCGCGCGCATGATTCAGATGTGTCTGAGATGGGTTGTGTTGGAGAATGACTAGCAACAAAAGAATACAATGGTAAAACAATGGCAATGCATTAGCAATGCGTTGATAACACGTTGACGAGCCCGTGAGTCCAACAGGGCCCCGGCCGAGGTGTCGCGAGTTCGGCATTATCATCGGGCGAGAGGGTTGGCCGGGCTACCCCGGCGCCGACGAGGTCTGTCGTGTTATTGTATCTTAGGAAAACACGAGCATCCTTCGCTGCGACTATCCATGCCTGTATTATTACACCATCTCTCGAAATTCCCTGCAGGATCGTGCTCAGACCAGACCCCGACCAGACTTTGTACTGTTCGTGACCAGTCTAGATTTGCACCACAGCCGCGGTCGTATTAGTCAAAAATTATTAATACGAACTGAACAAACGACTAAAGGCCTTTTAGATAGAATGCCTTCGTGGCCGGCGTTGTCTCGGCGAAACTACAAGGACGTAACCATGCAGTGCGGAGAAGAGTTGAGGCTAGGACCAGTCAACCATGGCGTTTGTATGGAGAGGAGGGTCAGCTCTGGGGGGCTCTGGGGTAGGCTGTGGGAACGGGTACCAGAGGCGTCGAAATAAGGTTAAGTTGACAGCGTAAGCTGGAAAGTAGAGTTTGCGTATTCGTTTCGACTCTGCTATAGTATTGAATGTCATTTGTGTAGATATCTCAGATATGGTGATGCTTCATGGTTTTCTTATGACAATCCCACTCCATCTCTTTTGCCTTGTTTTTATTGGGATATCTTCCTTCATCATTTTGATTTCAATACTTACCTGTCATAGCTATCTAAATATGCATTATAATCAAACTATGCGGATGACTATCCTCCAAAACAGACCACCATCCTTCTATCATCCCCCAGTTCAGGTCTCGTTACTCATCCCCCGGGCGGACACACTCGACGACTCTGAGGGTGCCAAGGCGGCGGATGGATTGTTACTTTCCAATGTGGCATCCTCTGCTGACCATACTCAAGCACTCTTGCCCCCTTCTCCTCACTTTTTGACAGCAACTTGTCCGGGGAAATAGCAAGAAACAGGGTCATCGGCGCCACACCACCAGTACGGCGCACATACAAATCGGACCCTTTGAGGTTGCTGTCTATGTACATAAGTTTTAGACTGGTATGCAGAGAAACCCAGAAGACCGTCTTGGCTGGCAGCCAGGAAGCCAGCTGTCCAAGCGAGATGGCAAACAGGTCTCGAGGCGTCGTATCTTCTGCTATTCCTTCTCGTCTGTACTTTGCGTTGCTGGACAAAAGTACGGCTAACTTGCATGTTCGGATAGAAAAAAAACTTTACGAACGGCTACATTAATCTCCGTTACAAGTCTGCAAGTCTCCTGACTATGCCGCTTTCACGAGTAAGCTCCGTGCCATGCCTCTACAAACGGGCCACACGACGGGCATCACATCAGGCTAGCTCGACTTGGCCTGGCTCGCAGCCAAAACCCGGGCAAAGGATCTCTCCCCACACAACGATCGGCACTCATCAAGCCACACCAATCCCTGGAAAAAGCTTGACATGACCTCTAGAACACATCTCTAACAACGACTGCACTACAATATATTCGGCCCAACCAGCCAACCAGGCCTCGTCTCGCTCTGTATGCTCCAAGTCACACAGGACTTGGAGCAGTCCACACCTCGTGCCAGCTGATCGTCTCTTTCCAATATGCAGTGCTCGCACATGTAAATGTAGATATACACGGCTAAGGAGTATGTATACGTATTCAAAGGTAGGTAACATGCCCTACTATGCTGTGCTTGCTCCGTCTCTGCTGCACGCGTGACCTCGGTTGTACTAGATTGCCCCTATTTTGATATCAGACTGACAAACATCCATGCCCCTTCGAGAAGGTGATACTCCGAGTGTGAATTCATTGCCCTATAGCCTTTGTTAAGTAAAGATGAAAAAGGAAAAGAATCAAGGAATGAACACTCTGAAAGCGGGCGTGCTTAATAAACTTAACAACTGCCGGCCCATTTCACTAGCCAACAAGAAGCCTTGAGCAATATATCTGTTATCTCTGCACGACATAGCGATGCTATACCCAGACATACTGCCCGCAGAGACATGGCAGACGGACACAACATGTCCGCCAGCCTATCACTATCTACCACGACGCCATCCACCGTACAAGCCCGAGTATTTGCATCTCGTGTTGTATATTGGCTGTGTCTTGGTGGCATGCTTATGCAGAGAGCGCCCTACCGAGCACAGCATTGCAACCTTGCTCTGAGCTCGTGGTGAGGTGAGACACTTAATCTACATACCGCAGTTCTTTAAACACAATCAAGCATTGTAGCCAAGCCCCGTCACTTCTCTTCCCTTATATTCTCTGCATGGCGGCAAGTTGTTCGGGTGCCATGATTGCTGAGATGCGGATAGACCTCCACCAGCCATGCCTTTGCAGCTATCCAGCCAGACAAATTCGCTTGACTGATGCACACTCTTTGCTTCGTATCACTTATTTATCTTTATTTATCTTAATTACCAACTTAGCCAACATATCCGTCTCATCTCTCTAGCCCTCACAACCGATCACCACACCCCCGGCCATTCAAGGTAGCATCCATTTGCAGTTGGCCGCCGCCGGGGGTACTTTCACACGTACTCTACTTTATCTCTTATATTTTTATTATTATTCCACAAGTAACAAGTCAAGGTTTTCTTTCCTTTTTCCCATGTCAGCTTCATCCACACCCCCTCCACTCGTGCCAACTCCCTCCCCCTCCAACTGCACTTACACCCTTCCTCCTCCCTTTTACGGAACTCGGCGTCTGCTCTGGCACCCAGTCCTCCAGCGCTCTACTCTCAGCCCCCTCGTCTCTCGCCTGCCACCAGAAAAGCAAGTATATATATTCCCTCCTCCTTCCCTCCCTGCATACACTTACACTCGTGAGATGTGCCTTTGAATTTACCTCCTCAACACTGCATCTGCAGAGCCGTCACAATGTATCAGGCGAGCAACATCTACTTCATTTGCGGCTTCGCCGCCATCGGTAGGCACCTGTCAGCCCAGTACTCCTCAGCCATCGTGGCATTCTACTAACAACAAAGGCGGTGGTCTCTTTGGCTTTGATATCAGCTCCATGAGCGGTGTCCTCGGCACCCAGGCCTACAAGAGATACTTCAACAACCCCCAGTCCTACCGCCAGGGCGCCATTACGGCCTCTATGCCCGCTGGCTCTCTCGTCGGCTCCCTCGTCTCCTCCTTCATTGCCGACCGGTACTCCCGCAAAGTCGCAATCCAGATCTCCTGTATCATCTGGACTATCGGTTCTATTATCCAGTGTGCCTCCCAAAATATCGGCATGCTCTGTGCTGGTCGTGTCATTGCCGGCCTCTGTATCGGTATTGCCTCGTCCATCGTCCCCGTCTACCAGTCTGAGATTGCCCCCAAGGAGATCCGTGGCCGTGTTGTTTCGCTCCAGCAGTGGGCTATTACCATCGGTATCCTGATCCAGTACTTTATCCAGTATGGCGCCGCGCAAGGCATTGGCGGCGGCCCCGACGACCCGAACCAGCCGACTGCTGCCTTCCGCATTCCGTGGGGCATCCAGATTGTTCCCGCCATCATCCTCTTCTTTGGTCTCTTCTTCTTCCCCTACAGCCCTCGTTGGCTCGCGTCCAAGGACCGCTGGGAGGAAGCAATCAAAGTGCTTGCCCACCTGCACGGCAACGGCGACGTCAACCATCCCAAGGTGCTAGCCCAGTACCAAGAGATCGAGGAGGCCCTGCGCTTCGAGCGGGAGCAGTCCACCTCCAGCTTTAAGGCCCTTGTCGAAAAGCGCATGCTCAAGCGCGTCGCTCTTGGCATGAGCATCCAGATGTGGTCCCAGCTGTGCGGTATGAACATTATGATGTACTACATTGTCTACATTATGGAGGGTGCCAACATTGCCTCGCCCCTCACGACAGCGGCCATCCAGTATGTCATCAACGTCGTGCTCACGCTTCCTGCAATCCTGTACCTCGACCGTGTTGGCCGTCGCCCTGCCCTCGTCTTCGGCGCCTTCTTCATGATGACCTGGCTCTTCATCTCGGGCGCTCTACAGCAGTACTACGGCGAGCCCAACACCGGCGCAACCCGCGATGCCAGCAACAGCGACATTAGCTGGATCGTCTTCGACAACCGTCCCGTGTCGTCAGCCATTGTTGCCTGCTCATACCTGTTCGTGGCCACCTTTGCTACTACCTGGGGCCCGACCAGCTGGACCTACCCTGCCGAGATCTACCCCTCGCGCATCCGTGCCAAGGCCGTGTCCCTGGCTACCGCCTCCAACTGGTTCTGGAACATGGTCCTCGCGTTTGCCGTGCCGCCGCTGCTCTGGAACATCTCGTACAAGATGTACTACATCTTTGCCGCGTTCAATGGCGCCTCTTTCATTCACATGCTTCTGCTCGCACCTGAGACTAAGGGCTACACGCTTGAGGAGATGGACGAGGTCTTTGACTCGGGTGTGCCCGCGTGGCGTAGCTATAAGAAGAAGAGCAGCCGCCTCGACGACCTCGAGCGCGAGATCCAGTCGGGCAACATCAAGATCTCGGTACCCTCAGGCGCGGCCACCCACGTGGACAACGCCGCTGAACCAAAGGCTCAGTAGAGTAGACCATTTCGTTCGGGGTTTGTTGGTCGTATTGAATTGCTGGAAGAATTATTGACCCTCGAGTGAGAGGTGTTGTGTGGAAAGGAAGAGAACTTTTGAGACCAGATAGTAACAGTACCAAAGATAATAACAATATATATCACTGCTATCTCACCTGGCTCGCATCCGTGGCCCTCCACGTTGTGTTTGACACATGGTGATATCCGACTGTCTCTCTTTCATTGATACATACTGTGCTAGTTAACCTTGTCAACCCTTCCCTACGGCTTGTGCAACAGCGGCAAGCTGAGTCGTTTTCAAACACCGCTGACCACTCCCTCACCCTACTCTTTGTGCCATCTCAGCTCGTCATCCAACTTCAAACACTAACAAACATTACTCACCGTCTCGTTCTGTCCACTGGCCTTCAGCGTCTTCCCCACAACACCTCAACAACATTCATATCAAAATGCTTCATTTGCGGCATCACATCTTGATAGGCCTGATGACAATCGTCTTGGCTATGGTGATTCTTGCTTCTGTGCTGGCGACTTCTCTCAACTGTGATATCACAGTTCGTGCACCATTTGCAATCTCACGACGCGGTGAAGCCAATCCGGCCAATTTGCCAGACCCCGGGCCCTTGAGCGTCGATACCCTACGGAGAGGCCCCGGCGGACCTTGGTACAACGGACCATATAGTAGGTCTCCTCCACACAGGCTGTGTTGGTAGAAGCTAACATTGAACATATAGCTTACTATTGCGGTATCTTCAATACGGGTATGCCCCAGCAGATTCGCTCTGGTTCCCTCAGCCTCCGCGTCGTCAACGATACCTATGCGGCGCCTCCGCAGTCCTGCCTCCGGGTGTACTGCTACGACACAAGTGCCATCTACTTCTGCAATGACAGTCCTACAGACACCCTGGCTGTGCCTGGATACAATATCGGCTGGATGGCAGACCGACTGGCCATGCTCTGCTGCGACTCCCACCACGGCTCGTCCGCACAGCTCTTCCACCCGACCGAGCAGTGGAATACGGTTGTAGGCTATGGCAACTGTCGACACGACCCGGATGAACCTCCATCATCCTTTGGGACAACCAATGGAGGTGTCAACGGAGACTGCATCCCAAACGAATCAAGGCCAAGTCCTGGGGGTTCGTCGTGAAGCCTGTGTGCTTGACGGCCGCAGCATAGGCTGTGAGCTAAAGACAGACGGCAGCGTGCTTGTTTCGAAAAGTAATATCGGTGTTTTAATCGGCACGTGAGGTTGTTAGTTGTCACGAGGGAAGGTGCGTTGCAGAGTTTATTATTAATATTATTATCCATTGTCTACTTCGGGAAAGAGCAAAAGGGTATCTTTTCAAAAGGGAAAGAGCAAAATATCAATCAGAAGACACAAAAAAAGGCAAGAAACAAAAAATGCAGGTGCAAACGCCAGTATCGTATATGGTTCCTTCCATTTTCCCGCGGTTATAAGTGGCATCGTAAACACGTCATCGCCAAGTTCCAGGCACCAGCCAAATGCCTTCATATTGCACCACGCCACACCAATCAGAATAGGCCTTCATCCTCTCTGTTGATGAGACGCATTCTCGCTCGCACTTCGGGATCCTTTTCCATCTCCTGCCACAGCCCAAGGTTAAGCTTGTCGGCCGGCATCTCGGCGCTGGGTCTATAGCCAGTAGTGTCATCGTCGTCGTCTTCATCGAACCCGTCCTCGTCAATGCCAGACGTTTGCGCCCCGGATCCGCAGAGAATAATGTGACGCCACGTGCTCAGAGACAGGCTCCGTTGAAGCACGCCGAGGAAGCCTGTGCGCTGCTTCCCTTGTGGGCCGCGAGACCGGCCGCGCCAGACATCCGAGATGGCCAGGTTTCTCACTACGGCGCGGTAGCCGAGCTCGACAACAGTAAGGACACCAATGGTAACAACCAGTGTCGCCCACCACGACGCGTGAGTACCAAAAACTGTGAGAAATCCACCGCGCACGTCATACGGCGACGGCGCCTTGGCGTATACCAGAGAAAGCAAGATGTTCCATAGCCACCAGCCGCCAATCGTGACCCCAAAGGCCACCAGGACAATGAGCGTCTTGTAGTGCGAGTCAAGGATACTGGTTATGTTAGTACTCTACACTTTCTTCATTTGGTTTTGTTTATTGTTGCAACTTACAGCAGTTTTAGGTTCGTCCACATGATGCCGACAGAGAAGACCAGATCGCCGAGGGCAAAGAGGCCGACATCGCGGCCATCTTGGAATGCGCCATAGCCAGCCCAGCAGGCAAACCACACAAAGGTGCCTTGAGCCAGCGCAGTCAACATCCACCCGGCATACTTGCGAGGGTCCAGGCCCTTGCCGCGCTGACCATAGGCATACAGCTCCGGAACAGCCATTAAGATTGATGCGCCCAGGTCTTGCTCCCAGATGCCAGGAACAATGGTGCAGAGACTGGTGAAAAGCGTGTTCAGCACCGTCAAGCTCCAGCTCTCATAGATGGACGTGCCGGTGTAGCCACAGTACCACTGGTAGGCCGCCGCTGGCGTGTAAAAGAACATCTCCTTATAGAACGTCGCAAGAATGAACTGGGCGGTGCGGATATAATTCCAGCGGCCATGGACCAGTAAGAGACGCGCGAGGAACCGGAACTGGGCAATGCTGTAGTCAGCCACACGGGCAGCTTGCAAACCCTCCTTGCCCGAGACACCAATGCCAACGTGTGCCTCGGCCAGCATAGCCAGATCATTTGCACCATCACCGATAGCAAGCGTCAGGCCTGGGTGCCGGCTCTTACCAATACCACCGCTCACACCGTGTCTGATGCTGTGGACCAACAGTGCTTTTTGGGCCGGAGATGCTCGACAGCAGATGACAGAGTCAACAAACGGAATGATGCTATAAAACATTGTCCGCAGGTTCGGGTCTGCAGAATAGATCGAGACGGGACCCAGATTCATCTCCTGCTTTTGTTTCTGCTTCTCTGCCTCAATCATTCCGAGCGTGTGTCCGTCAATGACCACGACAGAGTGGTTTCTGACTTGCTTGGCAGACTGTCCGCCCTTACCAGAAGCGAATGGTGAAAGATTGTTCAGCAGGCGTCTCCAGCCGCTCGTGGCGTTCGGTTGGCCAATCTCAGAGATACCCATGCTCTCGGCAACATGCAGCATCTGCCCCGACAGATCACCCTTAGCACCGTCGAGGATATACACTTCTGACTCCGGTCGGCACAGGCGGGCAGAGTGGGCAATATTGATGGCCGTCTCGCGCTTATCACCGGTCAGCATCCAGATCTTGATGTTGGCCCGGCGCAGCTTCTCGATAGTCTCAGGGACGCCTATCTGCAGTTTATCCTCGATGGCGGTAGCACCAATGAGATCGAGATTTTGCTCTAAGGATTCGGCGACTGCCTCGATGCGCTCCTGGCGATCGTTCAGGCTCGTGGCTGCTTCAAGGTACTTCGCCTTCCACACTTCATATTCTGCATTGGGGATGAACTTGTGGGCAAACAGGAGCGTGCGCAGTCCCTCAGCAGCGAAGTCATCAATGTGTCGGAAACACTGGTCGAATATACTGCCATCATCTTCTGCCAGGAAAGAGGCTGTTTCTAAAAACTCGAACTTTTCCGGCAAAGCAGGGTGGTGGTAATGCAGCGGACTAGGAGATAGCGGTGAACGTGGAACAGCGAGTCGCGATGTACGGGGCGTGGATGTGCTAGAGCGCCGAATGCCTTCATCTTCTGCGACTGATGCGTGGATGTCAAAAGACGTCGAGCGATTAGCCAGAGACGGACGGAGCCGAAACGCATCCATCGACCGCCGGACAGTCTTTTGGATATCAAAAGATTTGCGGCGCTCTTCGGTTGCCACTGGGTTGACCTCAGTAGTGATGATGGTGAGATTCTTCAAGCCAGAGCCGGACTTGTCTGTGGTCTTCTCCCGTTGGCTACCCGCAAAACTCCTACGGATGGTCACACTTGCTCGGCCTCCCAAACTGCTGCGCGGCTCGAACTGCTCACTTTTCCGGATGAGCTCTCTTTCCATGTCGGCACTTTTGCGGACATCGCGTGCCTTCTGCATGGCCAAAGGAGCCTGTTTCAGGCGCGGAAGAACCGTCGAGTCGGCTCCCTTACAGATCAGCCACAGCCGGCCGTCTGGGCGGCGCACAATGACAGACATTCTCTTGCGCTGGCTGCTGAACTCAAGGACGTCGACAACTTCGTATACCTCCTGAGTAGGATTTTCTGCGTCGGTGTAGGTGAAGCGCAGAGTCGTCGATGTCGCCGACTTTTGCACCACGAGAAAGCCCAGTTCTTCTGCAGCGCGGACCAAGGCAAGCTCGTCGGGCGACGAGGCTTGAAAATCAACGACCTTTCCGTCCTTGAATTCTGGCAGGCAGGTGTGGCACAAAGCCATGGCGAGTATGTATGTGACGACTTTTCTCGAGAAAAGCGTATGCGGTCGCAGCCGCACGTACTCGAGCAGATCAACTGTTGTCAGTTCTGGCTGAACGTGGTCCGGTCGTGCTATCGATCGCCACTGGGAGGATGAACGGCGATTGTCGCGGGCAGTGTCGGTGGACAACCGCATCTGACCATCTTCTGGTGGTGGAGAGAGCATACGAGACGGTGGCAGGATCGAAGCAGGACGATCTGTCTGGTACGATACCCGAGGGGCCACAACATTTGGCGACTCCGCATCATCCTCCGCATCACCCTCTTCCAGCGAGTCCTCAGCGTCTTCTTTCGGAATATCGCTTTCGTGAAGCCACGATGTGCCGGCAACGCTGATTTTCCGAAACTTCATCACGTTTTCTGTGAGGGTGCCGGTCTTGTCGGAGAAAATGTAACCGATTTGACCAAGATTTTCGAGGATAGTATTTGTGTTGCAGCAAGCCGGCGTGTTGGAAGTCTCGTCATACATGTTGATGTCCGAATTCACAAGAAGCATTTGACCAATTTTGACGATTTCCAGGCTGACATAAAGGGCCAGCGGGATGACGTTGTTGAACTGGATCGCGAAACCGAGAATGATCTGCACAGCCTCGACAGTCACATTGGAGATATACCAGGACTTCTGCTCTGTGCTTCGGCGCCAGATATAGTATCCCGTTGAGCAGCCAGCTGTGAGTAAGATCACATACGCAGCAAGGAGGAGGACGATGCTGTTGGTGACGCGCTCCAGAGCAGGCTTCTTAGCTTGGGGGTGGCGGTTGGCATTCATGCGACTTTTGCACTCTTCGCCGGTGTTAATGACGAGGCCGAAAGCACACGGTGTGTTGCGCAGTGTGCTTCCGCGATAGATGACTTCGGACAGCGTGAGTGGCAGGGTTTTGCCATCGACAGTGAGCCGGCCGTCGAAGCGGTATAGGTCTGGGTTGGGGTCCTCGACAACAAAGTCAGCCGGGCAGTTGGATAGCTTTTCGATGGTTGAGCAACGGTTTTCGGCAAGCGGTGCAGGGACCTGCTTGCTTTTCAGGTTCGTCTCGCCGTCTAGAGCCATAGTCTCAACATATGCAAGTCCACCTTCTCCGTCAGCGTGCAGTAAGAGCAAATCTGCCGGCACGTCATCGTCACGGGCCAGCTTCACAATGTCACCCACTTGGACATCCCGCCATTGGACATGCGTCCACTGAAAGCCCATGACAGCCTCGCCCTCCACACCACCTAGAACACGTCGGGGCTCTTCAGTAATTGATCTGGTGTCGGCCCCGTTCCTCTTGATCAAGCGCTTTGCCCAAGCGCCCAGCATGTCGCGCCGCCGCTGCCGCTCGGCGATTTTGTGGCCATCGCCAACGTTCCTCAGTACGGTCGCTAGGCCTGCATTTTCGACCTTATCGAGCCGGTGCCGCTTGTAGTCGTCATAGCCCTCCTTGGCGATTGTCAAGAGGACAAAGAAGAGCAGAGGAAGAATTGTCGTATAATTGCCGGTCGTGCTGATGCCGGGGATCGTCTGGGGGATGCCGACACAGAGGAAGTAGAAGTTGCCGACGCGAGAAAACTGCCACATCAGTTGCTTCGGAATGAAGTTGAGCACAGTATACCGCGACGTGCGGATCGCATTGGAGATGTAGCCATGGCCGCGGCGTTCGTCGACCAGATTCGGTGGTCGCGTGGGGTCCAGAGCAAGTCGCAATGGGATATGACGTCCGTCTTTGGAAGGCTGCAGAATGACCTGTCGCAAGATGAGGTCGAACAAGACAAAGCAAAACCATTTGCGAATGAAACTGGCAGCGGTCCGGTACCAAGGAAGCGAGGCTGGCTGCTTGTTGCGATTATGCCAGGGTTCGTGGTTCGGGTTGCTATCAAAGCGGCGCGGTTCGGCCGCCTTGTCCAGGTCTGAGTCGGGTCTGGAGATGTCGTCTTCATTGCGGTCCAGCTGGTCGAGAACCATGGCCTCTTCGATCACACCTGCCTTGGGGCGAGACATCTCAGTGTTGTGATATGTTTAACAGCATTGGAGACAAGCGAGCGTGGGTGCCAATGAGTCGGAAAAAACGAGCGTGTTGTCAAGATCGACGATAGTAAACGAATGTGTCGGAAGCTTCGGATCAGGCTAAACGAGAGGAAAGATCGAGGCGCCGAAAAGGAAAACAAGAGAGAAAGAAGTCGGCGCGAGCAAAACAAACAAGAAAGCTGTGCTTTGTTTAGTTTCCCTTCTCTGCTCCCGTTTCCCAGGCTAGTTCCGTTAAAACAACCAGCGGCCGCGTGTCGATGCCGTGCGCCCAAACGTCGGTTTATAGCTGGTTTTGCGCGGCTTCATTCGATACGAGAAACGAAACTGAGCAACAAGAAACGAGGGCAACAAACGAGTGCAGTGGACCCAATATGGCGATACAATCGGATTCGAGATTCAAAGAAAGGATGAAAAGAATAAAAGAACAAGAGAAGAAGACACGGGAATAACGGAATAACAAGCGTTGAAAGACGACAGATAAGCTTGGGGCCAAGCACATCCGAAGACGAGGTCCAGCGAACGAAGCACAGGGAATACGTAAACGAACTCGAACAAATCCACACCATCAGGGCGTCGGCCGTCCTACTAGAAAACAGGTTCAAGGTGGCGGAGTGGACTGAGAAGCTGACGTCCCAGTGCCAAGACTGGCCGACAGACCACTGACTATCGGCCATTCCAAGCGTCATCTTTCTAATTTTGTCAAGCATTATTAGCGGGCAGCCCGGCAGCCCATGCAAAAATGCAAAACGAGGCACGTCTCCACCTTGACGTTCTTTAAAATGGGCTGCGATCTTTATCTTTGAGACTCTTGCCTCTGAGACGAAGATTTGCGATTTCTCAAGTACGGGATTGGATTCGAGTGAATTCCGATGGATGATGGCCATCTCGGGGTAGTCTGGGTCCTGAGTCGCGAGTCAGTCTCATGCAGCACAAAAGCACACAGGATACCCGATCTGCCTTGTTTGCCCATTTCCTGTGTATCTTTAATCTAACTTCTCCCGGAAAACGACCTTCCTAGAACGACTCAGGCCGAGTGCCATGCATATTGGCCAACGGGCTGCCAAAGCGGGAAAATGACAGCAACAGCTGCGTATTTAGACTTCTTCTCGACACGGCACGCACGGCTAGAGTAGTAAGGTGGTGTGTGATCTGTTACCCCGTCGAGCCCGTTAAACTGACTCTAAACGCTACCCACTGGGACGCAATTTAGACATCTTACATTACATCGACAGACGCGCATTAGCCCCACATGGATCAACAACACGCTGGATGACGGACAGGGTTGCAGAATTCAAAGCCAGGGCCTCTGTCAAAGTCAACGTCTGTCAGTCTAGATGCATCATATGATGGTCGATCAACTTGACAGAAGCTAGATGTGGGATGGGTGGTGTGACACAGGGCAGCAAAGCAGGGTCTCTATGGTCATGTGAAGCCGAGCAAGCCACGATCGGTCACATTCGGTATATGAAAGCCATCTGCCATAAATATGTGGACAGGACAGCTTAGCACACAGATAGATGGTCACAATATCCATCAATGCGTTCCGCAGAAAAAGCTAGAAATATTCAAAATTGAGTGACGCGCTTTGGCTAGCAGCCAGGGTATTAAATAACAGACACACTCCCAAGGTCCAGGGCTCCTTGAGCGGCCCTTACAAAGAGGAGATCGACAACGACGTTGCTCCCAAGCTCCAGTAGATGCTAACCCATTCAGGACTACTCCTCGTCATACTCTTCCTCTTGCTGGTCTTCGTCATCCTGGGCATTGTCGTCTTCGGCAAACGGATCGATTTCCTCCTCCTCCATGACGTCTTCCTCCTCGTACTCCTCCTCATCCTGGTCGTCGGCATCGCCCATGACACTGCCCGCAAAACTGCCAGCGCGGCTCTGTGTGTAGCTGCTCAGTGCTGACACTGATCCGGCACGGCTGCGGCCCGATGCAGGACGGTCAAGCATCTTCCGCATGGCGTCGTAATTGATGCGTTTGGAGAACCCGCGGCGCTCCATGGCCTCGACGGCTGCCTCGCCAGGTGTTGACGCAGGCGTAGTCTGGCCCTCGCCAATCTTGGGCTTCTTGAGACGGCGGCGCGTTTGTTTCTTGGTACCGTTGGCCGCCGCGATCTTGGCGCGGAACTCTTTCTCCTGGCGCATGCGCAGGTAGGCGCGGTTCTCGTTCATCCAAATCTTCTCTTTGGCAGCCGCCTCTTCTTCCGACAGCAGACAGAACTGCACCTCGGGATCGTCCTTGAACTCGTCCTCGACGACCTCGGGGTTGTCCAGGGCAGGCGGCTGGCCCGGTGCAGGCGTACCAGCCTCGCTTCCAGGGACTGGGGTGCCTGCAGCCGTATTCGGAGTAGAGAGAGGGCGGCCGATGCCCATCATGATCATCTGCGCGCGCTGTTCGGCATTTGCAAACGCGCGCGCATGCTCGATGCATCCGGGCGAGTTGATTGCTTCTGTCATTTCCATCTCGAGGTTCTCTTCGTCGGCGCGCCACTCGTCGTCAACGTAGTCGGGCTCCGCGTTCGCTGTTGCCGGTAGTGTGCGGCACGAAGAGCCATCAGGCGGTCCACGCCGCCGCCGCGAAGGAGGCATGCTGCCGTCGCCCGTATAAGGCGTGCCCGGGTCGGTCATTGGTGTTGCAGCTCCGGAGGCCGATTCACCATCGCCGAATTCCTGCACAAGGGCATCCAGCTGGTCCTCGGCCGCTGCTGCTGCTGCCTCTGCGTCGTCTGCTTCTGTAGATGGGAGAACAGTGGTTGGGGTTGGCAGCGTGGCTGTGCTGCTTGGGGTTTTGGGTTGGGGCAATGGCGGCACAACGAATCCGTCTGCGTCAACAACGCGCGGGACATCTGTTGGTGCTGCTGATGTTGATTCGTCCCTAACAGTACTTGCCACGGACACGACTGACCCTTGGCGTTCTGAATTGGCGCCGCTGTTGTCGCCGCGCTTGCGCTTTGTTGATCCCCGCTTCTCACGCACTTTGGCCTGGTATTCTTCCGTCTTCTTGTAGATGGAGGGCGGGTCGAACTCTTCAGACAGGAAATCCTGGGCCAGAAACTCCTCGACTGTCATTTTGGCAGAGGGCAGCTCCTTGAACTCGTCCAGGCGCAGTTGTAGTGTGGCCATGGTCACCTTGGCAATATACACAACCTCGCGCACAGTACGGCGGAAGTTGAACATGCGCGCAGCCATAATTAAGCAGGCGCCGCAAATACCAGCCGGACGGCGACCCATGACCATCCAGTCACGGTCCATGCGCTGGACAAGACGGACGGCAGTCTCGGCGACCTTGTTCGTCATGGTGTCGAATTCAAGCTTCGAGGCAAAGCGAAAAATCAGATCCTCGACGTAGATGGGCTGTACATCGCGCGCAGCGACCTCGATAGTTTGCAGCAGCTTCTTGAATGTGCGGCCCAGGAAAAAGACCTCCTCCTTGACCAGATCGGCCAAGTCGATAAGCATGATCTTACATGGGTTGGCGTGAGTCGATTTACGGCATGCCGCGTACAGGCATACGGCCACGACATTTTGGATCTTGCGGCCCTGTACGAAGTTGGCACTAGACGCTAGCTTGTAGTACTGAAACCCGACATTAACCGTGTGGTCGGGGATGTTGAGCTGGTGCGCATATCCCGTCATCAGCAGCCGTGCCTCGCGTAATGTGCGCTCGCGGGCCTCTGCGGAGCCGTTGCCGGCAACACGCCGGTGGCCAATACCCGCCATGGGCCGGATACCACCCTGGTCGTGGCCGAGAAAGCTGCCCTGGACGATAGCCGCACCCTGAGCGTTCTCGCCAAAGGAAACTTCGGCCACAATGTTGCTGTCGTCGGCGACACGACCACACGTCCGACACGTGCCGTCGATAACATTAGGGTTCTTACAGTTCTTGTTGGGACACTGTTGGCGGGGTTTGGACACTGCACCGGCCGGGGGACCCGGTGGCGGCTGGGGCGAGCCAGCATCACTGACGACACTTCCGGCACGCGAGCTGGAAGAAGCAGCCGCCGCAGCGGCAGCCAACTGTTTGCGGCGCCATTCCCGGTCCTGGATGGCCTTGATGGGGTTGACACGCTGCGCACCACGGGGCCGGATCTGGTGGCCCGACGAGAACTTCTTTGGTAATGTCGTAAGGGGCGTCATTGCAGATATGTGAGAAAAGGCAAAGTACTATGAAAAAGAGAGACAGCTATGAGTCGGCGATGCGCCTTTGATGATGATGGAATGTGGTGATGAAGAAACGAAAAAGAAAAGGCAGCAAATGCCGCAAACACGAGGCTTATCGAGCCTGCGAGCAGCGTTGTTTCTGAGAATGCCGGTTGCAAGCCAACTCAGGGCGTGTCAGACACAATCTGCAAAAGTAATTCTGATATTATTTGATCGCTATCGAAACGCGGTTGAGTGGTGTTGGTGGATCTGGAGGAGAGTCTGGAATGGGACGAGATCGTGAAAGCGGAGCTGGGTGACGGTGAAAAAATTTCCTGGATTTCCTAGGTGTGGGGGGATGGAGGACCAGATGGCCGAGGGGGAAGGACGAAGATTCAGCTAAGAAAGTGGGTCCGTCAGCAAGTCATTATCTAGGTCACGTGTAAGTTGCGAGGCTGCCTGTTCGATTCCGAGATGAGGCGAATTGAAAAGATGGCTTTTGTCTTGAAATTGATTTATTCCTCACCGTCGTATTCAGTCGGTGGTGAGTAGAGATATTGATTGAATCGACAAAGTTCAAGCTGGATAAAAAGCACAAGGCATAAAGGCACAGTTTGGATGAGATAAGGTCAAGTGTTTTGACACAAGACGGGAGAAAAAAGAAGAAGAAAAACGAAGACAGAGAAAACAAAAACACGTTTGTACTTGTAGTTGTAATAGAAGTAAAGAAACTATACTTTAAATAGGAGAAAATACGAGTAAGTGATTACTATAAATCACAATAAATCACTCTGAAATCAAGCTATATACGTAGCTATATCAATTAAATGAGACCAAAACTCATTTTCTAAAATATATATAAATTCAACAGAAACGTTATATCTATGCCCAGCATCTGACACAACCACCCCAGATAAAAAAACCTATTGCTACAAAGTATAGTTTAACTTCCCTATCACTGCTTCTGATGACAGCTATATATCCTACTGTATGGCGTGGCCATTGTACGATTACGACTCAGTATGCGTCTCAGTGCACGTACGATTACCACCAGAGCAAGGCAGTACGGAACCAGAGAATGGCAAGAGTG
The DNA here is from genome assembly GCA_029298845.1 of Ophiostoma perfectum. NCBI lineage: Eukaryota > Fungi > Ascomycota > Sordariomycetes > Ophiostomatales > Ophiostomataceae > Ophiostoma > Ophiostoma perfectum. Next base: position 288,056 of record JANSLV010000015.1, read on the forward strand.
GGATTTATTGCTAGTGAGAGATCAATCTGCTGTCTGTAGGAAGAAGTCAATCCCATCTTGCCCTATTAAAAAAGCCTCCCCTGTCCCCTCTCCGTGTTGACGACCCCTGGATATGTCCTATAGAAACACAAATAGCCATCAAGACTATGAACTAAGAAGCAATGCAAGGACGTCCAGATCCAGTGGGTGAGAAAAGAGATTGAGTTGGTTGGGAGGGGTTGAATATCGTGGGTGGGGGGAGGCGGAGATGTGACCGGACGAACGAGATCCTGTCCTGGCGTCGTGTCCTCTCGCGGCTCCTTGTGTGTTTTCTCGATATTTTCTGATTTTTTTCTGATTTCTTTTTGTTGATGTGCTTGTCTGGTAATGTGATAAAAGGATAACACAAAGGAAAGATGGCGGTTGTAGAACCCAGTAAAGGGCAGGGCGTGTCGAGAAGAGCGTGTGTCGAGACGGTTCCTGCAGAACAGAAGAGGAGAGAAGTGGTGTGCGGGCAAAGAAGGAAAGACTATCAAAGGGCATGAAAGCAGATCACAAGAGAGTGCACAGTGCTGGACAGTCCGAGTCCCTATATCACCAATGCCTTTTTCTGTTTTTGCGCAGCACGTACAGGGTCACGATGCTGCCGTGGCCACAGCCTCTGGATCCAAAAGCATCCGTTCTCTGGCTCGCGTCAAGACATCCAAACAAGAGACAATGTCGCCAGGACACAAAAAAACACACGCACGCAAAGAACACAGTGGTAGAGAATCAGGGAGCGAAAAGTACAGCAAACAAACGCCATCAGACAGTCGGCCAAACAGAATGAAGCAAAACAAGTAGTAAAACAAGCTTGGCTCCTATGTGGTGTTCCAGTCTGACGACACGCCCGTTCTTTGTTCGTTTTCTCTGCCCCGGCTTCGAACTAGCATTCGATGATGCGCGTATTTTCGGTCGGGACATGTTTCCGGGAATTTGTCGGGAGCTGCAAGCGAGAAAGAAAGTAAGTAGACCCACGGCCGTTTCGTAACTAGAAATCGAGAACAATGGCAAACGGTCGGTGTAATGCCAGCAAGGGAAAGCAAAAACAGCAAACCAAGACGCAAAACTGTGCAGATCCAGCCGGACCAAAAGTAGAATCGCAACAAATGCACCAAATGAAAAGTCTATATCCTCCACAAACCGCCTGGGCAGTCCCGGCTACCAGGCCTTACCTACCGTCGAGCTGGAGTATCGTATCAAGTAACAAACTTCCGCCCAGTTCAGGGCCAAGCTTTTTTTTTTGGAAGAGTTGTAGTAGTATGTTGTCGTGTTGTTGTGTTTTCCGTAAATCGAAACATAAAGAGGCGTGCGAGCAAAAGAAAACAAATATAAAAAAAACATCGCCGTAGAGAGGGAATCAAAACGCTGGAAACTTGCAAAAATGTCGTATCGTCGTAAAGTAGTGTTTGGCCAAACTGTTGGCCGTCGGGTAGAGATTCAAGCCAGCAATGTGTGTTGTGCTAGCCCAAAGATCCCTTCAGATGGACTTGGGCGTCCGGGCGTTGGATGCGTCAATGACATCGTCCAGGTGGTTGCACAGAGCGACGAACAGGTCAAAGAACAACTTGCCGCCTTCTCCACCCTTCTCCATCTCAGCCTGCATCGTACCGCTGCGCTTGAAGGTCTTGCGGCAGCGAATGATCAGAGCCAAGTAATGAGCACGCAGGCGGCTGTCAGTGTCGGGGGTGTGGGCATAGCAGTACTGGGCACTCCGCAGAATAGTACCGACGTCGATACCGCTTTGGAGACCCTGCTTGCGCAAGGCGAGGCGCTTCAGCTCCTCAAGCCCGTACCGATCCGCCGCACAGTAGATGACAGTGTCCCGGAGCAGGTGCTGGCCCTCGCTCGACAGGTACACAGTGGCCTCGACTGAGGGGGATGAGCCCGCATAGGGCGAGCTGCCTGGGGTGCGGCCGCCAGTGTGGTCCAGGTCGGGGGACGCCGTGGGCGTGGTCCCGCGCTGGTTGTAGGTCTGCGGTGCTGAATCCTCGAGCTCCCAAGAGTTGCGGTGCTTGCCTTGAAGCAGGCGTGGGTAGTAGTCACCCTTGTAGAGGTACTCGAGCACAGCAGAAAAGACTTCTGGCTCTTCGTCGGGCAGAACGATCCGCCTGGTATTAGTGCCGGATGGGTCCGGGCTCGTGTTGTAACTCGCCTGCGGGGCACCGATGTACGGACTGCGACGGCAGAGCGCCTCAAAGAAGGGGCTCTGGCACAAAACGTCCTCGTGCGCCGCAAACAGCCGACCCTCCCTCCCGACAGTCAACGTCACAATAGGCGACGGCGTCATAGGGTTTGGAGAACCCTCTGCACGAAGCATATCGCCGCCGGCCTGGGAGAGCGACCGCTGCAGTCTCGACAGCTTCTGGGCCTCCCGAGCGGAGGTCCCGCTGAAGCTTCCTGCACTCCCATTTCCATTGCCCCCGTTTCGCTTCGTCAGCCTCGCCGACTTGTCCACCCGATGTTGCGAGTCCGATGCCTGGTTGGCATGCGGACGAAAGGCGCGGCGGAACATGGCTGTTGTCGGTTGTCGGGAGCTGGGTGGTATCGAGGCGAATGGGTGAGCGGGTATATTGATGTAAAGATCGTGGGGTTCGAGAATGAGCGAGCGACAAAATACGAAATGAAAGAGCGACGGAAAACGAGAGACAGACGTCCAAAAAGAAAAGAAAGTGAGTGACGCACAACGAAGAGGTCAACGAGAGACAGGGCCCGGGGAGGAAGATCTTCAGAGGTGAAAACTTGAACAATGGCTGTCGATAATCCTGTATACCTTTGCGACCCGATTTGGTTGTGTGTGAGGGGGGGAGGGAGAAAGAAGGGAAGAGAGAAGATCAGAGATCTTGGAGGGGGTTGTTGACATATTTATACTATCCATATGCCGCCGCCGTCATGCAGCTTGATTTGGCGCGGGACAGCCCTGTTATTTTGGTGGACTGTGATTGATGCAAATCCCAGCGACGGGGACGAATAGCGATGCGTTCTGGGGGGGGGGCTGCAAGTATGTGAGCTTGCCGGCCGTTGTAACGTGAGTGTGTCTGCCTTGGCAAAGGCTGTAGACGAAGGGTATTCCAACGAAGAACACCGACAGGCTGGGCTTGGTGGTACACTTATACCATTGCCTTCACGCCGTAACGACGGAGCTTGCTTCGTGTCTCGACATGCAGCACAGGATGCCTGCTGTCAGACATTGATGCCCGGCAATAAGTGGCCGTGAAGCTGGCGTTACTGCTGCCTATGATATTGGCTGGCTCTGCTGTCCGTGATTCACAGCTTGGGTGAGACCTAACAGACAAAACTGCACTTTGCTCTTGGCCTCGCTGTTGGGCACAGCCGCAGGTTGCGTCTTGTTTCCTGGTTCACTTGTTGCCGGTGAAATAAAACTTGGAAGACTGTGAACAGTGCACTGCCTCGCTGCAGGTCGTTTCCGCATCTTGCCTTGTTAAGCCTGGCTTCCCTGCACATGCGACATTGGGCCAACCAATATGGTGGCATAGACAGCCATTGCCTGTGATTGCCTGGAGTCGTGAATATAGGCACCCCTGTGCACTCCCCGACTCCGTAGTTGCAGCACCAGCGCGTTATACTCCGTGTCTGCTCGGACGATCCCACGAGCTTACACCCTATTCCACAATGGCAGGTTCCAGCGTGGGTATTGGCACCGTGAACAGCTTAAGCTGGGCTGGCCTCCAAACCGCACTCCTGTGACCGTGACCTCGCATTGTGTCCTGTTAGTTCAGCCGTGCAGCCTCGAGGAGGGTCTGAGACAGACTGGGGAAGCACCTCTCTTGTCGGCCCTTGACGTATGCAATCGGCCCTGAGATACAGCGCTGTGCAATTTCTCCACTTCCTGCGATAGCTTGGCCGTTTCGACACCTCTTCGCGAAGTTTGCTCGGCGGCTTAAGTATATAACATCGGACCGCTGTGGGGATCGAGTGCGAGCCACTGGCTCAGTTTGTGAGGTATCTGATGAAAATTATATATCTTACGCACGCACCTAGCTGGGGTGTGTGAGCAAGGTCTTGTTGCTTGTATGTTGAAATGGTAAAAGTCATCTGGTAACAGGTTTGGCTCATGGGGATCATATACACTTTGATGACTAATAGACATGCTCACGTGTGTGAAGAAGCTCACATAAATCATGGCTCTTCCTTTCTCAATGTTCAAATGCGGCAGGTAATACCATCGTTGGGGACCAGTTGCTCCTGCCAAAACGGCGCTCTGGAGCTCTGGGGTTTCGCGTGTTAAAGCTTCGTCGAGTGGGGCGCGCTGTGGACCCGCACAATGAGCCCCCAGAATGGAACTGGCCAATCAGAACACCCTATCCATTGAAAGGTGTCCGGTCCAAACAGCTGTCGCAAAGTGTCACCAAACTCCAAAACCACCACCTCGCATCCCTTTCACGCTACGGCGAAGACGACGACAACGCCGAATATACGATAACAACACCCTCCCCGAGCCGGCCCGAGAATTGACACGTTCCCGATACCCTGAGAGACACGGTCGAGACTTCTTCCCACTGCTAGTCAAGATGCTGTCCAGCCTTGGTAGCCCACGGCAGCTTGCCAACCAGGTGTTGACATTCGGCATGATATTGTCTACTGCTTTTATGGTACGCCGCCCTAGACAGGCCGCTGCAACCCGGCTCTCGCTCATGGACACATGCTGACTCTGTATAGATCTGGAAAGGCCTGTGTGTTGCTACGGACTCGTCATCCCCTATCGTGGTTGTTCTGTCGGGATCAATGGAGCCGGCTTTCCAGCGCGGCGACCTCCTCTTCCTGTGGAACCGCAATCTCTTCCAGGACTCGGGCGTCGGTGAGGTGGTTGTTTACAATATCAATGGCAAGGACATTCCTATTGTCCACCGAATCGTTCGCAAGTTTGGTGTAGGGTATGTCCATGGACGGGCGACGGCACTCCTGACCTTTGCTTGGCTACATCGTTTGCTAACTCGTTCCTCCTCGACACCAGGCCAACCGCAAAACTCCTCACAAAAGGCGACAACAACGCCGCCGACGACACCGATCTGTACGCACGCGGACAGGACTACATCGAGCGGAAAGACATTGTGGGCAGCGTTGTCGGCTACGTCCCGTTCGTGGGCTATGTCACAATTATGCTAACGGAGCACCCATGGCTCAAGACGGTCATGCTAGGCATAATGGGCCTTGTGGTTGTTTTGCAAAGAGAATAGTCGACTTCGATTGCTCACAACCAGCTCAGGGGCTAGTGCTGAGCGTTGCGTCGAGCTGTTGTGATTTTGTTGGTACGATATTTGGTCCTTACGACTATGGAAACGAAATATGGACACATAGACTAAGGTGGCATATACCTGTATATTTACATTAACGCGTCTTGGGTATAAATCTGTAAAGGCCGCCTGTTGCATCGCCGTGACTGGGTGGATAGATCAGGAAGCCAAGCCTCGTGACCGTGGCTACGCAAACCTCTGGGGCAGACTTATTCATATCCCAGACAGCTAACGGCAGAGAATAGCATCTTAATACATGTTACATGTAAAAGACGACTCTGCTACATTAAAACCACCCTCACTGTTCGCGGGGTCGTCTCACTTCTTTTGCAATGGACTATATGCTTTCTAGACATGGTGCAATAGCCGCGTCTAGACCGCGATGATCAACGAGCTCATCCGGTTATGATTATACAAGTATGGGCTCATGACCTGAGACACAACAACTTCGGAGAGCAGCTTCCTAGCATCCTTACCTCAAGCTAAAGACAGCCTTACAAGTGTCGCCATAAACGTTAGTAGGCGTACGAACGGGCGAGAAGCAAGGGATGGTAACAACGGTATATCTTGACATACGCTTTGCAACTCCTAACACGCGTCTTACGATAGCAAAGGTATTCAGAGAAGGGTAAACACGGCTACCGATATGTCAGCAGCTAGGTACCTTCCCCCCACTTGGCATCATGCCTATGCAGAGCCACACGGCTGCTGAACGTAACGCTATCATGTCATGAACTTTGCACTGCAAGGGATTGGCGATAGGGTGATTCTAGACCACAATCACCGGCTAACCGAGCTCGGTTATGTCCCAGTTTGCGTAAAAGCAAATGCGAACAAGGCTCAGAGTGACTCATATACCAGAATGCTGATCCTATAAGCTGACCAGGGAAGGTAGCCAGGGAAGTTAGCCGGGAAGTTAGCCAGGGAAGTTGGCTAGGGCTCAAGATGGCCAGAAGTTGTGCATCTATTTCGAATGTATCTGTTGAGTTCCCGTAGCATTGTATGCCCATCAATACCAATGTGGCGTGTTTGTCCTTTACACACCAGCTTCATCCACTGGCCACCAGCCGCCCTTGACAAGTATGGGGGAACATGATTCGACCACGATCGAGAACTCTGCGGTCGAATGGATCGGTGCACTTAATCATCGCTCGCAAACGAGTAGAGCGGCAGGAAGACCAGAGGAGGAAAGTAGGGATGGAGTGCATGGGGCATAAAGGGTGGCGTGTCTTCGCCATGGTACATAGCATCGAGACTCGGACCAGTGACAGCAGACACCTGCCTCGAAATTTGACTGGACGGCAACATTGCCAGCTAGAATCCCGCAGAACTGAAGCACGGAAACAACGGCAAATGCTATCATACCCCGAGATCAAATTAGGCCGAAACGGTCACATCGCGACCCCCTCACAAACAGAGACTGAATGATGGCAAAGAGAATCGAGGTTGGGCGTCGGACCATGCTTCCCATTGTAGCTTATATGATTATCATGTTCGAACTGTAGGTCAATACTATACATTTATCCTAGGAAACAAGTGCCATCTCGACTTGTTGCCCTCTCTGAGATACTGTTGCCATGTACCAGGTCCGGTGGGATCGAGGCCCAACTTGACACAACGCTCCATCTTTGGAACATCCAAGACAATGGCACCCGTTAGAGTATACTTCTCGTCGCCCTGTTCTTCCCTATTCCTTGTTTTCGCGTTTTGGCCACAGTCACGAGTCTCCGGCGTCTACCCGATAGGACATGTATGCAGCAAAGCCTCTGTCGCCCAGTGGCCTGTACCACGTAGCACTCAGTAACTCAGATATCTTAGCTGCTTATACACACAGCTAGCTTATAGCTGTGACAAACTGGGGCAAAGCCAGTGAGTGGCCTTTGAACTTGCACCCCGTGCTAGTTTGTATCTTATATTGGCTTAATGTCGTCGGGTTTCGCTACGACAATACAAATAGCATACTCCATGGCTTCGTTTTCGTGGTGGACATTCTCAGCGGTAGTTACACCGGCAAAGCTTGCCCCCCTGAGCGGATGAGCATAATCAACAACGGTCCACGCAATGGAGCTGCAGCACAAGTTAAGCACAAGTAAGGCCAGGCCACCATCCCTTGATTCGTAGAGCTCAGACTTGGCCCAGCGGTTCACAAACCACCGCTCCATAGAGTTTTGCGCAACACCTTATTTTGACTGTCTCTCAGATAAATGCAATCTCGCCGTTTGGTAATGCAGTGAAATGCAACCGGTGACCTTCGCCGACGCGGGAGCCTACAGAAAATGGAGCCCGGAGCACATCCCGGGTGTGGCAATGCACGTTGCCTCGGTCTCATCAACTCGATGCATGCACTGTATCCTTGTACACTTTCCGTATCCTGCTAACCATAAATGCTAAAATATCATATTCTGCATTATGCTGCAAGAGTTGTCGTAGAGCACGACAACTGGGTGCAGCGTTCAGACACCTTCCGAATAAATGAAGCGGGCATACTGGTTGATCCAGAGCAGGACCGCGTGCGAGCAAATCTAACGGCGGAAGACGACGAACGGCATGTGAAACACACAAATAGTGTCAAGAAGAGCAAGATGAACTTCCATACGCGTATTACTATAGCCAGTCTGTCATATTTCATATGCGTGGACTTCGGCCAAGGGTTGATATACTCGCTTTGTGCGCTGGCTATTCCAGGTTGTGACACGGTTTATTGTCGGGGCATAAGTTATAGTTGCACAACCGCGCTTTGTGTAAGCTGGATACTCCGTTTCTCGATTGCATTTCGTCTTTGAGATTCAAAGTCTTCAGTCAGGATGCTCATGATTGCAGAGGGTTGGCCCCAGTTTTCGTGTTTATATATAAGTCTGCAATTATAATCCGACGTCATTCATCCCTCCTATTTTAAGCTGTGCTCCAAGCCTGCTATGCAGCAGCTGCTTTGAGGCACTTGAAATATGAATAACAAAGCAATTGTAAAGATAATTATTTCGGAAGTCTCACCAAATGCATCGATTCTGGCTTGTCTTGTTCATGGGACGGAGAGGCCTGGAGCTGTTCAAACACCATCCTGTATGGAGTAGGAATATTATATCCATCATCTGGGGGTGTTCCTTTTTATACTTTTGCATGCTAAAGACTGGCAGCACGGCGGCGAGCAGCTACGCAGATAGCCTATTCACCACAGCCTGGCCTTGTACTGCCCAGTATTAATTTCCGACTCAACGCATATCTCCACGTCGCGTTGAAGCCTATATAATTTAAGCACTATGGAATCACGTTCCAGCTGGACTCTGGAATCCCATGCCTGACTTGACTTGCTGTGCCTATGTTCTAAGAAGGAGCTTAAGAAAATGGATAGAATGCGACTGTCATAAATCACATGTCTCAAAAAGAGCACAGCTCTCAGCACTAACCCCTGCCCAGTTCAGACTCGGAAGCACAGCATTAGGCCCCCTATTCTTCGCTTAATCATAGTATTCTTGTAAGCATCTCAATCGCTTCGGGCTCGCTATGAGACAGTCAGGCGTTGTTTTCTCACAAGTATCGGACGAACACGCGTATCTATCTACTTGTATGGTATATACTACGAAACTGAAAGAGAAGATTACAGCGATTCTGGCTCACGAGTCTAGTCCCGCATTACCCGCTTCGAGATGGAGGTTAAATGCCATGTGCAACATGAGCTGTCCATTGCGCTCCGTGAGGGGAACTGTTATTTGTTCTATCCAGAGTTAGTCTTGTCTTGGTTATGATGCTGAACTATATACGACATGATTACCCTGTACACAGGCGGTGATTAGGCTGGAAGGTTACCCTAGCTGCACAAGCTGCAAGATCATATACGCTCACCGGTTGGGTTTGGCCCGTTCATGTCCTGTCATATGCTGTAATTTAACTCTGGTGGCCCCCTTTCACCAAAGCTCTATGGGCTCGCTGGACAGATTTGTGACAAGTGACAGACTTGGGCAACAGAGGGCGACAGTCCTGTCACTTTGTCACCCCTTGAAGGATCTAAGCCAATTGCTGCGTACGGAGTACTCGACCTGCCGTGCCTCGAATTATATACTTCACACCGAGTGCAATACACAAAAGACAAAAGCTATCTTTACACAAGCCCACGTTATGATGCAGCTTTTCAAACCGAAGCACGGTTGCGAGTGTGCTGCTGGTTGAACCCCGTCTGTCCATTTAATGTATGCAGTAATACGTAATGTTGCTCCGCACGCACGCAGGGAGGTGAATGCGTTGAAAAAGATTGACATCCGCATAGAAGACTAGCTGCACATCACAGGCTGACTCCCAACTCCACGACAGCCGACTATCATCCTTCCTACTATCATAGAGCTTGGAAGGCCTCCGTAGCTAACGTAGTCCAATATTCTCAACGGTACGAGCGGAGCCCAACACACACACACGAGTACATAACGAGTTAGCCTGAATTCGAGTGCAGGATCTCGCAGGACCGGTCCCGTGCGGAGAGCTTCCGCAAGACAAAATAGAAGAAGAACAACAATGATCGGCCCCGACATGATACTAATATTTGGCAGTAGCCAGGCTGAGGTAATTAACGCCCTCCCTTACGGGCTCGTTGTTCCGGGTATGCCTGTCTGGGCTGCAATGTAAGGGTGAGCTTGCAGCTACAAGTGGCACTCTCTGTTTGCCAGGACCCCATAATGGCTGCCGTCAGTGCGGCCACCCCGTCAGCTCACGGCAGGCTTGACTCTGAGGGTGTGACATGTTCGGCACAGTTGGTGCGTTAGTCTACCACTACTCTCACCACACCCCGTGTGTTATTGACCACTGATCTACAGTAACCATTCTGCCTCGTCGAAACGCTGGGCATTCGATATCGATATGGCTTCCAAGGGCCTCGTTATCTCATTGCCTCTTTAGTCTCGCCAGCTTGGTCACCGCCTCGTCTCTCCATCCCTTGCACACCTGTCCTTTACACTCTGCTTCTTCGATTCTCTAGCTGCATAACACTTGCAGAGTCTCACTTTTGTATCCACGTATATGCACGGAGCATGCACGTAAAATATGGCGGCGGCAATGCCTCCTCGCTACGGCGGCCCCGGTCAGAGGCGGTATGGATACTTTACGAACGCGAGCAGAAGACGGCGGCCTCGATTTCACGTAGTGCAAAGTCATTGGTCTTTGTTGTATGTCAATATGATCGACTTGGTCTCCTCCTCTTAGTCTTGGCTACCTTATATTGCATATCATTCCACATCACAGGCCATCCACAGACGGAAAGGGTGGCTACCAACAGATCAGCACAACATGGAAGGAACACGGCGCATGCGTAAGTTGGCAGGCAAGAGCGACGGCGTACTAGTAACAGAACTAGACAAGGAAGGTGCAGCCCTGAGTGAGACCAGCCTTGCTAGACTAGGCGAGCCCACTTGTGCCTTAACCGGCAGTCTCCAGTTATCATCACGCCGCTCAACGGCTTCACTCCCTGGGCGTGTCGAATGCAACAACGATGGCGGAGCAGTAGGAATACACTTGTACAGTCTGGAATGTGCTGGCCTTTCCTCTTCGTGGTCAACTCGAAGCCGGGGAAGATCCCCTTTGGGTATTTTGGCTTAGTCCTGCCGTGCGAGCACAGGAATACCGAGTTGCATCCGCCACTAGAGGCCCCGTATAGGGATAGGGAGTGTAACTCTATGCAGCTCTTTATATTGGACATGGCTACAGTCGCAGTATCCTATCTCTCCCGCATTTCGCATACTGGCAGTGGGTTGAGGCATCCTTATGGCGGCTATGCAAGCCAGAGGGCAGTAGGCAGTAGGCAGAAGGCAGACGGCAGACTGGCATCAGACACATGGCCTTGCCCATCTCGGCCGGGCAGGCGAAAGACTCCCTTGGCGTCATAAATAGAAACATATATTTCGATAGTGTGGGCCAAGCAGCAGATGACTGAGATCACACCAGTTTCCTCCATTGGCCAATAGACGGTTTCGGATGAAGTACCGGAGAGCTTGCGGCGTGCGGCTTGAGGTTTGCGGTTTGTGGTTTGCGGCTTACTTGGGCACGAATTGTCTTGACGCAGTATATTTGGTCTTCTTGAGTCCCACTTCCCCCGTCCTGCATGCTTGTTTCTTGGGGATATAAAGACCAGCCGGGGTCCAGATAAGATCCCGCAGACCCCAACAGAGAACAGTGAAAGCTTAGAGAACAAACACATTCATGCTTCCTTTTGTCCTTGCTCTACTTCTTGTTCAAGATACCAACTGCATTCCCCGATATTATAGCAGGCGAACGCCAAAGAAGCCCGTCGCAGCAGCTAGAAGCTTCACCTAAAGTCACCTGTTCACCGCATCACAGTTCCGCAGCTCACAGCCTCAAAGGCCAACACCCACCGCATTGCAACTGTTGACCGATATCTCACTTGGCGACGCGCTCATATATATATATATATATATACATCGACGACATACCCCATCCATCAATATTGCTTCTTACCAAAATCGACTTCCCTGTACGTCTCGACAGGCGTGACAGCACACTCGACAGCTATCACAACAAGCCTTCCCATAACGAGGCCCAAGATTCAACATGGACTCCACCGATCTATCATACGACGGCAGTTTTGGAGTGTCAAATGTAAGGCAATTTATCTTTTAAACTCCCAGATTTCCAGATTTCCCAGATCCTTCGAGATCAGTTTCGACCATTCAGGATAGGTTTGATTTCATCGTTGTGCTTTCTATCATTGCGGGTCTGGCATCGTCAAATATTGGTGCGCCTGCAAGTGCTCGTGCAATGATATTCGCCACCCCTGGCCCCATGCTTGCCCTTTCCCACGTTGCCAAGCATACACACATTCGCTTCATCCGATACCTTGCTGCAATCTAAGAACCCATGGAGAGGCAAGATGCGCTGCTTCTAAATCGCGCTTCCCGGCATGGACATAGTCGTGGTTGGAGATCGCCATGTCATCCAGTTCCAAAGTTGCCGATGGCATCAAGAATATGACAGGGAAGATACCAATGTAAGAATCAAGCAATGGCTAGTCGCATCGTTGTGGTTCTCGCGTTTGGATTATCACGGTGTCAATAGTCTGTCGTTTGAGTTGTCGACCGGTCGGACCACGTAACGACGAAGCGACAAAAACACACAGTGAGGGAGAAGGGGATTGCACATTTGCTATTCATTAGCACAGGTTACATACAGCTTTTTTCGGCTCTGTCCTTACTGTCTCCCTCTGTCTCCCTTTGGAGGACGAATAATATCTTACATGGTGCCGCCAATTTGGACTCAGAGGTGGTCTGATCATTTACAACCCCCTACCCCCTCTTTTATTTTCGTCCAAGCGGCTGCCTGCACACCACATTGAGATAGTCTATCAAATAACGTGGTCTGACGCATCCATTTATTTCCATCCCTTCCAGTTTCCCTTTCTTTCAATACCCTTCATGATTCTATAGCCATAAATAGGCGATGGGTGTTCGATGTTGGCCCTGCGCGGGTCATAGTCTGCCTGATCCCAAAAGGCTGGTGCAGTTCGCCGTGCAGTTCGCCGTGCAGTTCAGTTTGTCAACATATCTCAAAGACACAGATCGGGCATCCAGCATCGGAGATTGCTAACAAGAGCTTCACTTGTAATATAGGTCCGAAATCAAGCATCACCGACAATATCGGCAGGCTATTTCGACAGTACCGCATGGGCATCCAACGCCAACCTCTCAAGCGTCGAACTTCCTTTCGGCACCTATCCGCAAAACAACGAGTGCTTCTTTATGTACGACAACAACAATGCCATGACGTGGAATGGACATCACGGTGATGAAGTAAGCGAACGCAGCAGTGCACCCCAGAACGGCATACCGACGCCTCCTTTGAGCAGCACCCGTTTACCACCAGTGTGCACCACGAGTGCCCAGAGCATATACACCATGGCTCCCGCCATGACGACCCCCGATACGAACACGTCTGAACAAACCCTCCTAGAATACCAGCACACTATGCCCGAACAGACGAAACCGGCGAAATCTGCAGCTTCAAAGGTGTCCAAGTCAAAGGGCAAAGGCAAGGGGAAAGCCTCAGCCAAGCCCCGAAGCCTGTCGGAGGGGGAGATTATCGCATTCTCTCCAGTTCCGAGCACGAGTGCAAGCCGACGGACACTGCGAACAGCCAACCGTAAAAGGGACGACTCCAACGAAGAACTATCTCCTGGCATGTCTCCCCCAGTCGCCGAGCAGCGCCCAGAGACCCCCCAGCAGCAAGAACGAATTGCGCGCGCCAAACACAACGACGTAGAACGCGAATATCGGAACCGGCTGAACCTCCAATATAGGATGCTCATCGACACTCTTGATGAGTCGGCACCCCGGATGGACGGTCGTCGCGAGAAGGATTTGAGCAAGGCTGAGGTGCTGGAGCTTGCGCGGCAAAGAATTCGAACGCTTGGCGACGAGATTGAGAAAAGCTCAGACGAAATCAGGCTGCTCAAGGAACAGGTCGCCGGCTTGCTCAATGCCATCCAGCACACATAAAGAGAGCGGAAACTGTCAACATCGGCGGCGGCAGCAATGACACCGAGACACGCGATATGCGTGAAGAATCGGGAATCGGGTTTCGGGATGGATATCTAAATATAGGGCGGCAGTCCCTTTGGGTTTATAATAGGCAAAACCCTACCCCAAGGTTTTGGCGGCGAACGAGGAAATGTACTTTTGCGGAATGGGGGTCAGTTCACATTTTCTTTGGCATAGGCAACAACGGTCGGCGCCGAGGCATGTGTCGGCATACGCCAATCGGTGCCCAACAGCCTTATTGGTTTTCTGTCTTATTTCGACACGGTTGGCTAGTGGGATTGGCTTGGATGAGATGTGCAGGCGGACTTGAGAACAACACAATATGAGAGAATACGGGATGCTGACTAATCAGTCACAAGAGTCTGGACTCATCTATAAGGAGTGTATAAGGCCGCTGATATTAATTCGATATTTTTATTACAACCTCAAAACTCGAACTCTGGAAATAGCACGACTGGCGGAGAGCTGATAGAGCTGTTGTGGGGGTACGGAGCATTGACCGATGACCTGGACGCCCGAAGCACCGTGCCAGTCTGAAAGGGACCAATATCAAACTCTAATAGAAACAGAAAGACCGGGTATGGCGGGGACGTTCCGGTGCCAGGGTGGCAATGGTGTGCGCATCCCTTTGGGTATTTACGGAGAATGTCTTGCCCTGGGATAGATGTTGAAACGGTCACAAGGTCAAGGTTGGGCTCAGGAAGGTGGATGAGCAGCGGGCCCCGTTAGGGTCTTGGATTTATCGGAAGGGAATGTCCGCGCCAAGGGCTATTTGATAACACCGTCTTGAATAATTACGTGCCGATATCAACAGATTGGGGCTTGGCGAGGACCGTGATGGTGTCGGCGACGACCGCGCCGCTGCATGTTTTCTGATATGCAAAAATGGTGTGAAACGACGAGAGAATGACGATGTAGGGAGAGGAATGTCGACCTCTGAGCAGGGATGTGATGCGATAAGACAAGTGCAAGAACACAATTTGTGATTCCCTGTTCGCACGATACTCCGTTGACACGTCGTGCGTGCGATGCCGTTGATTCGTCACTGTGCCCTGTTATCTCGTGTCCCCTGCATCCCTCCTTTGCGCTGTACGGGATAAAACCGGAGCATTGGTATCTGCTCCGTTCTATCTTCATGTGTATTTAGTCCGTATGTATGCCAGCTAGTATATTTACGCGCCTGTTTATTCGCCCCGGTCTCCTCCTAATAAGCTCGGCCATGGAGATCAAGAGTGTCCAGACTGCCTCAGACCACCTTGGTCCACGTAGTATTGCAGAGACCACCAAGCTGACGACGCGTTGGCCAAGCAGTCAGTCACCCTCCCATCTAGAACACCATAAGTGGCTGAGTATAAACACATACATTACAGACAGGTGCAAAGGAGTTCGATCCTGCAGGCCAGCTTGGCATGACAGGGAAGCTAGGCCTGACATGATTCAGTGGCAGTGGCTGTAGCTGTGCGCATCGCTACGTCGTCACTTTTCACAATCATCATCTCGATGCCCTGCCGTCTTAGCCCTGCATACCGGAACGTGCGGATTGTGTGACAATTCGTCAACTGTGTTTTGAGCGATAACGAGCCTTGCTCATACAAGCTAATAAAGTTTCAAGAAAATTCCAATAGTTTGTTTGCTGTGTCAGATGCGTTCTCTTTTTCGTGTCGGCGTGAGTAGTGAACAAAGAAGTGGGTCTTGCAACCCTATGCACGACGTCATTGTTTTCAACGCCAAGGCTACTCGTAGCCTCTCCTCCCTGCAAAACAAGCTACGAATTGGGCCTCGACCCCCGACATACGAGTACGGCGTACGGCGTACGTATTAATATAGAATATATCGTAGACGCTCCACCACCCTTCTGTTGCAACGCAGCCTGGCAGCTTACGATATGCACTCAACAAGCCAGCCAATGACCAGGGCGTTTGCGCGAGCGATACTCCGCCAGACGCACCCTCGCACCATGGTCTGCCTCTCCTGCCAAGGCAAGAGCAGGAACGCACTGGCAAAGGCTGCTAGTGACCCCCACAACACCCACTAACCCCCATTCACAGCATCCGCAGTGCCCGCCCAATCCACTCGCAGACGTTCAGTAAGCCGCGCCGTGCGACAACCCCCTCACAGGAGCTGTCAGTCTACGCAGTTACTCGGAGTAATGATGCAACATGAACGACGGCCGTTCCATCGGTTGTGCGCAGCATGGTTTCTTCCAGCAGATTCGTTAGATAACTCAATACGCTGTAGCTATGCTCATACTCGTAGTGCCATACGCCTTCTCGCCAGCTGAATACAAGTCCCAATGCCTGCCCATCGCACTTTCCTATCCCAGTACGCAGTCATTGCCTGCCCCATTGCTCCTTCCCGCGCGCCGCAGAGTGACGTCGGCCGGTATATCGAAAGACTCAGAACACAAGGAACGGGAAATTATGGTGCAAGGTAGTAAATAAGGAGCCCGCAGGAAAAGAAAATAAGAATAAGAATAAGAGCCGAAACAAGACAGACACAATCCGGGTGCGGTTTTTGTGTTCATATTAGCTTGCCCATTCTACCGGCCACGACATTCTCCCATTCAGGAATCCCGGGCTGTGTTACAAACAAAACGGGAAAGCGCGGCCGACTTGTACGAATGCCTGGCCAAGACAGCGATCGGCATGACAGCAAAGTTTTCTCGCATGGAAAGAGCGCAGAGCTCTCCTTCCCGATGTTCATGTGCCTCTCATGTTCACACGACAGTTCCTTCCGCGTCTTAATACCCGGCCTGAGCGAAGCAATTAAAAGGGGTCGTTGCCTCCTCCTATATATCTTTCTTTCTCTTTTTCTTCTCGTGGTCGCTCCTTCCCATTTCTTCTACATCCTCCTCCCTTTCCGTTTACCCTCGATTCACCCGTCGGTCTAGATCCACCGTAGAGCTTTCTGATCGCTCGAGCATCCTGGACCTTGGAACCCCTTATCATTGCTGTCTGGCAGTTTATATTTAGAAAAGAAAGAAAATACGTCCGTCACCCACTCACGTCCATCTCGCCTCCCACTGTAAATTGGCTTTTTTTTCCTCTTTGACTTGCATACACTGTTCGCCCCTGTGCGGCAAATCGGTCCTTCCTAACGGCAGGCCAAGATACTAGCGAGCAATCCCCCGTCCGCCGTGTCGAGGAAGGTGCGAGCAAGCATTAGGGAGATCAGGAAGGTGCATTGGTGCCCAAACCGGGTTCTACAGCAAGGGCAAGCATTGAAGCTATTCCTCCGTTACATCTCGGCTTTTCCATCTCTCATCTCTCGCCCTCGTTTTCATCTCCCGTCTTGTTCTCGAACGTTTCATCCAGCGCATCCTTGTGCGGTTTACACTCTTACGTCTCTTCCACTCTTCGACGCCCATGCCTTGCTACCTTTCATCTTAAACGTCTTCCTCCGATCGATCCATCAGCTTTATCCTTGTCCCGCTGTTCATATTTTAACTGCCGAGTGGTCGCCTGTTGTTGTCGGCCATCTTCAATATCTTCCCTGCAGCCGCACGACTCCAAATTTCATCCCGTCTCCAATTCTGCACGCTGACAGCAGCTTGCATCATCTACCCCTCGCTCATACCTGCAACATCCCCAATCCGCCAATAATCGTCCGCCTCTCGCACGCATTGGCCATTGACAAAAGCGCCCTTCGGGGATGCACGATTGCTACTCGCCATGGCAACTCCCAACGAATCCAACGTCAATCCCTTTGACAGCACACCACCCCTGCAGCCAAAAGGCAAAGAAAAGAAGCGAGTTGGTTTCCATGAGGGCAACGGCACGCCGCTCCGTGACCAGACATTGTCTCGCCCGGGCTCGTCCGGGGGCGCAGGCTCGGCAGGCGGCTCAGGTTCGGCAGGCGGCACAGGCTCAGCTCTTCGTAACTACTCGCCTGCAGTCGACGACAGGTCTTCTCACGATGGTGTTGATCACGACGAATTGACGCGGGCGTTGTCAAAGATTCTTATGGACGACAAGCAGCAGCCGCTAGCTTCGCCAGGCGAACAGCCCAGCACTGTTCAAGCGCAGCCACAGGCCGGCCCATCAAGCCAGCCCCAGATGCCAGTCGTGACCGAGCCTGCACCACCTTACTTTCCACCAGCTCGGCAGCAGCAACAGGAAAAGTCAGAAAAGGCTGCCAGGGACAGAGCTGACCGCTTGGCTCAGAGCGTCGAGAGGGACTACTCGAACCCGGTGTCTAGGGCTCACTCGATAGACGGCGACGGCGAATCTGACGACACCATTGGTAACGACGGGATTCTGTCTGCCTTCCGACGTCGGCGCCGGGCCAGTAACGCAAATAGGAACAGCGAAACCGTGCATGAACCCTTGAACGAAGAGGATGAGGACGATCGCCCAGCACCCGACCCTCACACAACCGCGCTCCAGCTTGTCCAATCCCACGCAAGAGGGGGACTTCCACGCCCGTCCTTTTTGTCTGAGGATATGTCAAAAGAACCAAGCAACCCTTTCCAGTACGATGCTTCTCTAGCTACTCAGTCTGGCTACTCCACACCAACCAACTCGTACGACAATGAGGTGCGAGAGTATATTCCACCACCCAACAAGTACAACGGTGGTGTTTTGTCATCGCTCCTTCGTCTGTACAACAACCCGTCTGCATCCGGCAGTAACAGCGTCGCCAATTCGGAACAGAGCACCCCCACAGGAACCCCAAGCCACTCGCGCCCACCGTCGCCCGGTCCGGGAGACGGAACGGAAACGCCGAGGAGGCGTAGCGGTTTCTTTGGAAAGAAGTCCGGCAAAGACGGCGATGGAACACACACTCCCAAGGGCAAGGGCCAGCCTTGGAGCGTATGGCACCCCAACCACAAGCATACCAGCTCCACCACCAGTCTTTCTGCCGGTCTCCTTGGAACATCGTCGATTCTTGCATCTGCTGGCTCGGCGGACATTGGACAGGCGGTTACGGAGCGTGTGAAGCGTGAACGCCCAACACTAAAGCGGAACCAGAACTCGGGCAGCAGTATTTTCGGCGTCAATTCTCCCAAGTTCAAGGACAAGGAGAAGAAGTCGAGCTCTGGGGGAAAGCGGAAGCGCCGCGAAGACGAACAGATGCGCATCACCAAACATATTGCGCAGGTTCTGAGCCGTCATCGGTACATTACCACCCTCTGTCGTGCCTTGATGATGTACGGCGCTCCAACCCATCGACTCGAAGATTACCTCAAGATGTCCGCACGCGTGCTGGAGATTGAGGCCCAGTTCCTCTTCATTCCTGGCTGCATGCTTGTCAGTTTCGACGACAGTAGCACACATACGGCCGAAGTCAAGCTTGTCCGTGCACCTCAGGGCGTTGATCTTGGCAAGCTCAGCGATGTGCATGTTATCTACAAGGAAGTCATCCACGATCTGATTGGTGTAGACGAGGCCATCCAGCGTCTCAACGATACCATGAAGAAGAAGTCGAAGTACAAGAACTGGCTCCGAATCCCCGTCTATGGTCTTGCCTCTGTGTCTGTCGCGCCATTTGCCTTTGGAGGCCGTTTTATCGACCTCCCCATTGCCTTCATCCTTGGATGCATTGTCGGCTTGATGGCCCTTGTGGCGGCACCCTCCAATGCCATGTACTCCAATGTGTTTGAGATTTCGGCAGCCGTTATTACCTCGTTCCTCGCCCGTGCTATGGGGTCTATTAACGACGGCAAGATCTTTTGTTTCTCGGCCCTGGCTCAATCATCTATCGCGCTGATTCTACCAGGCTACATGGTTCTTTGTGCAAGCCTCGAGCTGCAGAGTCAGAACATTGTAGCAGGCTCGGTACGGATGGTATATGCAATGATATACACTCTGTTCCTGGGTTACGGCATTACGATCGGTACGGCCGTCTATGGCGCCTTTGACAGCAATGCAGTCAGTACGACAACGTGCACCGACCCTCTGAGCCGCCCGTGGTACTTTTTGTTTGTGCCAATGTTTACGCTCTGTCTATGTATCATCAACCAGGCCAAGATCCGGCAAATGCCCATTATGCTTCTTATTTCTGTTGGCGGTTTCGCCGTCAACACATATGCGTCGAGCTATTTTAGCAGCAATGCACAGATCTCTAACACGCTCGGAGCGCTCACTATCGGTGTTATGGCCAACTTGTACGCCCGCACCCTTCCGTTCTTCGACCGCCACTTCCGGTACGTGTGGGCCAACTACCTAGAGCGACACTTTGGCTACTTTACCCGGAACCGTCCCCGGAAGCAATGGAGCTCGGTCAGAAGCATGCCACCCGGTAGTGCTCAGGGGTCGCCCGGCGTGAACAAGGAAGGAAACGACTACTTTGACTTGCCCACCTACCGCACCGACCCTGAGCATCGTGCCGAGGAAGGAAACAACCTGACGCAGGAGCAGCAGGACGCGGCCGCAGTCGCCGCCGAGAAAAAGGCCCCTGGCAGCAGCGAGGTTATGGGCTACGGTCTGGCAGCAGCGGCCATGCTTCCGGCAATTTTTGTGCAGGTGCCGTCGGGTCTAGCCGTCAACGGTTCGCTGCTGTCGGGCATCAATGCGGCGGACGAGCTGACTGGCAACTCGACCAGCGTGACTGGCGGCAGTGGTGGAAGCGTCAACAATGTCGCCTTTACGGTTCTCCTGAGTGTTATTCAAGTTGCTATTGGCATCACTGTGGGCCTATTCTTTAGTGCACTCATAGTTTATCCACTGGGCAAGCGGAGAAGTGCCCTGTTCAGTTTTTGATTTTTGATTTTTGATTTGTTTGTTTTCCTTTTATTGTTTTCTCTTTCAGTTGTTTCCTTTGTGTTTCTTTTTTTCTTCTTCTCTTTTCATTATTTCCCTCTCTGGCTCTACATTGTTCGCTGTTTATATTTTTTGCTTTTATTTGTTAATTCTCATCTCAGAGGTGTTTGTGTTTGTTATATTTTTTACTCGATGGCGTTTGGTCTTGGTTACAGAAAACATAGCGGGAGCATCTTATTTGGTTTTCCGGGGAAATAACTTCACTGTTTGTTTATTGATTAGAGGGAATTGCATTAGCATATGATCAGGCCGGTACCACGTACTATGGGGCATTATACAGATACGATCATTATTATCAATATTTCCTAAATAACGGCTATTGAAAGTGCTTTCATTTGCTTGCAGATGTTTCATCTTTTATGAAAAGCCGAGTACTTGATCAAGTATCTTACATTACAATATATACTTCTTTACGGGTCAACACGAACACATAATACGAGATGCACTGCCTTACGCCTGATAGTAGCGACTGCAAATAACTTCACTCGTTAGGCGGATGGCTTGTTTTTCAGCCGTCAGTATTATCTGTGCAGGCACATACTCGTAGATACGCACATGTACATCGAGATACAATTGGTACGCCAATGCAACGACAAGCTTCGACAGCCGCAAGCCACATTGACAACGCATTGCATGCCTTATCAGCGGCATTGCTTGTTGGTTGCAAGGGCCTGCAACTTTCCTTTTGGTGGTATTCGCTGGCGGTATTTTCACATTCGATCAGCTATCGCCATCATGCTTCCGTTTCTGCTGCTCTCTCGTGTGACAGACTGTCGGGCATGAACAGCAAACAAGATCAGCGACATGCCTATACCGGAGATATTCGTGCCTAGGAAGTTCCTGTAACTCCGAGACAGAAGGCCGGAGCAAGATAGGCAAAGCAGAAGCTCGGTGAGGGCGTACGGCGGCCAGGATCAGTGAATGATGCGGAGTAATTGCGAATCCACCTAAAAGCAAGACATGCAGATGAATTGTTCAGTTGCCGCCGTTGTTAGTATTGGGATTAATAGTGTCTGCTTTCTTTTTCCCCCGGGCGTGTGTGACGAGTTTGCCTGCTTGTTGGACGAGAGCCCGGCCGCTTAGCCTCAGATCCTCTAACGATACGGAGACGGTATTTCCCACCCTGAGCAGCTGCACTTGGCATAGAAGAGGGCATGGAACAGGACATGGGCTGCTTTGATATTACTGACATTTCGTATTCCGATGCACAATTACATATTGTCTGTGCTGCTTCATCCTCCCATCTGCGGAGTATTTTCACGAGGAGCGTCGGTAGCCAGTGATCTATTTTGCCCGCAGCATATGGACTTGAGGACTACTTGACGCTGCAAAGCAATCAGACAATGAAGTATGACGATACGATACGGGCACATGCGACCCGGAGAGAGGCTTCAAGCTCGCCACTGGCCAGGGTCCCAGGCGTGTCAGAATGCAAGGGACAGCAAGACACAATGCGACGTACCAGGCCTCGGGGTTGAAGTGGCATCCGGCGAGCATGGATCCGGCTAGACTAAAGCAAACAGATGTAAGCTTACGACGTATGCTGTATGGGCCAGACAAAGGTACTGTGCATTATCTCGTGGCTGGGCCTGCCATTACGTGTTGAAAGAACGAGTGGTTCTGGCGAGCATTATCCTATGTATTGTGTATGTTATGTCTGTAATGTATCTTAGTATCTAAATGCGAATGCCACCCACACCAATCCGTACAGAGGCAAGATTGCCCAGCAGCTGGCATCAGGGGACGGCGGCGTGCATCCGGCTAGTTAGCTGCATGCGGCTTGCAGCATGATCCGATGCTTCTCCTCGTACCATAGGCTGGCCGGGACGCAGCGTGAGCTATTTGTAGGCTATGATCATCTGCACAAGATACTTACAGAGTACGTGTTTGCGTCGTAGGTCGTCGGTCGTAATAGGTTTTGTGTCTCTGGGGCTCCTGGTCTATTTTCTATTTCTGAGATACAATTTCTACAATCATTCTCGCTTCCGTGGATCGACCTCGCTAGCGAGCAGGTCCGTCATGTCGCAACATGTGCACGGGTCGGTGGAACTCTTAGCGATGGGGGCGCTGGCATGAAACGTAAGATAGCGAGTCTCTTGAGATAATACACATTACACACAGACAGGCTGACGGTACGGAACTGACCGCCACATCCCCGACAGCTACGCTCGAGTGGCACGCACAGACAGGCAGGCAGGCAGAATGCAACGGTGGGTGGATGGACCGACATGTCTTGTCAACCCATCTCCGCGCTGCTTGGTTGCTAGACGTGTACGTTATATGCGCCCACATAATCGCGAGCATGTATGCTTAAGATACTCTGTCCTTTGCCAACGCCTGTTTCACCCATTGTAAGATGATTTTAAACGCGTGTTTCCAGTAAAGCAAGGCCTCGTACGCAGAAGAAACCCGAGTGCAAGTCTACAGTAGACACCTTCGATAGCCAGCTGCCTCCTGGTCAGATACTCGGTGAGAGGTGGTGTTCTCGTGCTGACGCGAGTCGATCAATATCTTACCAAAGATAACCGCAGACAGAAAAACCCTTGCCCTGCGTCGGTGCCTCTGTGCTCAGCTGTGCTGCGGATACCACCCCGAAGCGACGGCACTCCCTCGTCTCCTCCCACACCCCCTATTATAATGACTATTATGGTTAGCACTCGGGGCACCCTTGGCTTTCTTCAGGTGAGATACAGAGCCCACCCCGGTGCTCGCTAAGCAGATATATCACTCGTCTAGGTATCTCGCAACTGCAGACGGCCAGAGAGTATCAAGAATCGCAAAAAAAATAAAACAAACAAGCAGACAACAAACAACAAAACCTCGACAGAGAGGTTGGCACCGCTTCCAAGCCCCGTCCCAGCCCAACGACTTTGTCTATTTGTCCTACCTCACATATTGCACAGACTCACATCTGTGGCACTGACATTAGACAACAGACGAGACAGATCCTCACACGCGCCTGATCTACCGGGTCCTTTTCATTGGAATCGCGTCGAATCGCGGGGTCTACTAAGGAGTAGCTGGTTCGCCGGCCCATATTGTGCCTCGTTTTCTCTATATTGCCTATATTGCCTATATTCCCTATATTTCTTGTATTTGCTAGATTTTCATAATCCTCAGTTTCCTTATTTCTTATATTTCCCATATTTCTATTTCGCCGCCTCGCCCCGCCGAGATCTCTCGCTGGGCTTGCATTCTCGACGCACCCTCGCTCGTTTCCTCTTTTGCTTGTGCGTCTCCTGTGCCCTCGATGAATTCTCCGCTTCGGTAGAGCAGCGCCCAGATCAAGCGAGCAATCCGCACGCGATGCTAAAGCTACGCCGGAACCTGTACCAATGACGCCGAGATAGCTGTGCTGTCTATTTCCTCTCTTCGCACTTTCTTCAGCTCTCCTTCAGAATTTATCTTCTCACTCATCCCTAGCTGGCCCACCTCCACGTGGAGGGGAGGCGTCGCCGTCCGAGGTATTGAACCTACTTCAATGCCGGAAACCCCTCCATTTTCTTCTCTCTTCGAGCCTTGCTCCCAGACTCTCTTGGAATACCCTCTGCCGTCACCGCATTGGCAGTCGTCCACCTCGTCCTCCCGCACCCGGCAGCAGCCTATCATCCCATCTCATCCCATCTCATCCCACCCTAACCCAACCTTACTCAACTCAACCCAATCAGGGTCAGGCACTCACGCGTACGCATCAATCGGCCCAGTCGTACGCACAGCGCCATTGTTATGACCCGAGTGAGGCTGGCATCATGACCTTGCCCGACCAGGGCACACCTGTGGGCCATCACGATGTAGCAAACACCAACGACACCCCGGGCAATCCGCCTGCTCTTCCGAGTGCGGCTAATTATGGCAGCGATGGGATCCCCAGCTACATGTATGAAGGCTATATCCCGGCTCCCGCAGCCTCGCCTATGCCCGCACAGCCCGTCTACTCGCCCATGGCAGGCTACGCGATGCAGCAGAACGCCGCCTGGGCATCGACACCGCAAGACATGCAGACGGACCAGCTTGGACAAACCAGCAATCTCAACTTGCAACACCATACCCATCACCATCCACATCAGCTTCAAGCAGGCAGAGCTGTTGGCCTTGCACCCAGCAACTGGTTCTCACAGTCACAGCCGCATTATTCTTCCCACCTCCCAGCGGGCCCATCCACTCCCAGCATAGCCACCGATACATCGTACATGATGTCTCCCAGCTTCAGCTCGCATCCGCCAACCATGGTAGGCTCACCGAGCAGAGATCACACTTTCGCGCAGGAGCCGGTCTTTCAAGCTGGCACGCCAGCAATGCAGCTCGCCAGCGGCAGTGGTGCTATGCAACATACTTACGACTTTCTACACCCCGAGCAGCACGAGCAGCAGATGATGTCAATAGCAGCAGCTATGAACGCACAGCAACACCAAATGCGTATCATGATGCCACAGCAACCCATCAACAGCCTCGCCAACAATCAACTGCCAGCCGCAACGCCGTCTTGGCCAGCAGCGCAAGGCCAGGCATTCTACTACTCGCAGTTCGGCTACAGCCCTGTGCGTGACCCAACCATGGGCTATGGCTATATGCAGGCGATGCCAAACGTACCACACGGCCCGTATCCAGGCGCTGTACCGCAGCCAATGTATCTTTCTACCATGATGGTCTCAAACAGCATTACCAGCTTGGCCCATCCTCAGATGATGCAACAACAGCAGCAGCAACAGCCGCAGCCACCACCGTATCCAGGCCAGTCAACTTCCTTTTCCCATGCTCTGGAAGATGACACGCGCAACGAGGCAAGGCGCAAGTTTGTCCGTACCGACAGTGGCACAGGCGGCGCCTTGTCGAATAGGAGCAGCTCTGTCGATGTCCATGGAAACAGCCATGCAGCTCCTATGGCCGAAGCCGCACCAGGCAGTGTGTCAAGCCAACAAACAGACAACTTTCATAAAGTAGACCAGCAAGGCGAGCCGCAGAACAGTACCACGTCTGCTTTTACTGGACTGCCAGAGATTTCAGAATACAAGCCCCCATCCGTGGCCTCGCCGGAAACACATATGTACGACGCGGTATCTACTGTCGGGGAGAGCGACGCCGGAGAGGACAATGACTCCATGTGCTTGAGTCCGCTGCGAAAACGAAGCCTGTCCGTGGCATGCAGCGACGAGTGGAACGATACTGGCAAGGCCGGTGAAATCGGACACTCTTACCTCGCGACTGTTCCCGAGAACGGCCGGCTGGAGCCAGACACAAGAGGTACGCCCATAGAAACGGCAAAGAAAGCCAAGGTAACTGCACCAGCAGCACCGCCTCCAGCCCCGATACCGCAAACCAGCACTGGAAAGCAAGAGGCAGTCTTTGTGCACATGGATGCGGCCGAGATCCTGCAGTCTTCCCACTCCATCTTCCCCGATGAGCACGATCCCGGCGCAGGTCCAATCAAGCCAGTCAAGTTCAGGCCAGCTGGAAATGCACCGATCAAGGTACGCAAGTGGTCGACGGTTGTCCACCCCCCGCCGCCTGAGTCTGGCTACGGCTCGATGCCGCGGGAGGTCGACTTTGATCACAGCGCTTCCAATGTCTTCTTACAGCACCCGGCCCAGCCTGTTGCGCCGTCGTCGGTCACGTCCAAATTCAAGTCGGCAACATCTTCATTCTCGGCCAAGAGCAAAGCAAAACAAGATGGCATCGGCAGCGCATCATTGCCGTCACTCAACCATGTCCGAACCCTCAACTGGAGGCCTTCTGACGACCGCATTTCGACGGCATCTGCTGGTTTACCGCCAAAGACGACTGCGAAGGCTGCACGACTAGAAGAGAAGAAGAAGACTACTTCTAACGACGATATAAAAGCGGCAAAGAATACGGATGCAGCGCAGCCGGATGCCGAATCGGATGAGCCAATGTCCGTCAGCAAGGCCTTGGCAGCGCTGTCAGGCAAGAGAGGCAGGACAGCACAGACGGCTCGCGTTGCACGCACAAAACAAGTCCGCAAGAGAACCGATGCCACTTCTTCGAAGCCAGCATTGGATCTCAAGGCAGCAGAAAAGCCAACCGGGAGCACCGCCAACCCTGAAGATTCCACACCATTGGCGAAAACGAGAACGGATTCTATCGCTACGGAATAGGATTTTATGACTTAACGAGAGGTACGAAAAGACGACAAATTATAGTCTACGGGGCACGCGTGCATTGAATAGATACCCTGAATACTAAAAGAATAATTATGTTTTTATTATAATGAACTTCTGCCACTGCTCTAAAATGATGCCTAGGAGAATTAGTAAGAATTTCACAACACAGCTGCAGTAGCCTACACCATGTCCTCCGTGTCCACAGACTGTAGTGAGTCGCCGGTTGCATCCAAGTGGCCACCCATCGCTTGTAGTCTCTTAGCCTCGCATTGAAACTTGTTTGTTGAAGTGCGGTTGTCAAAGAGTGTATCCATCGTGATCTGATCAATGCCCTTGGTCTCAGGCAGACGGACCATGGCCCAGACGATCCAGATGGCAACGAGGCCAGCAGCCGGAAAGGCTGTGAAACCCTGCAGGTTCCCCTTGTCTTGGCCGAGCATGTAGGGCCCGGCGGCAGCTTGGGCCAGATTGAACATGTCATTGGCCAACCGGGACAATGCGAGTGTCTTGGTGCGAAGGGCCGGCGAGCTGACATCACAGACAATGGTGTTTGTAGACGGCCCAATGGTCGCACCATAGATAAAGGCCCACCCGAACAGAAGAATGGCCTGCGCCCATGAGCCGCTTTGGTGGTCGATCACAGCCAGCCGCTTCAGACCCTCCAGCGTGCCGATGAGGGTCAAGATAGGCCACATCAGTGCCAGGCCGGCGACGTATATTTTCCGAGTGGAAACGCGAGAGTGGATGGCGAAGTAGCAGATGCTTCCGGCTAGGAGAATGACGGCATTGACTGTTCGAGGTTGTTAGATTATTGCATTTCTTGCATTTTTTCGGAGAAATAGAGCGGCAGCGCATTCTTACAAAAAGCCATTTTAATGGAGTCGGCACTCTTGAGACCAGCGAGACGGATAAAGTTGATGATTTGGCTTGCGATGGCGAAGCCGACGATGATCTGACTGACATTGGTCATGAGGGAGATCTCGGTGCGGCGGAGGTTGGCGCCGCGGAAACATTCACGGAAGGAGGCCTCGACCGTGCTCTTTTCGTTCTCCGCTGTAACTGCTTGCTGGATCTCTAACAGACGCAGGGCAGCGGTATCGTTGGACTCAACCTTCTTGTCTGGTGCCGTGGAGAATATGGGTGTGGGAGACGATGTTAGCTTTTGGAGCGCGCAGTATGCATCTGCCGTCTTGCCCTGGCGGACGAGCGACCATGGTGACGACGGTGCAAGCCAGCATGCGATGATGACTGGCACGGGAATAAACCACTGCATGGCCATGGGGATGCGGTAGGCACGATCCCCCTGAACACCAACCATCAACCACAGGATAGAGTAGGAGCACAGCTGGCCAATAATCCAACAGCAGCTGATGAAGCCCGTGAGAATGTTGCTGATGCTCGGCGGGCACACGTCTGAGATGTAGGTGCTGGCAAGAGTGCCGAAACCACCACTGGATATTCCCTGGAGAAGAGTGCCGACGACTATCCATTGCATAGATGCGGCCCAAAAGTTGATGAAGCTGAAAGCCAAGAAGGAGAGGATGGATGCTGCCATGAGCAGCCGGATGGAGAACTTGGACGACAGCTAGCCGATCATCATGCCACCAACCATTGAACTTCCGACCGAGCACATCTGGACACCCAGCATCCACGCGGCACCAAAGTCCTCTTCATCGCTGGAGTAGCGATACTGGAATTGGGGTTGTGCCAGCAATGAGACAAGAAGGTTTTGGGAAAACCCGACCAGAACGACAGGGAGAGCCATTAGGAGAGACCAGAGGACAGCCTTGTAGTAGAGGCGCATAGTGCCAAAGCGCTGAGACAATGTTCGGAGACGCGCATAGGTCAGTTTTGGTTTGGGCGGTTTCTTCTCGTCGTTGTTCTTGAAAATGCCATCTTCTTTGATAAAGCTGCGCTGAAGCTGCAGTACCTGTTCGACCTCATCTACGACTGTTGATGCACCACTGGATGAGGTGTGTGTAACTGTGATCCAGCTGGAACTGGATGCATTGCTGGGAGCTCTGGCGGGCGTCGGGCCAACATCGTCGCCTTCTTTTGCCGAGCATGGGGCATCGTGCGCTGCTTCGGGCGTGTCATGACAGCCATGAAGAGTATTTCCTAGATCGCCCATATCACCAATGTAGATTTCGTCCTAGTTTTCTGCATCGCCGCCCATGGGTGGAAGGCGGAACATGCCAATGCTATTGGCCGCCGGGGGACCATTGATTTCGCTGGAAGCCATGGCGAAGAGGGAGCTTGAAGGTTTGATCTATTGTAAGTCCATTGAGCCTTTGCTATTGCTGTCGGCCCGATCTTACTCACTAGAAGCTGCAATAGGGGTATATGGCAAGTATGTGTGTGTGTGCTATAGGGTTGGAGGAAAACGTGTTTCTGTCTGCTGGGAGGAGATAATTGAGGATCGTGAGAATAGAATGTTGATATCTCTGTAGGCGTGAAGTGCTCTAAACAGTTCAAGTGGTGCCCTGTCGATACCAAATAGCTAATATATGACAGTGATGTGTTTGTGGACTCGGTACCAACAGGCCAGGGTTTGTTGATGGGGAACGAGAGAAAGGGGATTGCGTGAGAGGTTGGCGGATGTAAGATTGTTTGTTTACATTGATGATGTTGAACCAGTCACATGTGCTACTACATCAGGAAGGCACGCAAAGAGGCGGGAAGGAACGCGCCTTCCATGTGTTAATTCGATCATAAACAGCAGGAGATGATAATATACGGAAGGAACTGCCGGCTGTATTACGTGATACATGGACTCCCACTTGCCAATGTCGGCGTCAATAACAGACAAGACGTTGACAGGCATGGAGTAGCCGACACAGGGCGAGTCGGTCGTCAGCGTGATGGCAGCCATGGAGCCGATGAAGCGGAGCGACTTACAGTAGATCACGGGTGCATGGTGCTCGAGGCCGTCACCGTGTTTGTGCGTCCATGTTGCAGTCGTCAATATAGCGAGACTGGGCAGCTGGGGTATCCTTTTCTTGCGGCGTCGTTGTTTACTTGCGGTCAAAGAGAAACCACATCAAAGACACAAGCCGCAAGGGCATCACAAAGAGGCGACCGTGAGCTGTTATACGAGTACAATTACGAGCTCTGGGGCATCATCTACTGACAACCCGGCCCAAGGTGGCCGTTGCGTGTCCCTTGAGCGTACAGAAGTGTTGGTTTCTTCTCCTCGCTCGAATTCCATTATTCATTGTAGAGCTCGGTCCTCTCCGCACGATGGTTCTACCCTACTGTCCAACACAATCTCCTGCCCTTCCCGCTCGTGTTCTCACGCTCTCCTTTTCGAGATTCTGTCCGACTTGATGGGGTCACAAAAGTTGCTGGTCTTCACGTTTGACCCCCTTCCTGTCGGTGGAGAGTACGAGAACAGCTGCTATGTACCAGTCGGCGGATGCGGCGACGTTTCGTCTTTTGTGTGAAGAAGTGTTCCTGCGTTGTCGATCTCGCAACTCTGTAACATCGACCAGCACGAGTCATTGCGGACGACAGATTGACTTAATGCTGCTTTGACTTATTGCCACTTGCTCAAATCTCAGGCTCGATGTCGCTGCAGCTGTTCTTGTCTCAAATGGTAGTGCTTCACAACAGTGTTCGACGATGCTTCGATGTTGGCCGTTATTCGTGCTCTTCACATTGGCCACAGCCTGCTTCAGAGAGTGCGACCAGTCAGTGGAATGCAGCGCTTTTTCAAACTCAGCCTCTGCCAGTACCACCATCTATAGACACCCGAACGCAATGCATGGCTGGCACCCTCGCAAGGTCAGCCATGACGAGCTGTACTTGATCAAAACTCTCCAGCGCGGCCGCATGTACATCGCCAGCCACCCGGACTTTGCGTCTCCTATTCTACTCAAGCTGGCTTTCGACGACGACGACAAGCCGGACATGGACCACGAGGTAGCTGTATATCAAGCAGTCGATGGCCAAGGGATCGCACCCGCATTCTATGGACACGTTCTCGGCAACCGCGGGAATAGTGTTGGCTTTATCACAGAGTATGTAAGCCCAACGGCATCGGCGACGCAGAGGGACTACCACGGGTGTCTCCAAGCACTGCGCTCTCTGCACCTCTACGGCATCTCACACGGCGATGCTCACATTGGCAACTGTCTCCCCCGGCCGGGCGGAATAGCTGTTCTCGTTGATTTCGAGCTCGCCGAGTTTCTGTCAGAGGACGCTCCTGATGCACCGGCAGAGTACCGTCGAGACTTGGACATTATGCAAAGATGTATTCAAGCAATGCCAGCATACTAGTTGGCTGTCTCGTTATATACTCTACACACGCTCATGTCTTTCACGTACGGCCATAGATACTGGAAAGCACGGGATCCCGTCCGCTCTCCCCTAGTTAAACCAGTAATCGGCGGATTAGTAGTTGGGTCGGTGACGACCAGCGAATACCCTCTGCTGTACGTTTTATTTTTGCTCAGTTATTTAAGGTGATTGCGTATCTATTACATCTCGGATCTGTATATATTTTTTTCTTTTCCTTTTTAGATCAAGTTTTGTGGCGAGTTGACTGCCGAGCATCCAAGCTGCGGTGCCTCGGGAGGACGAGCCGTTGAATTGCATGGCAAACAGGATAACCTGAAACTGCGTCAAACTTTTAGTTGGCGTGAGGTATATACTGACGGGCGAGACTGTTATTGATCGGCAGATACGAGGCACGAACGGCCCCTGACAGCTTGAGCAAGGTGAGCCATAGCGACAACATAAGAAGAGAAGAGACAACACTGGATGATGATTTGCGGCGCATGGGATGTTTGAGCTTGGCATTGACCGCTTCCGTCCGTTCTCCCCTGCCTGTTCTCTGACTGTTTTCTGGCTGTTTGATGTCGGCCAAACGTCAGACGAGCTGCATTTGCCCGTCGAGTCATGGCTGATGGTCGTGGTTGCAGCCGATCTGGTGGTCTTGACGACGGACAGGCAGGCCAAAGAACGGACGAAGGGTCGACATCAAGCGACGATCGAACATGTCGAGACTACAGACTGTTCCCGTACTGTCTTGTCCATGGGACAGTGCATCTAGAAAAGCGTATGTTCGTCGAGGATAAACCACAGATATAAAGAGGCGTCCCTCTGCTCGTCAGACATCTATTCTCCTCATCAGCCGCTCTTCTCTCTTCACCAACCACTCTTCACCCTACTTCTCTTACTTTCACTTCTTCTGTCTGTGACAGCTCGACCTGGTGTCGTTTACTTGACCTACCTTTTCCTCAATCGTACTCTGATCGATTCCATCTTCTCGCCGTCCACATCAAAATGGTCCGCATCACTCTTGCTGCTGCTCTGGCTTGTATGTTGAAGTGCGCCTCCCATTGCTTGCAAGGCAAAACTAACAAACAGTCGCTGTGTCTGCCATGGCACTAACTCCCAATGTCGCGGGCGCCAATGACGTCGGCAACGGCCAGGCCCAGCAGTTCACCACGGGCGGCTGTGTCGCCGATGCAGACTGCCGCAGCGCGTGCTGTGCTGAGATCTCGGGCAGCGGCCTGGGCATCTGCTCGGCCGTCGGTGCCCAGAGACAGAACGGCAAGCTGGGCTGTGGCTTTGACGACCCTAACGCTGCTGTAAGTGTCTTCTCTTGGATCCAGGATGTCCATTCTGCAAACATACTAACAGGATAGGCTACGATTGCGGCAGCGAAGGCGCAAGTCGCCAAGCAGGGTTTTTAAACGTCGACATATTGCAGACTATAATTCGTGATGATAAAAATCAGAGATAAATAAAAAATCGGAAGAAAAAAAAAACTAGTTTTATCTCGACAGCAATGGCTTATAAATGAAGAATGAAAATTGAAATAAATAAAGTCAAAGCATATGGATAGGCTGATAAGCAGGTCCCTGATTACATAACCAAGCGGTGTCGGTACATCGGATCGCTGTACTATTAATATGACGACAGCTAAGTTTAGCTCTGTAGCCAATGACTAAGACAGAAGACAGGGCTCAAGCTTGCGACGTGGCGATTTCGTTGTTCAGAATTCAGTATCATATCCAGCTCAAGTAGAAACTCGATCATCGAAATGCAAAAGACAGTAAATGAAATCGCATTGATACAAGGTCGTAATATAGATGTGCCGCCAGCGTCGAGCATGATAGGCACGCGCGTCAGCACGCCATCCTCCACACAGATGAGGCGGCGCGGGGGCCTAGCACTGGAGCACAGCGGATTAGAAATCGATCATACACGACATGCCTCCGATAACCTCTTGGCCGCGCAGCACCGATTGATAGCCTCCAACGTCTCAACATCGAACCTACCCCGATGAGACTATTGACAATCAACTATCCACACCGGTAGACTGTCGACATTCATCATGGCAGCCGACGAAGAGAGACAGACGGCCGCCACAGAGCACACGCCTCTGCTAGGCGAAAGCACCGAGGCCGGCGGGATAAGAGACGTGGCTGGCGACGATGGCAACGACAACGACACGTCCAAGCAGGGCGCTGTGTCCGAGCCCAGGACCAAGAGCTGGTATGCATGGCGGGCATTCTGGGCACTGCTGGGGGCAAGCGTCCTCGTTGTCTTTATCAAGGGCTGGGTCGATGCCGGCGGCGATGTTGATGTGAGTTCTCTCGCTCTCTTCTATGTCTTTTCTCTCTACCCTCTCTGTACTATCTCTACTCTCTCTACTATCTCTCTCTCTCTTACTCTCTCTCTCTCTACTCACCCTCTCTTCCTTCTCCCTCTCTACTCACCCTCTCTTCCATCTCCCTCTCTACTAAAACTGACGTCGTAGTTCAACTTTAAAGATGCTCTGAGACGGGCTCTTGGCAGCGGTTTGAGCGGTGCCGCGGCCATGGTCCTGCAGGTGCTCCTCTTAATGGTAGGCTATACACAACAACACTGATGCCGGCTTTGATACGGATACGGACACTAATACTGACGCGGCAACAGCCCCTTCGCACGATTATGAACTACCAGTACCGCTTCGGCCACTCGTTCACCGACGCGACGTCTATCCTCTACAACGAAGGTGGCCTCGGTCGGTACTACGACGGCCTCAGCGCCGCTCTGGTCCAGGGCCCCGTATCGCGGTTCGGCGACACTGCCGCCAATGCCGGCATCTTGGCGCTGCTGGCATCCAACTCATACCTCAAAGACCTGCCGTCGCCCGTCAAGACTGTCTTTGTGTCGCTGTGTGCGGCGTCGTTCCGGCTGATCCTGACACCCATTGACACCGTCAAGACGACGCTGCAGGCCCAGGGTGCGCGCGGCACGGCCCTGCTGCGCCAGCGCATCAAGACCAACGGCATCGGCAGCATGTGGTGGGGTGCGCTGGCGACAGCGGCGGCCACGTTTGCAGGCAACTACCCGTGGTTTGCGACGTACAACCTGCTGACCGAGGCGATCCCGGAGCCGGCACGGCACCCGCTGTTCATCTGGCTGCTGCGCCTGGCCTTTATTGGGTTTGTGGCGTCCGTGGTGTCCGACACCGTGTCCAACTCGTTGCGTGTTGTCAAGACGTACCGCCAGGTCAACGAGACCAAGGTGTCCTACACGGAGGCGGCGGCGCTAGTTGTGCAGGCCGACGGCCTGATCGGTCTCTTTGGCCGCGGCCTTAAGACGCGCATCCTGTCGAATGGTCTGCAGGGCCTCCTATTCTCCATTCTCTGGAAGCTCTTTCTTGATTTGTAAGTTCAGGTCACATTCAGAGACCAATATTTCGCTCCGCGTTGCGTCCACTAACATGCCAGATGGAACAAGAAGACTGGACAGTAGTGTAGTGCCTGGTATTGCCACCGGCGTAGCTGCCGTGGTGGTCATCCTGCTGTCTAGGATAGGGGCCTGTGCGATCTTGCCTGACCTGGATGAAAAGCTGGATCGGCCTTCGCTTGCAGTATATTAATCCACGATGCGTACGCGAGAGGCAGCGTCGAGACGGAGTCTAGACGGGGAAGATGGGCCGGCAGATCCCACGGCCGGTGAGGGGTTCGCCTACATAAAGTGAGCTTGTTTGAAAGCAAGACATGTTATTGATTTTGTTGCTTTTATTGTTTTGATATGTGCTAGCTGGTACATCATATGGTCGCTTGTCGTTTACGTATTTGGTTGGATTCGTTCTTTGCATTGCTTGCGTTATTGTTTCAACTGTTTATCAATTTGGTGTCTCTCGTCTTTTGTCGTATTGTGTCGAGTGTCTCATTTATTGGGCAAAATAGCATGACAGATAGACTGGAAAATAGAATATGATACATCATGGCCAGCACATGCATGCAATAGTCGTAAAAGAGCAGCGATGTCACGCGAATCCGCGTATGTATCAACAGCAAGGGATGCCTAGCTCCTACACCAAGACATCGACAGCTCTAGACAGCTCTAGACAGCTCTGTCTTTCCATCTACCTGCCCGGCCATCCGCAGTGAGACATTACGACATGTCTCAGTATATGAAACTCTTTGACAGACAACAGAAATGGAGCCCTGCAGACTCGCAGACAAGACTTGACAGTTATGGGGTTAACAAGGACACGGAAGGGCAAATCGAGTGGCACAGCAGAGCCGCGTCGAGGCAAGTCCAGCCACGACGTACAAATGACAGATGGGGACTAGATGGAGATGGAGATGGAGATGAGATGAGATGGGGGAAGGGGTGCTACGGTAGCGACGAGAGGGTTACAGGCTATACAGGCAAAGTATTCCGTAGAGTTGCAAGCTGAACTTGGCTCGACGTCGTATTGCCATTCCCTTTGCCATTGTCGTACTCGGCCGTCACAGGCATCGGACCAACGAGACGGCAGAGCAGACGAAACAGACTGAACATCACCGCCAACAGTCAAGCAAGGGCGAGATAGAAGGGCTGTTACGAGTCGGGCAGAGTGGGTATGACTACAGTTTGCATCTAAAGGCCACCGAATACTCGTAAACTCTGCCGGGGTAGAGGAGCAGTATGGGGCGCCCACTCACATGGCCTTTGTTTTCAAGCTTGTGCAGCTACATATTATATATTAAATACTGTTATCTATTACACAAGTACATGATACAGAAAGAAGAGGGGTGCGTTGGCTCCAATCTAGCTCAGGAGGTCGGGTCACAGACAGAGACGGCAACCCGAAAATTGGATTTTGGAAATCAAAAACAGGATCGAGAATACCAAAGTCCATCACAAAAGGATCCGAATTGCACAAGGGATGGTATTTATTGAGTTTCCGCTGTCTGTTTTCTGGCTGCTGTTGTTCTTTGTCGTCCTGTTGATCTTGCTGTCTTTTGATCATGGTGTGTCCGTTTGATAAAAAAGCCAGCCACCGGACTGCACCACCACGTCGCCGCCGTGCTCGTCTCGCCTCTTGCGTAAGCTCGACGTAAGGTGGTCCGCGAGCTAACATGGTTGCAGTGTGATCCGTGTGCATCAGCCCCAAATATTGGCATTCGACTTGCCCAGACAGAGAATAGCCCTGTTTCCAGCCATGGCGGTCCTCGCTTCTCCTCCCCTCCCTCCTCCTCTCCATTCGTGTTAGTGCAGTACTTCTGTCCTATTTTATTGGGGTTTTAGCCAGGGGTGCCTTAGCTCAACCAGCTCCATTGTTGTTCGGGTAATGATTTCTAGTATTCATGTATTGCATTAATGTGACGAGATACATTTGATATAGCTTCATAAACATCGTCACAGCGTCAGGTCGGCGTCACATATAGTGTTCTCTCCGTACTCTTTGTGTGCGATGTGCAAGGTAACGAGAGCCTACTTGGTTGTCGGGAAATATACGTTCGCTCAGACGTTTGCGATGGAGGATGATTAAGAGTTGATGACGGAGAGTAGCTACAGCAAATCTGCTTCTACTATCGACACGATCAGAGGTTCAGAGGCTCGTGTTGTTGAACAGATACAGCATCTGAGCCCGTGTCGTGTGACCCATGAGGTTTCCGTGCTGATCGCCGTTGCTATGAAGAAATTGTGCATGATCAGCTTTCGACGGCGATCTAGACACATGGAACAACGAGAATCAGACAATGGCAATGGGAGTGGTATGCCAAAGCCAACATAGTTTGTGCAACACCAGAATGGGATACGTGTAAGAAGCCGACGGTCTGAGACTCCGGCCAGACATGATTTTCTCTAGGGAAAAGAAGCGTTGAGACAGGGAGCGAGACACGCAGCGTATCCG
Source organism: Ophiostoma perfectum (assembly GCA_029298845.1). Lineage (NCBI taxonomy): Eukaryota > Fungi > Ascomycota > Sordariomycetes > Ophiostomatales > Ophiostomataceae > Ophiostoma > Ophiostoma perfectum. The sequence goes on from JANSLV010000015.1 coordinate 324,872, forward strand.
GACGGAAACCGAAGCGGTGCAGTAGCTTGTGGTCCTCGTACAGGCAGACAGGTAAGACATGCAGACAAGAGGGCTGGGTAGATATTCAAGCCGTAGACATAGACAGGTCCAGGCTCGGCTGAAAATTTTCTGGATATGGTTTTCAGTCTGGTTCAAGAGCTTTCTCCTATGAGCTACTGCGGCTACTGTGGCTACCATAGGATACTAATAATGTAGCTACTGCGATTCTGGCAAGGACAAACTAGCCAAACGGGTCTCATCGAGAATCCATCGGCTCTCAGCGGGTTCCCAGCTCCCTCACTCCATATTCCTAGATCCTTCCTTGCTCCACAGAGGCTGGACAGTATTTACTGCTTTAATCGTTCGTTGTTTACTGTGACTAAGTATTGGGCCGGCTGGAGGCAGCGGCGTGCACGGGTCTCGCAAAGGATTTTATGTGGGAGGTAAGCGGCGGCAGGTATATCCCAGTCATCACCAAATGACGAACAGACAGACACTGCTACTGGATTCAAAGCACTATCAAATTTGCTATTGGCGTCGCTTACGTCGTACTTTCACTATCACATCACGTCGGTGCAGTTCATTTCCTTCTTTGTCTGTCGGGTTTACACACATCACAGGCCCAGGCACACCTCGTCCATACGTGTTTTATGGTATTTTCCAAAAGGCCTAGACTTCCACCATGGATATTGGGAAAGCAGACAGGGAATAGGGGAAAGTCGATGCTGCAGCTGTGAGACAATGAGGCCATGGATTGGCCAAAGCCCACAAGTACGTATTTTAGGTACCATCGCCTGTATTTTCCATCTGTCCTTCGTCCGTCCTTTGTCCTGTCTTTGTTCTGGCCGCTACGGTCCGGGTTCACGGTAGCCCGTTGGTAATAGTCTACACCGTTAAAATACACAATAAAAATACACAATATAAGATACTCAATACATATGCACTAGTGTGCCCAAGCTGATGGCTGCATTGATGGTCATCGGAGCTGGAACAGGGGTGTGCTTGAGCCAGATCAGGAGTGGAAAAACTATCCTGCAATATTTTACACGGTGGTCAAAGCAGAGGCGTTCGCGGATAGTCAGATGTACATCAGATTGCAATACTACAGCAAGACGTCATATTCTTTCTGTGAATGCATGCACTCATCCTTGCGATCAAGGCATAGAAAGTTGCTATCCGTCGGACGATGCACTCGGGAGCCTTCTGAGGAACAATAGAGAACAGACAAGAACAGCAGAACACATGCCTGCACGAGCAGACAAGGGCTGGACGCATATGCGTGTGTATATCTGATTCAGCATGCGTTCGATACTCGAGAGTGGTCGAAAATCCCTCGCATATGTAGTCTTTTTACGTCCACCGTCCTATTGGTATTGTAAGATATTGGTATTTGTGTTTCATGTTTGTATCTTTTGTATGTATTGGTATTATTCCTGGATGTTGGCAGTTGTTGGCTCATTTCCACACCCTACCAACTGCTGTTTACTCTCTTCATCCTTCGCATTTGCTAGGAGCCGTATTGCGATCGCTGTCAGCGGATGGCCTGCCATAGGAGAATATCCAAGCCGCTGCCCAGACGTCAACTGCTGTAATACTCGATATACGGAAAATCTTCCGAAGTCGTGTCGTCGTGGAATTACAGGAAGATTCTGTCACATTTCTGCCTCGCTTTCGTCTCGGCTTTAGCCTGTTTTCTCTCCATTCCCTGTGTCATTTACGCTTCTTTACAAATCATACTCTATTCCCGTCGATCTGCCGCCCCCTGTCCCTGTCGACGCTCCCTGCTCAGTCCTTCGGCTCTCCCAATACTACAAAGCACAGGGTGCAAATACGTACGGCGTATCCAAGTGCTGGTGTCAATGCACCAGTCCGGCCTGCGATAGCTCTGTGCTCGGACTCGCGACGTCTCCATCTCAAATCGAAATGGATTAAAGGTCCGCACCTCGTGGGTATTGGACCCATCCCAGCCATGGCTATCCGATAGTTGTTTGTCTTGGGTCAAGATTCTCGAGGTCGAACAAAGATCGGCTATGAGAACTCCTCTTCTGGTATCCATCCGCCTATTTGACTCGCGGGGCGAGAGCAGAGAAACAAGTAACTCGAGGTCAAAGCCATGTGAGAAACACAGGAGGGTTCGCGAGAAGAGGAAAAAGTAGAGGAAGCAAGAGAAAAACCAGTGTGCAGAAGAGGCAAAGTGTATAGGAAAGGTAAAGGAAAGGTGATGGGAAACCAAAGTGAGCGCTTGGCTTGGGAGGATGGGAGCATTAACCAGAGAAAAAAAAGAAAACGGAGAAGCAAAAGAAAATATAAAATTACTATTTTCAAGGATAGTGACAAACGCAAAAGGAATACTAGATAATACCAAAAATTCATCGAGGCAGAAGCAAGTAAAACAAGGAACTTGACTCTCGGAATGTCTCAAAGGCCCTGCCATATATCCATGCAATGGTCATGTACTTTGCGCACAAATGGATGCAAAAGATAAGATACATGCTACGAGTACATGTGCTGCTAGTCGGGCTCTCAGGCAAATAAGGAGAAGACCAGCAACAAAAGCTATTGGCTGTTGGTTCAGGGCCGGAGTGGCTGCATGGGCACGGAGTGTGAGTGGTCCCAAGATCCCAAGATTTGATTTCGAAAAGAGAGAAGGCCAGAAGAGACGAGAGACGGGATGCAAGGGAGTGGGCATGAGGGCAAATAGAGTGGGCGAGACAGCAGGCTGGGGAACGGTAAGGGCGATGCAAGAGCAGCCGGCCAAATAGAATAACAGCATGGCAGCATGACAGAAGAAGAGGAAGAGAGACAGCGAGAAAACCCGCAGACCGGGTCGGGCGAGACACCACGCTCTCTGGCACGCTCATCACAACAGCTAAGTATTTGAACGTGTTTGAAAACAATAGCGGCCGCTTTGACCGTTGCAAGTAGAATAGAATGAAGATGGGCTGAAGGAAGGAAGATGAATAAATGAGAAATAGAATAAGAAATAAAGGAACAAAGGAATAATCAAAAGAAAGATATATAAAAGGGAAAAGAGAAAAGGGAAAAGAAAAAAAGATCCAGAGTCCAGAGAAAAGGAAAGAGATAAAAGAAACAGCGCTGCATAAACGGCTAGAAAGCAATAAACTAATAAGATACTGCGCGAGCTGAACGCCCTGGGTCTGTCTGGAGACGCTCGTTGGTCTCCGAGTGATGGTCTGGGTCTTGTTGGCTTGGTCTGCCTGTCCGCATGTATGCAGGGCGCAATGTGTGATATGTACTTGTACGGGCCATCTCGCTGCTTCTGTTTTGATTATGTTTTGATACTTCTTTGGTCTCTTCTTCCGTCTCGACTCTTACTTTCTGACTCTGTGATTCTTCGGCCTGATCCCGTGTCTCAGTCTTGATCGTGTCATCGATCTGTCTCTGCTCGCCGTTCCAGCTTGTTTTACTTTGACTTTCTATTCCGGCTTCTTTCGTTCTTTTTTCATTCTAATTTTCTTTCTTTATATACTATCGACACTCCCCCTATTAAACGCTCTGTCGACATCTCATAGATATCACCTTGACACCTTGACACCTTCACACCTTGACACCTTAACAGTCACCTTCTCACGTCGAGCCCCGATATTCAACACCACCACCACCTTCATCACCACCGGCTTCCGGCCGCCGACATCATGTCGACCCCAGAGCAGCTGCTGGAGGCGTGGCATGGCCAGATCGTGCCGCAGTCCTTCAACGGCGGCTTCGTGACCCTCAGCTACATCGTCTCCCTCCTCGGCGCCGCGTCCACCCTCGAGCTCATCAACAGAAGAACGGCCGTCAAGGGCATCTTCAACTAGTATGTCCTCTCTCCCTTTCTCTCGTCTGTTGCTTTCTTCCTCTTTCGCTGTATGACCCGTCTAACAACCAGCCTCCTTCTTGTCTCCGCCGCCGTCACCATGGGCGGCATCTCCATCTGGTGCATGCACTACATTGGCAACCGCGCCATCGACATTGCTGGTGGCCAGGCCGAGCTGCAGATTGCCTACTCCGCCGGCTTCACGGCCCTCTCCTTCTTCGTCCCCATCCTCGTGCTGCTCGCCGCCTTCGTTGCCGCCGGTGCCAACAACAAGGTCCAGTGGTGGCGTGTCACGATCGGTGGCACCCTCGCCGGCGCTGCCATCTGCGGCATGCACTACCTCGGCAACGCCTCCATCAGCAACTACGCCTGCGAGTACGAGACTGCCAATGTCGTTGGCTCTGCCATTATCTCAGTGGCCGCCAGTATCGTCGCCCTCTCGCTCTTCTTTGTGTTCCGTGCCGCCTGGACCACCAGCTGGTGGAAGCGCGGCATCTGCGCCATCGTGCTCGCCGGTGCCGTCTCCGGTATGCATTGGTGTGCGTCGACTGGCACCCGGTACCGCCTACTTAAGCTCAACACCATGAACACGGATCTCTCACGCATTGCCACTGTCGTTGTCGTCATCTGCCTGTCTGTCGGCGCCTGTATCATCATTGCCGGCATCGCCTTCACCACCAACCAGATCATGAAGCGCTCCGCCCAAAAGGCCCAGCAGGTCGTCCTCGCCCTTGCCGTCTTTGACAAGCAGGGTCGCCTGCTCGTGAGCCCCGACGGCCTGCCACCTTCAGAGAAAATCACAGATACCTTTGTCGGCCGTTCCGCCCAGGAGATCTTCACCGTCCAGCACCCCCTCTTCCAGTGGATGTTCCGCGCCTCGCGCAACTGGTCCACCATCAACCCCGTCATCGACCGCATGCACAACCACCTTGCCCATCTGCCCCACAAGAAGGGCGCCGACTCGGAGCGCGGCGGAATCCAGCTCATCAGCGACCACGGCGAGCCCATCGAGCACTACGAGCCCGTCATGTGCGAGCTCTTCTGCACGGCTGCACAGGCTCTCGCCGTCAAAGTCAAGGCGCCCCTCGGCAACGTGGGTGTCCTCTGGGACGAGATTCTGGCTACCGGCAACGGCAGCTCCATGGCCAGCAGTGCCGGCGAGAACGCCAACACCCGCCGCAGCCGCAGCCGTGGCAAGCCCAAGTCCAAGCCCAGCCCGGCCCCCGAGCCTGATTTCCGCAGAAACAGCCTTGTCAACATCAAGGAGGCCATGGCTATTGCTGACTATGACGGCAGCGAGATGGCCGAGCGTGGTCTCGGCCGCTCCTCTCCCAACGGCGGCGACGCCAACGTCTCCGAGTACGGCCGCGGCTCGCTTCTCTTCCTCGTCCGCTACGTCGACTCGCCGCGTGAGCTCAGCGATCTCGAGGCCGCTGGCTACCGCTTTGCTGAACTGCGCCACGTTTCCGGTATCATCGCGTCCAGCATGCAGATCAAGTCCTGGAGCATCGAGAGCAAGCTGCGCTCGATGCAGATGTACGCCCGTGACACCCCCATGCTCGAGCCCGGTGTCCATGTCGGCTTCTTTGGTGTCCGCGCCCGCGTCGGCGGTGTCGGCTTCGACGTCCTCGTCGACCGTGAGGCCCGCAACTTGCTCCCCTCCGTCCAGATGCCCTTTGACATTCTCGAACCGTGGCAGATTGCGTTCCTGCGCCAGGTCGATCTCATGACCCCCGACCGCGCCACGCGCCACCTCAACAACAACAAAAACCTGTCGCCCAAGGAAACGTACTTTGCTTCCCAGCTCATCGAGGCCATCAGCCGCCTGCGCCACGGCCTCGACGACCCCGCGGTCTTTGACGACGCCGTCATCTCCGCCAAAGTCGTCGAGGTCCCTTGTCGCCGCAACGCCGATGGCAGCGGGGCCAGCATGGCCGCCATGATTGCGCTGTGTGTCGTCGTCAACATCCATCAAAACATCAGCAGTGATGCCTGTGAGCTCGTCCCTCTCAGTTTCTTCAAGGTCCACCAGCTCGTCGACCCCAACTCTCCTCACCACCTCAACTTCTTGCGCAGCATGCACCGCGAGATCTTCCCCCTCATCAACGCCGTTCCCAACGATCTCAAGCCCGCGTCGCCCGGCCGTCCTGCCACCGGTCGTCTGCAGGGTCTTTCTTCGCGTCTTGGCCGCCGTGACACCAGTAACCGTCCCGTTGGTTCCCACTCGCAGCAGCGCAGCTCGTCGCCCGTCGGCTCGACAAAGGCCGGCTCCACCAAGGAGCTCTGGAGCGGCGGCCGTGCTAGCCCAGACCTCGGCACGCAGCCGTCGTCCACTGACCTGCACTCTATGGGCATGACGGAAGACCCCATTGCCCTTGCACCCATTCCCCAAATGCAGAGCTCATCCTTTGGCGGTATCATGGTCTCGCAAGAGATCACTGTCGATGTCCACGCAACTGTCGACGGCAAGCCCGAGGACTCTGATTCAGAGCAGCAGCATGATCAAAGCCACCGCCGCGGGCAATCACAGGGCGAGGGCAGCGGATCGAGCATGACCAAGACCCTGACTGAGGAGGTCGCTACGGCAGAGTCCGGGCCACGATCGCCTCCCACAAGGTCCGGTGTTGCACCTATCCGCATCATCCGCAGCAACCGCGGTGACCGGTCGACGCAGGACAACATAGGTGTGACTGTCGTCGTGGCCAAGGCGGAAGCCGATGCCGAGTGTGAGAGTGTCACGTTCGTCGACGAGCTGTTTGACGTGTGTCTCGGTCAGCGGTAGTGAATAGGGTCTTTTTTAGAGTTGCTGTGCACGTGTACATTAGAATACCATTATTGTTCCTATCCGTTTTGTTAGCAGGTTATTATTGTCTTTTAATATCTATATCATATATATTCCTTTTCTCTCGTATTCTTGTATAATTATGACTGTATACTAAGCCTGCATTATATTTAATACATGAATTATTTTTCTTTATTTTTCGTTCCTTACAGTACGGTATTTATTCTCTTATTTTCTATTTTTTTAAAATTTTTATTTACACAATTTCGTTCCTACTTATAGTTGAAAGCAGGTCTTAATCACATCTTCACTATTCGTCCTCACAATGACTATTTATATTGTATGTCTGGCAAGGCACAGATGTAAAACCCGACACCGCTTAAGTGGCTAGGATCAACGCGGCTGGTGCACCATCAGCTCGTATTTTGGTAGAGTCTCTTCCAGTCTCTTCAACAAGTACGACTGATGCCCGAGCACAGACGGCACGAGGCCAAAACTGTTCAGTACATCCGAGGGATGCATTAGCAAGACCTTGTCCAAAACATGCTCAACAAAGATGGGGCGTCGACGATTGGTGGACAGGGTAGCCTGTAGCCATGCAGATTTCTCTTCATTGGCGAATTTAAAATCCCAAGCACTTCGCCACATAACCTCATCTGGGACAACAGTATCAGAGCATGAGTAGCTGAAAAGGCATGCATCGTGCGGGCTGCCGTTGTAGAGTTTCAGCGCCTTCAAGTTTGGCATTTTCCGCAACACGTTGGCAACTCTCGCGATGTGGTCTGAGATAAGCTGTCGATGGCTTGGGCCGCTCTTGAAATCCTCCATTGTCAAGATTAGTTGACGAAGAGCTGACCAATCCACGCAGAGCGTCTCCAGTTCCCGAAAAAACAAGCCGCCGTCGACAACGTTCGAAAGAGACAGCTCTTCTATACCACAACCCCGGAATAGTATGCGTCGTGATTGTCCCTCCAGCCCACTGGCTAGGCTATTTGCACCTATGCGACCTCTCGCCATATTCAAGGCTTGGTCTAGCAAGGGGGAGCTGTCTTCGTAGATCGTGAGGTACCGGAGTCGAGGCATTTGCAGTGCATGGTGCAGTACTGTCTCGTAGTTAGCTACCCCTGCCATGCTCCCGTATCTTCTGCATATATGAGATAGCTGGACTTACCCTCATGTTGAAATGACTTTCGCTCAATTGCCCCAAACCTCCATTTCTCATAATGCAAGCGTTCGAGCAGCGGAATGTTTTTGAGTATACAGACCATAGTTGAAGGGTCGATCTGCCGGAGTACCTGGCGCTTGATGTGCAGTTCCTGAATGGGCACTTGCCCCTGTGCGCGTGCGAGTATCTCCTAGTTTGTCTCTCCGCGGGGTGGAAAAGTCCTGGTGAAAGGCCGCAGAGCACCTCCGACACGGATACTTGGTCCTATGATAGCATGCTGCCATCTGTGGCCAAGATCGACGTATGTCTTGAACTTGAGAAACTCCAGGTTGAGGTCTTTGATACGAGCGGCCGTCATTGGACGCGCGATGTCGGTGTGGTGATGCAGCTTCCAGTGGGCATAGTCGCTCTGACAGTAGATATCCAGACTCAGCTTGATATTGATACGACCATCAAGACTCTAGGCTTTGATGATGACAAATAGCTCATACAAGGCCAGCCGGAACCTTGTCGAGGATCTTTTCATTTCACGCGACGACATCCGGTTGCATCTATCACAGCCATAGGTTGACAGCCTGTGCTGGAAGATTATCTCCCGAACATACATCAGCTGTCCGAGGCGGAGACGACATAGGTCAAGCACAGTCGTGCTGTCGACCTTTAGTGTCTGGAAAAGATCTCGGTAGATGATGGTTCGCCATAGCTGACTGATAGATGCGTAGCGTAGTGCAGAACTAGGGCAAGCGATAAGAATGTCTATGATTCGATTTAGCACCTCGGTAGGAAGGGAGGGAGGCAGAGATGCAGTCGCATCGGCATTGCCGGTTTGTTGCTGCTCCATGGTGAGCTTGATGCAGAACAAGTCCAGGACGGTTGCGTCGAAAGGGGCCAGTTCCAAGGGTTGAAACAATTGCTCGTGGGTGGCCTTGGGCTGGTATTAGCCTGGTAATAGTGATGCTAACAAAACATGGAGTGTGATACGGATAAAGACAAAGTAAAATTGAAATAAGTAGTGCGTACAAGAAGAGCGAGTAAGGATGCCCTCGAGATGTTGGCCGACCGTATTGAACAGATTGTGTGTGAGCAGAGGCATAAGTAGCTGCAATGCCGACATAAAGCAGGTAAACAAGCCCATAGCCCCTGCTCTGCTATGCTAGAGACCGTCAATGGAACAACGACAGGAAGAAGCAAACTGGTGCAAGAAGAAGGAGCAGATGGAAGGAAAGAGCAACAGTAGTCAACTCGACAAGTGAGGCTGACCAACCAGGTGCTGGCGCTGGAGATGGCGGGGACTTACACGCGAATCCACGATCCCAATAATTGGACGACGGGGAGAACGAGAACAACAAGGCAGGTAAAGTCACAAGCACAACTCAAAGACAAGAGTAAATAGTAACTGAAGCACAAAGACTATGTATTGTGGCAATTTGAAGATATATCGCTATTGCGACGCAACTATGTCGTGCTGATTGACGGAACGATATGGTCTTGATGGTGGACGACCGGTGAGCACATGCTGAGCAGAAAACGGAAGGCTGTACCTGCGGTCTGCAGCTCTACTCCTCGTCGCCGGCAGCAGCCACCTCATCCTCGCCCTCGCCGTCGGCAACGACGTGGGCCTCAGCGGCCTTGACTGCGGGCTTCGCTAGAAGATCGTCGCCGTCTGCAGAGGCGCCGGCATCGGCCTCGCCATCGAGCTCCTCGGGCTCTTCGGGCTCCTCGGGCTCCTCGGCGTCTTCGTCCTCCTCGACAGCCTCTCCCTCGCCGTCAGCTGCATCGGCCTCCTTGTCGCCATCCGCAGAGACTACCTTTTGCTTCTTCTTGGGAGGGGCAGCTAGGGCGCAAATGTCAGTCTCGAGTCCAATACTAGTAGCAGCGGGTTACTCACCAGGCTTGGCGGCGGCATCTTCAACGCCCTCGGCCTCTTCGTCCTCCTCCTCGTCCTCTTCCTCCTCGTCGTCATCGTCGGCGGAGTCACCACTGTAGTCCTCCTCGTCCTCGAACCTGAAAGGTATGTTAGCAACGTCCAAAGTTTTGTGAAATGCCGCCCGTAGTGTGGATTATGCCGTTTGCGATTGAACGACAATCCGAGAACGGATTGATACGGTCTTGTGGTACGTAGGCGCAATTCTGTCGCAACCTGTCGCAGCTTTGTCGCATCCTGGCGCATTCTGGCGCAAACCAACTGCTTCGCCAGCGCAATTGTGCGCAGCAAATTGCCATCAACAGTTTTGGCGCCAGACGACCAAAAACAAACTAAAAACAAAGAGTTGGGATGCGAAAGCACCTCTGGCTAACAGCCACTGCAGGTGCTCTAAGTAGCCATTGAGGCTGCAGAAAGCCACAACTTGGGATTGAAGCTTCATGCGCGAAAAGATTGGACTTACTCTTCCTCCTCCTCGGAGCCGCTGGGAAGAGAAAGGAACTCCTCAGGCTCCTCGTTCTTCCTCTTGCGAGTAGACATTTTGAGATTTGTAGAGGACGGGTGGTTTGGCCTGTTTAAGTTGGTGGGGTTTGGGGGGATTCTGTCGAGAATGGACCGTTTGAGAGCGAAAACACAAACGAAGAGGTGAACAGAGAGGAATAAAAGAAAGAAAAGAAGAGAGAAGAGAGAAGAGGGAAGAGGGAGGGGAGGAGAGGAGAGAGGGAAGAGGGAAAAGAGAAGGAAGAAGGGGAAAAGGGAAGAGAGGGGAGGGAGCAAAGAGTAGAGGGAAGAGCAGACAAGAAAGGGCAAGAGCGAATGTACAGGAGAAACGGAAGAGCTGGAAAGTCCAGACCCCCGGGGCGAAGAAGGAAAGAGCCAGAGCAAAGAGGGAAAGAGCCAGGGCAAAGAGACACAGAGCGGGAAGGGGGACCGGGCAGGTCCTTCTACGTGAGACTACGGGCGACTATTACAGGAGAGCAGGAGAGCTACTAAGAGCGACGGCGCCGTCAGTCTATTGTTGGCGCACGTCCAAGCAAGAAAGGCGCCATCTTGGAAGTAAAAAGGCGCCAGTTGGTGTTAAGTAGATGGTATCTTAGTAGGGATGACGGGTGTCCCCTTCAAGGCAATCAAGTAGTGCAAGTAGATGGTGGGCTACGTGGAGAGAGAAGAGGCCGAACAAAGAGAGGCGGGAGAGAGACAGGAGAAGGCCGGTGATGACTCAGGGAGATGGAGGGCGAGGGACAGAAGAGAAGGAAGGAGAGAAGGGGCACAAAGAAGGAAAAGAGGAAGGAGGGACAGGGCGGTGGAAGACACGGGGAAGGCGGCAGCAAGCGGAATGGGAAGGAGCAGCGGGCAAGTAGCAGCGGGCAAGAGACAAAGGCAGGGCAGGCGCAGAGAGAAAAGAGGAAAGAGGAGAGAGGAGAGAGGATAGGGAAAACAGGAAAGAGCAAACAGGAAAGAGCTTGGGGTTCTCGGCGCACGTCTCCCAATATGCAGGTATTCCTGCCTTTCTGCCTTTCTGCCTGCCTGGACAGCATACAGCTGTGCTCTGGCGCAAGGGAGGACGGAGCGACAAACAAAGAAAGGGAGGGGGCGTGTGTCTTACAAATGTGCATGCTGCATACAAGAGGCACATACGACGTAATGCTCCGAGCGAGAGCTTCTCCTTGGGCCTTTGTGCGCTGCTCATCTCCTCTTGTATCTCGCATGCGCGCTTTCGCAGGCCAAGGCACACATGTTCCGTCACCTCACCCCATGTCCCATTTCTGGGAACGGCAGCAGGACCACAGGATCACAGGATGGCCCGAGCGCCCTGCTTTCTCACCACCACCGAGAACTAGCTGCTGGGTGGCATCTGGCACTGCGATTGGCCGACCACGGCGAGAAGCTCAAACAGCTCTGAATCAATCCGATAAGCTTACCGCGATTGGAGATAAGCGGTGGCAGCTGGTGGCGGGTCACGTGATATGTCTCGTTACGTTATCACGAATGGTTCTGCTGAAAGACATGGCCAAGACATCAAGGATGGCGGGCTGATTGCCGTTGCATCGTGACATTCTTCCGATGGACACATTCCTCTAGACCGATCTCAACACTATCTACGATCCCTGCGCGTGGACTGACTCGTGAAGATTCCTAGTGTTGAATGCATTAGTGTGTAAACGCAAAGATGAGGAGCAACACTGCAGTGCCTTGCAAATGGAAATAAACATACGAAGTAGGCAACAAGTGAGAGCCGCGTTGCGTTACTCGTAAATCCAAGATGCGGGTGAGGGGAAAGGCGCGTTCCTGCGCGTTGGCTTGAGTGAGGTGCGAGCTTGATTTCGAGGTTTGCGTTTTTCGTTTTTCGCTTTTCCGTTTTTCGGGTTTCGGATTCCATCGCGTCACTGCAATACAGCAGGGGAGACCCAAGTTTGCTCAGAGTCTGGGAGTTTAATTTCCCGTGACGTCAACATGGCCACGGTACAACACATAGGGATGGGCAAGGCAGAACAACGACAAGGCTTTCCACCTTGGATCAGCAAGTCTTTGACACCAGCACGGTCGCGTGGGTTTGATGAAGAAGTTCATATTCAACCGAGTGGTTGACAGTACGGACGACTCGGATCACGGCCTCGATGCGAAGATATAGTCCGGGATGCAACTGGGTGCAGCAGGAAACACGGGAGGTACTAGCAAAAGGCCAATGTATCTTAACATACTCTCCTGGAATCAATACTCGGAGAAACAAAATAGTTTGCGTATGGGGTTCGTGGCTGTCCTGGAGATTACCGGCCTCGTCAAGGCCGAATTGTGTTTTCTTCTGATTGACAGAGTGCAGACAAGCCGTCTTGCTAATAGTGGTGTCTGGTATGAGACCAATATGCTTTGGCCCAATATTTGTTACATTGCCGAGAATGTGATACGGGGACGGGTGGGAAGATTCCGTGGTGATCAGAGCGAGGAATGGGAGGAGATGAAGCGCTTTAGAATGGCATCTTATGCTAGATGGAGGAACTGTTTAACATACGATGTGGGCAGGATTAGGCGATGGCAGATATGAGGGGAAATAGGAGGAGGATCATCAATGGAGGAACAGGAGAAGGAGACCAAGAAAGAGAAGAACAGAAGAAGTTCTCGGACAACACATACAACTGACCGGCATGTATATTCACAACATCACAAGCCCAATACAACGGCATCGCGGCGGTCACCAGGCACGGCACGAGTCAAAGGTATGCACAATCACAGCACAACAGGAGCAAACGAAGGACATGGCCGAGATGAGAGACGAGAGAATACTTTTTCTTCTGGAATCAATCCCTGCTGTCAGCATCCCTGCTAGGCAAATTGAGAAAGGAGGCTGTGGGCGTAATTTGCTATCCTTGCTGACGGCGGGCACGAGGTCTTTTGGGTAGAGTTAGGAGGCAATTATGTAGCAAGCAACAGGCCAAGGGGCAGAGAGCGGGCTTGGGCTTCGATGGAAGAATAGAACAAGTGGACATGTGTGTCGGAGATGAGGCAGATGGAGTGCCCTGTGCAATATACTCGTAACGATGTATTACATAAGGAAGCAGCTGCGTGCCGATCGCAGCGACAACGACGCAGCATCGGGCTCTAGCGCACCGGAATGTGTTCCTAGGCCGCGGCGGCGGGTCGTTGGTGTTTGATGATGGCAGCTGGGAAATGAATGTTTTGCGTTCCTTTTGACCTGAAGTTGGTCAATAGTAAGATATCTTACGATACGATACGCAGCAGTCAAGTCAGCAAATATGCGAATCTGGCACATGATTGCTCCTTTCCATTCCAGTCGTCTTGCCATTTCTGCCATCTCCGCCTTTCGATCGCTTTCCTCGTCTCGCTCGTCTACTTCCTTCCTTGTTCCCTCACGGCTCGCTAACACGGCCTGCTTTTGCTCGTCGTGTGACTCGCCAGGCCATGTGCTGCTGTGCCGCCGCCGCCGTTCGTTCGTTCCCAAACCATCTGTTGCACAAGGCGCAACCCGTCACACATTGTGCACGCAGCTGGCATGCCCGCTCTTGGTTCTATATGTTCAAGATAATTTAATAAGTGTATAATACGTCGTACGCCTTGACATCACCTCTTCTTGGTTGTGCGAACTCCGCCAATCACAGGCCTCTATTTGCCGGCTGTAACCGCCTCGCGCCTCGCTCAGTTTCGATGCTCTTAGACCTCGATATCTGATATTGGTGTTTGGGAGTTGGTGTTATGAGGCAGCATCAGCGTCTCTGGTCCCGGTTTTCAGGCTGTACACTGTGGGAAGTTCCCCGTCCTGGCCAAGACAAGCCATCGCCCATAGATCCGCAACGTGAAACAGCGGCCGCCCCTGAGCCCTTGCAGCTGCACTGTGATTTCATCCGTTCTTTCCATTTTCACGTCCGTCCATCTCGCTTCTTCTTGTCCCCCCACCACGGCTGTTGGCCTCGCTCGCCTGCCTCGCTTGCCTCTCCTGCCTCTCCTGCCTATCATCATTTTTACCCTGCGTCGCTCCTGCCGTTTGCACCGCCCGCTCTGCGTCACTCCTGGGTGACACGCCTGCCAGACATGCACCGTGTGCCTCGCGTGCCTCGTTCGCTCTTTCCCGCTGCAGCTGCTTCGGCACTCCAAGGGATCCATCTGCCCGTCGCTCCTTCTTGCTCTGTATCCCAGAACAGCTCAACTGTAACCTTGGCCACTGGTCGTTCTTTCCATGCCGGCAGACCTGCTTAGCAATCTACAGCGTAAGATAAGATAAAATACATGCGACCTAACACGCCGTATATGCGTAGGCTATATGCGTCTTATGCATCTTATATGCCTCTATGAGCCGCCTTTCGTGATATAGTGTCTGAGCTACAATTTCCCGCCAGCAGATTGCCTCCAGATTGCGTTCCCAGGCTCCCGTTCCAGACGAGCGCCTGCTCCTCGACATTGTTTGTCCTAACGACGCTAGTGTGTGGCACTAATCGCGCTCACTCCACGCGTCCAGGGGAAGGAGCGACTGGCTGAATAGCGCTACGCCCGCGCTCTGGGCGCATCCGCTCCTTCCCACCCCTGACAGTCAACAAAATAGAAAATTACATTGGATAAAAACAAAGAATGCATGGATCAGGAAAGAACGAGGAAAAAATAACGTGAAGAAAAAGTAAAAAATCGCAATTAAAAACGCAAAAAGAAAACATGCACCTCATCGGGAGACTCTGCAGAATGATTCCTGCCCACATCATATATCCAATCTCCCCCAGCCACTAGATCTTTAAGCTTCTTTCTCCTTTCCGATTTTCCTGATAGTCTAATGTTCTTATGTTCTGATGTTCTGATGTTCGGCTGCTCTACTTCATGATCGTGTGTGCCTGTCCCCTTGCCTAACGCCTCGACGCCGGACACACAGCCTATTGCCCGCCAATTCGCCTGGGCCACCATGGTGCTTGCATCACGGCCTCATCGACGACAATGGCCTACCAGGAGCACGACGATGCAGCCTATGCTGCAGACATAGACGGCCCGGCTCGCTCTGTCTCGTCCTCACCCACCACCGCATCCTACCGGCGTCAACGCAGCTCCAGAAACCGCGACTTTGGCCTGTATGCCAACCGCCTGCGACACCACTACCCCACGACGAAACACGGCGATACTGCCTCAGACGTCGAGCCCCTGGATTTCATCGACGAAACCCAATCTAGTGCCCATGGCAGCCCACATCATATCCATGGCCGCCATAGCCACCAAGGCCAGCAGGGGCACGCCCGCAGTGAGAACGGCAGCACCAGTAGCAAAACTACTGCCAACGGCCGTGCTTTATTAGGCTCGCCAAGGTCCATCACCTATACCCAATCTCCCAAGAACAAGTTTGATTTCGACGACAGCTTCGACGAGGCTCTTACCGGAAGCATCGCTCGTCCTGCCAACACCTCTGACAACGACATCGTCGACCACCAAGTCTCGCCCGAGAGCTCGCCCACCACCCAGTCGTTTGCCTCGCCTGTGTCTCCCATCTCTCCGCGTTGGGCCTCGCTCGTCGACAGCGCCAACGTCTACAGCTACTCCAGCTCGACGACTGCCGCTACTACTACCTCTGTCCCTGTCTCGTCCGTTCACACCTCTGTTGCCTCGACTGGCTTTTCGACTGCCCCGACCAGCCCGATCTCTCCCACCCCCAGCATCTTTGGAGCAAAGCCTCTCCGCCGATCTCCGTCTACCTCGTCCTCTTCTGCGCCTCGCTTTGCCGGCCTCTCGTCCCATCCCTTCATTCCCCGTGACCCAGCACCGCAGCGAACCTCTAGCTCGACGGAAGAGTCTGCTACACTGGCCGTTGAGAGCCGTGCAGACGCTCTGCACCCTCAGACGCCCTTCGTTGCTAATACATTCTCGCCGCTGTCGCCGCTGCCTCCCTCACGATCTGATCTCCGGACACCCACACCGCCGCTGTCCGGAGCACCAAACGCCATGATCATCGGCAACTTCTCCCGTCCCCGACAGATGAGCATAAAACAGCCCCTGCGCGACGGCGCTTCCTCAACAATAACCACCACTGCTGTTCGTCTTCGCCAGCCGGAGCCTCTTCAACTAGAGGCCCCGGCCCCCACAGCATCAGCCGCCTCACAACCGTCCTGGGCCGGCGGCCGGCCACGGGGTCTCTCCATCTCCTCCAACCAATCCTCCTCCACATACTCCTCGTCTATTGCCCAGAAGCCCTCCAATGACCACCTCGGAACAAGCCGCCTCGTGTCCTCCTCCACTGCTCCAAACGTCACCATCACCTCCCCCGGCCTTCCTCGTCCACCTCTTGCATACCGTCGCACCGATAGTAACGGCAGCAACAATGTCGGTGTATCAAAGCCGCTTACTGCTAGCAGCACGGCATCTACCCTAACACCTTCCCAGAGCCTACCGCATCTCCGAGACGCCTCTGCTCATAGAGCCGACGATGACGGCCGGTCAAGTTTCCGCCCTGGGCAAACTACATCGTCCGCCCAGAAGACTGTATTCGCAGATGCCAGTACTGCGCGCAGCAGTTTCATGGCTGGGGCCAGTTCCCGTGCATCTCTAGCCTGGTTCACCAATGCCGCTGCTAGTGCCGATGAAGGCCTCAGCGTTGACGATGTTATGGGCATGTACGAAAGAGGCTTTGGTGACTCTACCGGCGCAGAGGACAATGACGGACCGTATGGAGGCCCTGACGCCAAGGATTCGGGTGACGATGATTTGAGCGACGGCGAGGGTCACAGTGGATCTACATCCCGGCAAGATACCCATGCCCAAGACACAAACACGATCGGTTCACAAATGCTCGAGGCAATGAGCGAAGCACTGCCCATTCCCTCTCGTGGCACACAGCAGCAGGGCGCAGACAATGCAGCACTCGATACCCCACGGCCTGTCCGTTATTCCGGCCTTTCGTCCTCAGTACCGAAAGACAGCGGGCTAGCTCTTGCTACGCAACACATGAACAACAAAAAGCTTATAATCCCCAATGGCGACGACCTCGGCGACTCCAAGGAAAAGCGCGACTCGGCCAAGATGCTCGACTCTGATGACAAGGCATCGAATTCTCTCTCGCCACTGCCATCCCCGCAGCTCATGACGCCGCAGGATAGCCGCCCTGGATCATCAAAGACGCCGTCGCTCTTTGCGCGAGCCCACAACGAACCCGACGACCCGGCTATGCGCGACCGCTATGGCTTCCGCAAGCACAACCAGTACATCTCTCGTGAGCAATACGATACATGGAACGGCCCATACACCGAATACATCGGTCGCCGGAGGAGAAAGTGGGTGCAATACCTGCGTGACTCAGGTATGATCACCGACAAACCCACACGCTTTCCTGCACCTAGCGTCAAGACCAAGCGCTTCATTCGGAAGGGTATCCCACCCGAGTGGCGCGGTGCCGCCTGGTTCTACTATGCAGGTGGTCCGAGTATCATCGCCAAGCACCCTGGTATATACGACAAACTCATCTCCCGTGCTGGCCACGGTGAGGCCAAGGAAGTCGATATCGAGTCAATCGAGCGGGACTTGCACCGTACATTTCCCGACAACGTCAAGTTTCAGTTTTCGGGTAGCCAACAACCCGGACACGGCGGCGATAACAGGGCCTCAGACAGCACGCCAAAGATCAAGTTTGATATCACGGTCGACAGGCCTGACGAGCCAAAGATTGTCTCGAAACTTCGACGCGTCCTTTTGGCATTCTCAATCTACAATCCTCGCATTGGTTACTGCCAAAGTCTCAACTTTTTGGCGGGTCTGCTTCTCTTGTTCGTTGAAACTGAGGAGCACTGCTTCTGGCTCTTGAATGTTATCACCCGTATTTTCCTTCCGGGCACACACGAGATGTCGCTAGAGGGCTCCAAAGTTGACCTCGGTGTGCTCATGGCTGCCCTACAGGATTCACTACCTGGTGTTTGGGCAAAGATTGGTGGCGATTTGGAAGATGGTTCGCCACCCATGCTCGAACCCCCAAAGCAGGGCCGCAAGATGAAGCTACCAAAGTTGGGAGGCCGGGCGCCTGACCCCTTGACCGCATCCTCTGCCGAACGGCTCCCCCCGATCACACTCTGCATGACGGCATGGTTTATGTCGTGCTTCATTGGCACGCTGCCTATTGAGACCACGCTGCGTGTCTGGGACATATTCTTCTACGAAGGTAGCAAGACGCTTTTCCGCGTTGCATTGGCAATCTTCAAGCTTGGCGAGCCAGAAATCCGCGCTGTCACTGATCCTATGGAGATGTTTGGCGTTGTGCAGGCGTTTCCTCGGCACCTCTTGGATGCTAATATGCTCATGGAGGCCACCTTCCGTCGCCGCAATGGCTTTGGCCACCTCAGCCAAGAGAGCATCGAAGAGAAGCGGCGCGAGCACCGCGATGCCTTCAAGGAGGTCGCGAACCCTACCATGTCCGTCTCGAACTCGCCTACTACCGAGTCTGCGCCGGCCCGCGAGGTCCTGGATAGCTCACACCACGGTGACGCCACCAACGCTGCGGTTCACAGGAAGGGCACACTGTTTGGTCGTCGTCGAGACCGCCGCCCGACCGAGGTGGCATAGTGTTGCTGCTGCCTACGCCTGCGCCCTCGGCGGCAATTCCACGCCCACTCCAACCTTTTTCTCACCACATAATATCATCTTTTAGTTTGGCCTGTTCGAAGCTGGACATGGCGTATCATGAAGCGTTTCTGCATCTCGTCTTTTCGTGTTTTTCCTTGCCATACCATATAACCATACACATCAACCAACCAACGACCCATGATGACAATCGCTCATTCAGTCTACTTATAATGTTTTTTTTTTTTTTGCATAAGAGAGGGCTATAGCCAGGGGCTGAAGGACTGTATTGTATCACATATACATGGTCAGCAGGGCTATTATAGGATGTCCAACAACTTATTTCCGGACTTTGATTTACTTTCCTTTGTTTTCTTGTTATTTATATTGGCTTTGCGCCTTGGCCAAGGCACAGCCGGTTTCACCTTGAGGCGATACACTGACGCAGTGAGACTCTCGACACCGCCTTTATAGTGTCTCGGCTATCACAGCACCAGGTGACCTTCAAACTGGGCGGCATTTTTCATGTACATTTTTGCATCTTACCCAACATAGCAATTAGGAGTTTTCGGGTTAGGAGTTAATGAAAGCCTCTCATGATATGACTGCATCTTCGTGGTATACGCCGTGCGCATCGAAATGTGGACAACAACTAAAGTAACAGTAGAACAAACTTCAAACTCCTCGCATTCGTCTCCTTTTTCTATCTAGAGCTGTGAGAAATAGATGCACGTAACAAAGAAGGGGGACGTGAAAGCATAGAAGAGTAAATAAAAAACAAAAATCTGACCCGCCGCTATCCTCCGTAAATAAAAGGGCATAAGAAGAAATAAAATAGAGATAGCCGCATACACAGGTGGTGGTGGTTGTGTCCGTTGTGCATCACACCTCTCTCTGACTCGGCTCATCAGCAGTACTAGCCCTCGGTGCCGGAGCTGTGGAAGGTTGCGCACAGGGCGGCATAGTGGTGCGTCAGGTCCAGCACGTGCTGGGGCAGATTCGTCGCCTGGATCAGGCTGCCCACCTTGACGCCGCCCTCATCCTCGATCAGCGACCGCACGGCGTACAGCAGCTCCGGCGAGAAGCCACTGTACCACCGGTACTGCCACGTTACCAGGCGGATCACGGCGCCTACCTTCTCCTGTGCCGCGCCGCTCATGCGCTGGAGTGCCCGCAGGATACCCGCGAGAGCGCGCGGGCTGAACCGCTGTCCCAGGCATGCGCGGTAGGCCTCGACGGCCTCGTCCTCGTGCTGCAGACGCTCGGCCAGGCTGCCCAGAATCTCCCACTCCTCGGCCGACTTTTTGTATTGCATGGACTGTGCCCGGTACTGGGCCATTTGTGTGCGCCAGATCGTGTAGACGCGGAGATCTTCATAGAGGACCATGAACAGGCTGTCCAGCCAGCGCTCACACAGGCGCTTGTTGTTGAGCCGCGACAGCTGCTCCTCGGATGTGGGGGCAGCACCCTCTTCAGTCGTCTTCTCGCCAGCGTCAGCTGCGGTAGTCGGCTTCTCAACACCGCCATCGCCCTTGATGGGCGACGCGGCATCATCGGTATCAAGAATCTTGGACTCGTCGTCGGAGCCAACGTCGGAGCCATCGTCCTCCGTGTCGTTGGATTCACCATTTGGCTCGTCAGAGTTTCCGCGGATCGCGTCTGTGCTGGCGTTGTTGCCATTGGTCTCGGTTGCCTCCTTTGATGGGGTTTCTGCCACAGACGAGCTGTCTTGGCCTCCGGTGCGGTACTCATCCTCCATAACGAATACGTTGCTCCGGATTTTCAAGAGCTGGTCCCAGCCGATCTTTGCCGTCATCTCGGTGAGAATGTTGTAGGCATGCTTAAAGGTACCGCGGTAGGCGGATGCGCGCAGGTTGAGCAGGCTGGGGTCAACCTGTTCATTGAAGCGCTGCTCCATCTCGCTGTCAATCTCGTCGAGGCGTGTCTCTGGCAGGATGGGGAGTGTGACCTCCTTCGGCTCGGGCATGATCGGTGCATCCTTATCCTGGTAGGTAAACATGGGGCACGAGTTCAGGATGGTCAGGGCGTTCTCCCAGTCCTCCTGTGCAACGTAGACCTCGGCCAACCGGGCCCACGTGCCGAATTCACTAGGTGCGGCAATCGTGCTACGGTCGGCGCAGCCTAGAGCCAGGCGTAGGCGCTCCTCCTTCTGCTCGGGAGCTGCTGCTGTCCGTGCTTTGCGCAGCAAGAAGTCGGCCTGAGTGTCCAGCATGACGTAGTCCATTGGCTGCTGCTTCAGGCCTTCGTAGAGCACGCGCACGCCTTCGACCTCCTCGTTGCCCATGAACAGGACTTTCGAAAGCAAGGAGGCAATTTCGGGGTTTTGTGTTTGCAGCTTCTGGAACAGGTTGATGCCGGAGGCGTAACGGCCGGTGGTCTCAAAGTACTTGAGCAGGCCGCTGACGAGATGGTTGGAGACGACGGTGGGAACTTGGACGGTAGAGTCGGAGCCGAGTTGCCAGCCTAGAAGAGAGTTAGAGTCGAGACACTACAATACACTAGCACACCCAGCCATCATACCTCTAAAGAAGAGCTGCTCGGCGGCGCTCAGAAAGCGGTGCTCGGTCTCGGTGCTTGTGACAGGGTTGAATCGCCGCACGCCCATAATCTTGCGGATTGTCTCGCCGCTGCCGTCATCGGCGTATGAGTATGCGCGCAGAACACTGCACAGGTAGGTCTCCAGCCACATTTCGTCGGTCGCCTTCTTCTGCTCGCCGCGCTCGTCGACAAAGTAGCTCTTGACGGTGCCGGGAATGGTGACGTGGACACGCATGTCCAGGCGCGACAGCGCATTGTAACAGCAGTAGAGGCCCTCGGTGATCTTTGTCGTGGCCGTTGCGCCGGGCTCGCGGTAGGTCAGGGTGTTGATGTAAGCGGCCAAGCTGGCAGAGGAGGAAGCGTCGACGCCAGTAACGTGGTGGTACACACCAATCTAGAGAAGATACAAACGCGTCAGCGATATGGGCGAGCTATGGTGCCTTGCAGTGCCCGAGGGCAGCTTACCTGGCGGCCATTACCACGGATGGGCGCTTTGACGAGGTGAACGAGATCGGGCGGGCCAAGCTCGCGCAGAACCATGAGCTGCTCGGTACGGCTATCGACCGACTCATGGAGCTCATCCTCTACAATCCTAGCAGGGTGTTAGCTTGCGTATCGACGGCTTTGCAAGCTCGAGAAGTTGTAAAGGGGGAGGGGCATCGCGAGCCTCGAGCAAAGCACATGCTAAAGGGGGAGATTCGGGGGGGGACATACTCGGGAACTGCGGGTGCCACCATCGTGACGGAGTGCCTGCTGGATGCGCAAGCTCGAGATGCTCAAGGAGAGGCCAGCAAGAGAGCAATCAGGGGGCTGGGCCGGAGAAAAGCGCGGGATCGGGGTGGGCACGAGCCGTGGTGAATCTCGCGATGATTCCAGAGAAGCCGTGCTGGTTGGAGCTGTTGGAGACGGGCCACTTCAGGGTGCTGGTAGGAGAGGGAGGACCGTATGTTGCTGCTTGTATCGTAGGGGTGACAAAGTGGCCCCTTGCAGATTATTGCGGTGTCGAGATGTCAATGGCGCAGCTCTAGCGCGCGGCCTGTGAGAAACGATGGTGGTGGATGCTTTCGGCGTGGTCCTCTGGGCTTGGCTCAAGCCATTCTGTGGATGGAAAAGTGGTCTCTAGACCTCCTGCGCTAGCTTACATAATTCATTGAGCGTGCCCCCATTGAGGGTCCAGCCTAGGAGCACCAAGCAACAAAGCACCTGCCCGGCGCACGCCAAAAGCTATGCACAGGCCACCTGCAGAGTCACTAGCCACACCACTACCAGCTTCTTGTTAAACGGCATGTGGCAGTGCAATTTCGCTAAATGGGCAGCATCGCGTCTTCTAGCACCTATACGCGATGGTTAGGTAAGATTCTTGGGTGCAAGCTCCCGACATCTACCTGTCCGACAGCATCCAGCATCCAGCACCCAACCATCACCACGACACCGGCGCTCTCCATGAACATTTAACCCGCCCTCTGAGGTATCTCGTTATCATACGAACTGCCACGGACCATTGACGACGGCAATTTGAGCGCATGCGGTGCGCCCTCCGCTTCTCAAGATGGTATGCTCCTCGACAACGAGCTTCTCCAGAAGGCTGATACAATCGGCGTGCTTGATCCCACGGTACTAACACATCTCTATCTAGCCCGCCTTTGCGGCCATCAATGTCGAAGTCGAGGACAATGTCGAAGACGAGGCCGATGTTACACGGCGCATCCAGGTAGGGACACCACCGGCAAAGCTACCCCCGACGACGACGGCACGCCGGGCAGTCAATAACTAATAATCTCCGCTACTTAGATCGACGATGCCTTAAAGTACTACCAGACCGCCCTCAAATACCATGCCCAAGGCCCCAAATCCTTTCCCGAAGCCGAGGACGCATACAAGGTCCTCTTCAAGTCCGACATCTTCAACTACCCTGAAGCCGCAACCGACTACGAGCGCTCTGAACGCCCATCCGACCCCCTCCTCACACCCGGCCCTACGGCAGGGGCATCTCTTGATCCCGTCGTACTGGACGACAACTCGACAGGCAGCAGTTTGCCCCAAGCCTACTACATCGCATACAAGAATCATGGCCAGTTTCTACTCGACAAGGTGCGCCACAAGGCACGGACAAGACGGGCCGAGGGAGACACGAGCGGTAAGGTCTTTGAGGAGAACACCGTCCAGGACGACACACGCCGTGCTCTCGACGAGTTCAGTGCGGCATTGGACCGCGACCCCTCCGACGCCGAGCTGTGGAGGCGCACAGCTCGTGTCGCGGCATTTTTAAAGAGCGCTCGCATCGGGAGGTACTGTCTAGAGGCAGCAATTGAGCTGGACGACGACCCGGCTGTCGTAGAGGTCGAGCCACCATCCCTCGCCGAAGGGTTTGCGGGAGAGCAGCTGCGGAACACGCTGCAGAACCTTGCAGACGACATGTCTCTGTCTCACCCGTCCATGGCACCGTATTTGAAGCAGGAGATGGCTGCATCGCTAAAACGGTATCTCGACCCGCTGCCATGGCTTCCCAATCCCACAAAAGACATCGTATTGCCGAAATCCAGCACCGACGAATCATCGAAAGACTCGAGCTTATCCAGAATATCCATCAGCTTTCCAGAGCCATCCTGGGCCGACCTCGCGTTTGCCCTGGTGGACTCGGTCGACACCCACGGCATCTCTGGCAGAGCCATACAATTCGATGCACCCGAGATGCCAGATGAGCACCAGATCATGCAGATTGAAATTGACCAGCAACTGTCCGGCCTCCAGCGTGAAGTCGCGGAAAATGAGGGCAGCGAGGATAAGCCCCTTCTAGAGAGCAAAGTCGAAGACAAAATTACTACAACAGTCGACGATGCCACAAATGCAGCAAAAGCAGATTCCAACAACAAAGACGACCAGGCCGCAAATGAAAACAGCTCCAGGGATCACAGCGGCTCGCTTTCCCGAAAGCGCTCGCAATCGGCCGCAGGCATCCCGGAGCCTACCGACGACGACCATGCCGACACAAAAAGAAGCAAGCGTATTCGCCGGCGGGAGACGCAGGTTGAAGAGGCCGCAGACCCCAATGTTGCCTTTGCAGAGCAGCTGCAGGTAAACCAAGAAGCAGACCAGTATCTATTCAAGCACTCAAAGACACTGCTGCAAAAGCTTGGGGTAGACGACATCGCGGCTCTCGACGAGACCTTGTTGGCATGCGGCCAGACCGAGGGCCGCATCAACAAGCTGCAAAACCAGCTGGCAAAAGACCTGCGCTCGGCCCTGATTACAACATACAAGGACGACCGGGCTAAGATTCTGCTGAGCAAGAAAGACACGCCGGTGCTTGGCCTCGAGGCTTTCCTGGAGCGCACAAAATCCGGACAGCAGCACTCGTCGGAGATACCTCTGTTTGACGAGATGAGCGGTCTGCGGCCATTTATTGTCTCGGTCAACCAAGGCTGGTACACAGTTCAGGATGTCGTCTACAAGTTTCTGGGCTTCATGTCCCGCAGCTACGGTTCGCTCAAGTGGTCGGAAGACACGAAGCGGGGTGTCATTCAAGTGCTGGACTCATTTGACGCGGTTATCTACCGTCAGATCTACGACGTGTTGTGGCCCGAGTGCGGCGATGAATCCAAGAGCCTTGCACTAGAGTTGGATGTAGCTCGCAGCTCCCAGATTCGCAGCCTTGTCCAGATGATCTTTGAGCTTTATGTTGACATCTTCGAGCGAATGAATAATACTACCAGGGCTGTCGAGGAGGCCGTGCGCATACAGACAAGAACACGGCTCGACAGATGGGCCAGCCTGGTCTCTGACCTGTCCAGTCTCTCGTCCCACGAGGACTCCAGTCTCTCGTACCGCTTCCTATGGGCGTCTGTGTGGTCGACAACGCTGACGCCAGGTGTGCCCCGCGACCATATCCTGGCCTGCTGGGAGAGCCTGCGCCAGTCGCTTCACGAGGAAGACGCCAAGGGCAATGCTATTGATGTAGTCCTGCCAAACAGCACCATCATGCCAGATGTGTCGTACAAGGCCGCCGATAGAGAGATCAGCAAGCTCACTACGATGGACTTTTTCCTTTCGCTCTTCCAAGAGGAGCTGAAAGACCCGGTGGTCGTGATCGACAAGCTGGAGCCAGTGCTGAACCCAGACTCGGTGTATGTTCCCATCGGCGACGCATCTGCAGGGGAACAACAGCCGATCTCCGAGTGCGCCTCCTCTGAGCTGCGCGACATGTGGAAGTTTTTGCGCGGCAGCAGCACAGAGCTGCGCATGTTTCTCTGGACACGACTCGCCGATGCGTACAAGGGCATCGACTACTCTACAAAGGTGCTCTCTTGCTACCTGAGAAGCATTGAGATGGTCGTGGGCGACCTAGAGGGCGATACGTATCTGTCAATACCGCAAGAAACGTCGCGGCTGCAGACTTTCATGCTCCTTCTAAAAACCATTGACGAGATGACCATCCAGGCACTGCACATTGCCGTCAACGACTCGCATGTCTTTGAAATCATCGATGAGGCGCATATCCAGTCGTCGGCTGCAGCACTGGTGCGGATCAGCTGCATGCTTCACGTTGCAGCCCTCCACGAGGACGAAGTGCGCATTGGCATGTCGTCGACGGCGTCCAACAGCGCCACCTTTAACTCTCTCCAGGCCAAACTTCGTGAGATGCAGGTGCGGACATGGAGCTTGTTATACACCGTGATCAAGGCCGGACTCAAGCTTGCCATCGCTACAGGCCCTGCCGACGCTGGTCTGTGTGCTACTCCATATACCCCTGGCTCCTCGCCCAAGTCCTCTCCAGGGCCTTCGACGCCCACCAAGACGGCTTCCCTAGGCTCGGCCTCCAAGCCTGAGGCACCATCTGCACAGACGTTACTTCAGATCGAACTGGCTGAGTTCATTGGCGCTATTCACCAGGTTGTGGGCTCTCGCAAGTACTGCAAGGTCTCCAACAAGATCTTCCTTCGTCTGGCCCGCTCAGAACTTTTGAAAATGAAAGCCATCAGCAATCTGGAGGACTACCTGGGCCAAGTACTCTACGATCTGCATGGTATCAAGCTCGGCGTTGGTGTGACCGAAGTGGATGAACACAACTGCCCTCTCGAAAAGCTGGAGCGTAAGAATGCTCTGGCTTTGGTTGACAAGGTTATGTCGCTGGCCAGCGGCATGCAGATGAAAGACCTGCTCAAATCGGACCTCAAAAATACCATTGAGCAGATGCAGCAGGCGATCGGGCAAACCAAGTCAACAACTCAGATGATTCATAACCTGCGATACTTCACGGAATACCTAAAGCGGCCCATCAACCCCATGCGCCTCTACCAGGCATGGAAGGGCACCGTCGAGCTAGACACTGTTCCCGCCACTACGCCCGACACGGTTCTTGCACGCAATGGCTGGTTCTTCCTCCTTGGCATGGTCGCTTTGACGAAATTCAAGGGGGTCGACCTCAACCGACGCCAAACTCCAGGCGCAACCGACGATCTCCGTGTCGGAGCACAGTATCTGCGTCTCCAGCTGCAGCTGACGCCGTCACGGTGGGATGCATGGTTCCGTCTAGCAGAGTGCTCCGACTACGACCTCGACGAGACAGTCCTCTGGTCAGCCGAGAAAATGAACAAGGACCGTGCCGATCTGGTCAAGCTGCAACGCACTGCCATCCATTGCTACACGCTGGCGCTGTCCTACTATCACGCCGATCCTAGCGATCTTGCCGAGGCTGACTTTGATACCGTGCACGACCTCTACCACAACTTTGCGCTGCGCATGTACTCAAGCAGCCGCGAGCCGTTTGCTGGGGAGTGCTTCCACCATGCCGAGTACGAACGCTGGCTAGTCACCCCAGAGACGCTCGAGACCTACCAAAAGCCGCAGCATGTTGAAATGTCAGACTACATGGTCTGGAAATACGCTGCTGGTCTCTTCCGCCGTGCGCTGGCCCGCCGCGCCAAGGACTGGAAGAGCGCGTACATGCTGTCCAAGTGCATCTGGAAAATGTACCAGACGTCAGCCGAAAAGCTGAACCCCCGCGAGCGCGCGACAAAGCCAACCGTGGACGACGTTGTCAACGTTTTGGAGAAGAGTATCCAGGTCGTGTCCTTGCTGCCAAAGCCTCGACATGGCCAGGACCCGATTCTCGAGCCACACTACAAGATTGTCACCATTGTCAACAAGATTGTCCGCCGCGGCGACATGCACGAGCAAGCAGCGGCAGACACTCTACAACGGCAGCCATATGCCATTCAGAGGGGGGCGACCGTGTCCGTCACCAACCGCACAGAGTGGGACGAGTTCATAGTCAAGACACTAAAGCATCTGCGCGACAAGGACAAGTCGAACTGGCAGCACCGTATGATCATCCGCCAAGCGCGAATTCACTTCGATGACTGTGACATTGTCGAAGACAAACCCACAGCGGTCGAAGTTGCTGGCGGTGAAGACAAGAGCACTCCAAAGGAGACTTCCGCCGTCGTTAAATCGCCCCTGTCTCGTGAGGTCGTTCAAGCCAAGGACGAAAAAGAGTCCGACAAGGCCGTCCCCAAGACGCCAGAACCTACCAACTCTGCCGAAAAGGGCGGCAAGGATGTCCAGCCTGAAGAAACAACAACCACCTCTGATGAAAAGGCCAACGGGGACGCCAAAGAAACCACAACCAATGCACATGGCAAGATGGCGGTCGACGACGATGCTCTTGAAAGTATCACCGTCAAGAATTCCAAGGAGAGCGATGGCAGTGGCACAGCTGAAAAGATGGATGTTGACATAGCTGCCGACAAAGAGATGGCTGGTGAAAACAAAATGACCGATCCCCCCAAGACACCAGATGCCAAAGCAGCCGACTCTACCGAACCTGTTCCGGAGATGGCTCTCGATGGCAAGGACAAGGCCAGCCAGAATGATCCAGCTATCGAGACTGATCCGGAGAACGCTGCTCGCGTGGAAAAGGCAAAAATTGCATTTGGTGTGCTGCGCGAGTCTATGTTCACCAAAACCATGGTGATGAATGTGTGGAAGTGCGATGCAGAGCGTCCCGGCCGTCACCACGTCTTTACTGAGCAGTATATCCGGTTTATGACGCGGCTGCTAGTGGTGATGGACGACCGAGTCAACCTCGAGGCCCTTCTACGCCGCATCCGCAAGAAGGGCGCCGATTTCTACCACTTTAACGACCTATGGCAAACATGCATCGTCAACTACGTGCGCCTTGTTCGCAAGTTCTACAACATACCCCTCTATGCCGACGATGCTTTCAAGAATGTCTCGCCCGAAGAGTTTGAGATTTACGCCGAGCGTATCAACGAGTGGGTGGGCCAGCCCGACGTGGACCACCCGGCACTGAGCGCCATGCGCGAGGCTGTGGAAATCAAGAAGCTCAACAGCAACCTCATGAAGGCCGGCCCGATCGACGACTTGATTAGCAACTGCTACAGCGTCATATTCGCCGAGGTGGCGCGCGACCTGCCCGGCGAAAGCCCAGCCAAGATCATCGAGGAGCGCCACCAGCAGCAGAGAGAAGAGGCTGAGAAGGTCGAGAAGGCTGAGAAAGCAGAACGCGCCGAAAAGGAAAAGAAGAGCGAGACGACGGCTGCTATTATGCTGTCGTTCAACTTGCTATCCGACCGGACCGGTGCTGCGGATAAGGACAGCTTAAACGGTTACAGTCGTGCTGGCTCAGAAACTCCCGGCGGTGGACTACTCTCTGCTGAGAAGATGGAGCGGTCAGGCTCGGGCATGGGCGGTGACCAACCCCATCGACGCCCGCGCGTTTATAACGCGGTGCGGCGCCCCGATATCCTTCGCAAGGCCGAGCAAGCCACAGCACTCGTAGGAGACCTGCTTGCCAAATCGGGCGCTGCGGGACCCAATACCAACGATGGGCAGGGATCTGTTGCTGGTGGTTCTGCAGGCGCCGCCAACGGCATGCTGTCTCGGCGCGTCGGTGATGGCCCGACCAACGGCACAGGCGTCAGCCGACGGTCAACACGCTTGGGCTCGTCTTCGAGCGCCCGCCACGATATCAACAACTCAAGCCTAGAGGCACTCAGTGGCCGTGCCGGCAGTGTCCATAGCAAGGACGGCGAAGGCAGCGGTGCCGACGGCGACGGAAGCGGAAGTGCACGAGGGTTTTTGCGTCGTACGCGTAGCAAGAGCCGTCATCTCAGTGTCGACCATGCCAGAGCGGAAGGCGAAGGCGGGGAAGAGGAAGACGAGGATGAAGAGGAAGGAGAGGGCGACACTGAGATGCACGATGCTGGTGACCGCGAGCACGGCGACCGTGGCGCGACTGATGGAGCCAAAGCGAATATCGAGGCCGGGCTTTCACCTCATGCAAGCATTGACGACCTCGCCGATGACGACAGTGAGCTGAGCGATGTGCCAGCCGACTACGAAGAGAATGCACCACTATCGATGCTGTTCCCGAATCTGCGGCGCAACCAGGACGTGCCAGAGAATTCGGGCGAAAGCGATGGCGACGACGAAGCAGACGATGAAGAAGAGGATGAGGAGGACGAGGAAGAAGATGGTGCCAGCGAGCAGGCGGAAGGAGAGGGGGAAGAAGATGGCGGAGACGAAGAAGAAGAAGAAGAGGAGGAGGAGGGAGAGGGGGAAGAAGATGGCGGAGACGAAGAAGAAGAAGAAGAGGAGGAGGAGGGAGAGGACGATATAGTTGAGATGGTTGAAGTAGACAATGAGGCTGATGAGGAGGCTGACGAAACCGAGGATAAGCCAGCTGAAGGCGACACAGTAACTGTTGCTGTTGCCGGCGAGAGTGAGGAGGAGGACGAGGAAGATGAGGAGGAAGAAGGCGATGAAGAAGAAGAGGGAGAAGAAGAGGGAGACGAAGAGGGAGAAGAAGAGGGAGAAGAAGAGGGAGAAGAAGAGGAAGTCGACGAAGAGGAAGAGTCTGGGGAAGAGGAAGGAGAAGATGACGGTGGAGAGGAGGAGGCAGAAGCTGAAGACGAGGAAGACGAAGAAGCCGAGACTGAGATCGAAGGCAACGAGGCTACCGAGGCGGAAGATGTCGAGATGGAGGACCAACCGGACGCCTAGAGGGTGGTGACCGAGCGGTGTATTGTATGAACATGGATACTGGGAACACGGAGCAACTAACGGTCTGGCATGTTTGATTTATGGTCTTTTTGTTGTTACTTATTGGGCGCATAGCTACTCTGGGGCGGCCTGGTGTTTCTGTGCTCGTTTTTGCTGTACTGTTATTTTACATCTTACCTTTATATCCTACTATTTTACTACACGACGAACCGATGCACGTGCTTAGTCATCTGTGCTTGTGCGCGTGCTGCCACGATCTACCTAAATGCGCGCCGGGAGTATCGGTATCGAATGAGAGACAGGGCGCATAAACGTATAAATAGCAAATAGGAATAGGCGACGAAGTGGTCAAAGGCAGGGAAGTATCCAGAGACTCATATATTGAAATAGTGGGAGAAGACCGGGACGAAGCGCAACGCTGGCCCATGGACGGATGAGCAAAAGATATGATATATTGTGACAGTGGAAGGCAGAACGCTGCAGAGAACCGTCCCTATGCAATGAGCTAGGCTGCTGAAGGTGTAGGTATATGTACAGGGGAGCGTGCTGTCTTTCCCCGTCTATCCCCGGCCGCCGTTGTAGTCGGCACCGCCGGCCTTGCGCAGGCGCGTGACAATGTCGGCCTCGACAAGGTCGGTCGCGGGGTCGCGGGCATCGACCTGGATGCTGTAGTGGCGCAGGACGTTCTTGACCTCGCCGGTCTCGATGCTGACGCGGGCCTTGCGCATGACCTTTGTGTTCTCGCCGATCCAGACCACCAGGATGAACTTGACGCGCGTGGACTCGGAGTCGTTGGCGTACTGGATGCGGGCGTAGCCGTACTGGGCCTGGGTGTCGTCGAGCTTCTCAGCCAGCTCCGAGATTCCGCCCTCGCCGGTGGCTAGCAGGCCCAGAACACCCTTCTTGCCGGGAAGGTCGCCGACGAGCAGCCAGTTGATGGGCTCCTTGTCGGAGCGGACGGCGTCGTAGGCAGCCTCGACGGCCGGGTCCTGGAGGCCACTCATAATGGGTGAGGAAGTAGAAGGCGAGAAGCGAAAAGAGAGCGAGTTGCAAATTGGGCCGCGTGCACACCGAGGTGAAGGGTAGAGGCTGGAGGTGAATGGGTGCGAGGGGCGAGAGGCGGGACGACGCCGAAGCGGAGCGTTTCACGATGACGAGAGGCGGCAGACAGCGGACGGCCAGCCAGCAGTGGGGTCGCTGATGATGGCCGATAAGATTCAGATAGGAAACAGCCTAGTAATAATAATTAGAGCTTCTACAGAAGCTAGAAGGGCCTGTGAAGCGTGACCCTGACCCCTGTGGCTGAGTTGTGGCGCCTAATATGGCATGCGACGCAATAGCGCTGTGCTGTCGCAGCAGTGAGCTGATCAGTCGCACTATCGCGCCTGCCCCGCCTTTTTTGCCCCTTCTCAGCCTGATGTCAGAATGCCCTGGAGAGCTTGTCAGCCTTGAACAATGACCTTGATGAGCAAGCATTGACAACAACCAGTGTTCCTGCCTAATCCAGTCGAGAGGCCAACCAGTCCTCAGAGCCACAGTTTTGGGCTTCGACATCCTCCTTCACGATCTTGAGTCACCGCAAATACGATACACATACTACAACAAGCAATACAATACAGCGCGATACAGCTCGACAGCTTCTTGCCGATTTATTCACTGCTGCCCCTCCTTATCGGCAAGCTCCATCTCGCTATCAGATCGGACTCGGACGTTGTCGCTCTTTCTTTCTGCAACACTAACACAGTCTCACAATTTGACAATCTCACAACCTCGCCACAATGTCTTCCAAGCGCATTGCCAAAGTAAGCTCCCTCCTCGTAAAGGTCTCTCCGAGACTACTACACGTCTGCTAACCGGCCAGGACTTTGCCAACTGCTCGGCAAATGCGCCCACGGGCATGGTGGTCACGCTGCCCGTCGAGGGCAACATGTCTGTCTGGCACGTGCAGCTCGAGGGCCCGGCCGACACGGTGTACGAGGGCGGCAAGTTTGGCCTGGTCGTTGCTCTGCCCGAGGGCTTCCCGTTCAAGCCGCCGACAATCAATTTTGCTACGCGCATCTACCACCCCAATGTGACCAACGACGACTTTGGCAACATCTGCCTGTCAATGCTGAAGACGGACAACTGGAAGCCCATGTTCTCACTGCGCACAGTGCTGGAGGCTGTGCGCAACCTGCTGGTCGAGCCGCAGCCGGACGACCCGCTCGAGGCACGGATTGCCGACCAGTACCGGACAGAGCGGGCCGAGTTTGACCAGCTGGCCAGGGCGGCCGTCGCCAAGTATGCCAGCGGCGAGCCTACATACCCGCCGGTTCCTGCTGCCTCATAGGGGGAGCAAAAGGCAAGGTGGCGAGAAGAAGCAACACAGCAGACAGTGGCGGAAACGCGGTGGGAGCAGTACATGTTCGATTCGGAGACATTGCTTGCATGCGGCCCGTAGGGCGATATGACGAACTGGGCATATTCTGGTTTTACGTCAATGCACGATGCACGATGCACGTTACACGAAGGTCGCATGAGACAAGGAGCCAGGCTGCTCTCCATGGCAGCACGGAGATGCGATGTGCTATGCTTTGTTATGGCGTATAGGCGCATGGGTTATGCATTATCAAGCATGTATTTGTTGTTATTTGTTTCATTGTGAGGTTCTCGACCTGTGTATTTGGTGACAGCAAACCTCTGCGAGCGGCTTAATATACCAGTGCCCAACGGCTGTCTAAATGCCGATAGATATAGCCGCGCTGAGTGACTCAGTCACCACGTCATAGTTCTACAGCACCAAACAATACATTATACAATAGTATCACACAGTTCTCACAGAGTTCTCAGAACATCATTGACTACCATGGCTGAACCAACCCCAACGCCGGAACCGGCCTCGCCCATCGCTACCGCCGCCGCCTACGACACCGAGAAAGGCCTGCTCATAACATGTCAATGCGGCAAAACCAGGCTCTACACGGAGTCCTGGAATGGAGCAAGGCCAAGCACATTTTCACACGCTCGGCAGTGATGCCGCTGTCGCCAGATTGGGAGGTGTAGGAGACGCTCAGTCTGACGGACCGACGTCGCAACAGTAGCAGTCAACTGGGCTAACATGGGTTCTGTCTATGCATTGAATGGTAGCTTTATTGGTGATACTTTATAATACAATAATCAAACCGAACGGTTGCTCCACGCTGATCCACCCTCTTCTCAGCAGTCTTTGAGACTCAATCCAAACTAGCAGCCGGCAATCGAGACTTTGCACCTTTCTGCCTCGGCCTCCATGCGCCGTGCCTCGGCCTCGTTCCTGCGCTCGACGGCATCGCTCAAGACGCGGAGGCCGAACATGACCACAAACATGAGGCCAACAATGACGGGCACAACGATCATGCCGTAGAAGGGATAGCGCAAGAAAATGGGCCAGTCTTCGTCATGGCCCGGCACGATGATGGACGGCAAATACTGCTCAATGTACCTGACAGTGCTAGGCAGCACGTCGGTGATGACTCGCGTGAGGGCGTAGTCGAGACGGCGCGTGAGGGGGCAGTTCTCAATCATCGAGCCGGCCTCGAAGGCGAGCGAGATGACCTTGATCGCCATGATGCCAGAGAGAAAGGAGACGACAAACGAGCCGATGCCAATGGCACATGCAACGACGAGCACCAGAGCCGGCTCTATCTTGGTGGTACCTTGGCAGTGTGTTGAAGGCTGACGGCTCGAGCTGAGTGGCTGTCAGTGCGATGTTGGATGCGAGACAGATGGTGCAGAGGTTCAAGGGTTAGAGGGTTTGAAAAGGTGGTGAGTGAGCGGTATCAGCCGGAGTCTGGTGTAGGGCTATGGATGCTGGCAACGAGATGATGGTCAAGACATCAAGAGCAGCTGTCTGAAGGAAGCCGCGTGCCCGGGATGATATACAGGCCATGATTATATAATGCATTGTTTACATCGTTGGCTAGGTGCTGTTCATGAGGCGGCACCTTCTTGATGAGGCAGCACCTTCTTGATGAGGCAGCACCTTCTTGATGAGGTACCTTCATCTATCTCTTGATGACTAACATCGCGAACTTATTAACTCTGACAGCATCTCTAGCTAGTTCATCAGTTCATAATGAATACTGTGAGAAGGTGAGCAGACTGTTAGTTTGAATATCTTATAGATGTATTGGAGATCATGAACGCAGATTAACCTCGATGATAATTGAGACTGAAATTCAGTTATAACATTAATATTTTGAATAATCACATCAGAAACTCTAGTAACATTGATTTTATTCTCTTTCTTTGGCTTCCTTAGTCTTGTGCCTTTTTATCTATCAAAATACCCAGATAGTTGTTTTTGTAACCGAGAAAGCAACAAGTACCCCTATTTAAATCAGGATAATATTCATAACTGGTCAGTTACACGAGGCGGGTCTGTGGGGTATCGTGGAGCAGGCTACAAAACCCTCACCACGAAGCAAAGTCCAACAAGCAACTAGGTGAGATGCCAGAGTGGTCTAATGGGTATGATTAGAAATCATATGGCTTCGGTCGCGTGAGTTCAAATCTCACTCTCATCGTTTTTTGTTATTTTGTTATTTTGGTTTATTTTCTTTGGATTTTCTTTTTTCTTTATTTTCAACCATCTCTCCTCTCTTTCTTCTTCCCGTACTTTCTTCTTGTTTTCTTTTTCTTTTTGGATTTACATTTTGTGTCGATTTGTCCGACCTTGAGCCGGGTAGCCAGTTCATTCCCCTACCTTTCAGGGTCTGGCCAATGGCTTGCAAGAGTTCGTCTCGATCTGTGGCATCTTGCGACAACAAGCAAGGGATGCCACCGCCAGCCTGGAGGGGCCACGCTTACACCCTGATCAGTAAGCAGGATGCACGAAGGACGTAAAGAGAACGAGTAAGGAACGAGAACACTCGATCACAAGATAGACGGAGCGGGAGGGCCGCGGTGGCAGCGATCGGGGCGATCAAGGCGATCGAAGACCAAGGCGTTCGAGGTGTTTCATTGCTAGCACACAGCGAGCCAACGGATATTTCGTGATCGTGTCTTGGGCTCTTTGCTATGCACGACACGGAAGCAAGGAGTGAGACACTCCGATGCAATGCATATGCTTATGTAATATTGCATCGGCTTCGTTTCTCCCGCATCTATCATTATATATTCCATTTTCATGTGGCAGTCGGTTCATCTCCGGTGCATGTCAAGAAAACGGAGTAGATAGTATTATTTAGCTTGAAGAGGCCATTGGCCGGCTTCCTTCTATGCAGGTATCTGATCAAGAAGAAGAAAGGAAAAGAAGAAGAAAACGAAAAGAAACAAACAAACGCTGCCATGATCCATTACATGCGTAAGGAGGATACAAGAACAATCAAAGATAGGAGTTCGCCGGGAATAGAGGTATTAAAACAAAATCGAATGGTATATGTAGACGTGATAAATAAAAGAAACAACACAAAGACAAAACAAACACTCCCGCTCCCATAAGATACACGTAGAATACAATGACGCCATTAAACCGGTACGGGCCAGTCAAGCTCACCGGCGTGAGCCCGTAAGACCCATGGTGCCGTGTTTTGAGTCGATCGCGCCTGATGCCGACGATGTGTGACCATCCCACGCATGCATGGCCAGCGGCGACGCCGCCGTAGTCGACGGCAACGAGGACGAGTGCTCGTTGATGGACCCTGCACCGGCCGATCCGTTGGCTATATTTCTCCGCGGCTGGTCGTTCTGCTGCGTTAAGAAGTAGTTGCCGCGGTGTGCGCCCTGGATGGCCTCCATAATGTCTATGCTGTCAGAGCCGTTAGAACCCCCACTGCGCCGCCGCCGCTCCTCCTCGGTAACGTGCATCTCGACCTTTTTGGTGATGCCAGACTGGTGCTCAATGTCGCCGAGGTTCGCACGGGTATCAAAGGACGCGCCATTTTTGTTGTGGTGGTAGTGGCTGGTGCTCTGAGCATCACGCTCCGCCTGGGCCTGGGCCTGCTTCTGCACCTGGAGCTGCTGCTGGAGCTGCTGCTCGTTGATGGCTTCTTCGCTTTCGGAGAACGTCATGTTGGGGATCGGGTTGACCGAGATGGGGCCCTGGCCGCGGCGGGGGTTCTTGTCTTCGAGGATAATCATGCCGGTGGCGCTGCGGCTGCCGCCGGTACCGCCGGACCGCTTGCTGCGTGATCTGGACGAGAGGCCGCTGCGCATGGTAGAGAACAGGGGACCGCCCCAGCGCTTCATGAGCGGGAAGATCATGGGGGCGTTGGAGGTCACGACGGCGACAAAGGTCTCACGACAGGCCCAGGAGCCGGCCTGCTGGGCACCGGTAATGGGGTTGGTGATGATGAGGACACAGCGGAGAATGCCAGCCATTGTAACAAAGATACCACCGGAGAAGAGAAGCATAAGACCGATCTTCTTGACGGGGCGCAGGTTGGCCGCCCACAGCATGGGCAGCGGGATGGACATCAGGTAGAGATCTGTCAAGACGTTGAGCACGACAGTTACAAAGATGTCGATGCGCGAGATGGCCGGTTGGCAGGCGTCTATAATTAGTTTTCATACTTGGAGGTGCGGAGTGAGAAGAGACAAGGAGGACATACTGCCTGGGTCGGGGTAGATTTGCCAGTTTTTGTGCATGGGATGGCAGCCGAGAAGGATGGAAAAAAGGACGGCGATCCAGGTGCTGGCAATGAGGCCGAAGCCGACATAAATCTTGTTGCGGTACTCGAGACCCTCGGTGAGGCGGAGGTAAAAGGAGCACATGGACGCCTTGAGCAGCCACAGAAGCAGGGTGTACGAGGACCAGCCGGCAACCTGCGTCTTGGAGCCGTTGACGCGCATGCGAAACTCCTCGCTGTTGGGGTCGAGGGCAAGACGCTCGGCGTCCGTCATGCCGTTGTTGGCGAGACCGTGCCAGTATGCACCGACAGTATAGGCGAGCACTGTTTCTGCCGTGTAGACGGCGGCGGCAACAAGCATGAGGTAGTCGTCCAGCTTGAAGCCGGTCATGCCCGTCTTGGAGAGACGGGCATATGTGCGGAGGAGGATGAAGCAGAGGCCAATGGCCAGAAGCGTAAACGCCTCAATGGTGAAGTCGTCAGCCATCGCAGAGGCAGTCGAACAACAGACGAGGCGAGACCAAGAACAAACGAGACGTAAGACTATCAAAGCCGGACCGAAAGAAGAGCGTCGTGCTGGCGAAGAAAGAAGTAGAAGGCGAAGACGAAGAAAACGAAGCGAAGAGGAACACGACAAAAACAAGAGTGAGCACGGGATCAGTAGTATGCGAGAATATGCAACGTGCTGCTGATGCCAATGCTGATGTGCGGTATGCAATGCCAAAGCAAAATGCTCCGTAGTGTCGGGCCAGTCGAGGGAGGAATTCAGAAAGAGAGAAAGACGAAGTCGGGAAGAAGAAGAAAAATATAGAGTAAATGGTCGGCTCAGATCTACCAGGTCGAATGCAATGGCCGGTTTCGAGGAGATAGATCGCGAGGGGGGCGACAGTCTTATATACGGAGTATCTTTGCAATGTGCAGACAAGGCGGCGGACGACGTGCAGCCTCGTTCCGCTAAAGTGCCGTTAATCGACAAAGGGCAGATATAGAACAAGGACAGAAGTGCAGAAGGCGTAAGGCGAGAGGCTTGAGGCTTGGGATGTGCGACGTCAAACGGGCAAAGGCAGACGCAGAGCCAACAAGGCGCGCGATACGAGGGCAGAGGGATGATCTGGACAGGAGAGTGGCGTAGGAGAGCCTGGGATATCAAAGAAACGAATGCAACGGTGTATGCCGGACGGGGGTGGTCTATCACAAAAGCAACGTCTTTGCCCTGGCATCGAAATGTAAGAAGCTGAATAGAAATCAAATCAAAGACCATAACCTAAAGCCCCCAAACACGAGTCTGGGTGTCGTTGACAGATGCAAGGACAGGGCCTGACGTTTGCCTTGCAAGCCGAGCAAACACGGCTGACGCTCTTGCCGGTCCCAGGGCATCCAAAGGAATGGGAAAGGGAAAGAAAAGGTAGAGGAAAAGTAAAGAAAAAGAAAGCTAAGAGGGAGTGATCAGCATGCCCCAGGTTGCAGCCAAAGACAATGAAGGCGTACGACATAGGCATAGAAGAAGATACAGGAGTCTGGTTCAGGGAGAGAGGCCTGTAATATGCTTCTATCACATTTGCCTGTGCTGTCATATTTTGCGCATATTTTGACGTGAGAAGTTGAATTTTAATGCTCCTTATATAAATAGTATAAAATATATTCCTGACTGGCTGGCTGGCTGTTTCGACCCTTGCCGGCATTCGGGAGCAAGTGGAACAGCTGCAACGAGAGGTCCTCCGTATCTGGCTGACAGGGACAGGCCAGGAAGGTGACGATGCTGTGACTGCAGCAGCTCACATAGTAACCAAGATGTAGACTTTGTTTGTACGGAGTAGCAGGGTGATTAGATCCGGGGAAGGGTGCCAGCCTGGTTACGACGTGAGCATATTTGTGTTTTTGAGACGCAGTTGGCGGGCATACCATGTTTCAACGGAGTAGTGCCGCACCCAAGTATCTTGAGATATCTTACAATACTCGACTAATACTATTCATAGGCTTACTTGTCTACGGAGCATACATGTACCCAGCATACGCCCGATATCTCACATGATACCGACAAAGATTGCCGAGCGGCACAACCAGGCAAAAGACACCTGGGCTTAGTATGAGGAGCTGCGCAGTGTAGAGCAAGCACCCCGGTGCAAGGCAGAAATATACGTTCACAGGACGAGATGGTGCGTGAGACGATATCTAGATGTCACCTACCTTGGGAAAGGGGACAGGATGAAATATAACAACAGAGGTTACGGGGAAGGAGAGTCCTAGTGAGGAGACGCCGTGTTATCAGAGCAAATGCGACGTGTCTTGGTCTCTCGAGGATTCCGAATGAAACTCGAATTAAAGTGTTCATGAGGACAATTCAAACGGTCTATGAGAGGCCAAGAATTGGCTCGCGGAGCGTATTGCTGGATGGGGAAGAAACGTGGACGGGACGCTACAACGCATACCGTACGAGTATTGCGAGTCTTTAGACGCGAGGAAGAGAGAAACAGAAAAGACACAGGGATAGAGAATGGAGAGAGGCAAGAACGGATATAAAAATAAATAAAAAAAGAGTGAAATATACGAAAAGCGACAACAGGGATGGCCGGACGGTGCAGTGGACTGGCCAAGACACGTTGAGAACCAAGTAGAAGAACAGGGATGAGCCGTGTGTGTAAACCCCGTGCAGACTTGTACTGAGTCGAGCAGACGGTCGTAATAGAGAAAGGTGGAGGACAAGAGGAGGCAGCGGCCGAGATGAGAGATGGTCACTGCGCCCAGGACATTCGCAATTCAAAGCCCCTATCGTCGTATGCCGTACGGAGAAAAATGGCTGGATGTAACGAGGCCAGTGTAAAATGCAAAACTAAACGCAAATTCAGAAGCAAATTCAGAAGCAGAAAGAAAGAAACAAGGTGATGAGACTCGACACTGCTAGCTCCGGGCTCGTGTATCAGAAACTGATATCACACTGAGGCCTGTTGGGACTACGGAGTAAAGCCCACGAGTCAGTGAGTGCAAGGCCTTCAAGACGGCGTTCTTCGAGTCGTCTCTTCAGGTTTTCAGGGATCCCTCGTCGGGTCTTGGGCGAACAGACACCGAAATAGTCAAGGAGTCAGCTTTATGAGGCAACATCGAACCTAGTGTGTGTGAGCTAGTTCAAGCCACAAACCACTAGGCACACTGGTAGTAAGATACTCGTAAGCATACGACGTAAGCGGGCCAACTAGAAGGACATGTTCCTGGACCAGCCCGACAGACGGCATACGACGTACGATGGCCTGCGAGGCAGTCTGGTGTCTGGTGGTAGATAATCAAGACTATGCTTATGAGTGCAAAGTATCCAAAAGACCAACGTCGAATAGAAGGATCGAAGAGACCGCTAGCCTCGACATGCCTAGGCCCGACGAATGAGAGTCCAAGCAGAGGATGGAATGGGATTGAGGGGGAACAGGATGGTGGACGTGCTGCTGGGCAGTCGATGCGAGATTTTCGGGTTGTAAGTGAAACTGGCCAGACTGTAAAACCTACCTGTTCCTCTACTCATGTTAGTCCACATTGAATACAAATCACTGCAGTCTCTGATTGTCGCATTGCCATTGCTGCTCAAGCCCAGCATAAAAGCCGACGTAAATATAAATAAGATAAGATACATTCTAGTCTCTCGGCCCTCGACTGCCCTGTCGACGCCATCTCCTTTTCCGTAGGTCTTTTATTTTATTGTGTGCACATCTTCCCTTGCTTTCTCTTGCCATGTCTTCCCTGTTGCGGCTTTGATTGTCGGGCTCGCAGATCTCGAGGCCCGTTGATGACCGTGTCTGTCTTTTTGTCTCGGCATTTCACTATACGGAGTACGGAGTAGACACATGTATGTGTCAGGCAAAACTGTAGGGCACCTACGTCCTCTGTATGGGGGACGATATAGCATAATATATATCCCGACAATGTACTCCGTATACTCAGACTCCGGCACGGGATACTAGTTGCACTGTGGGCACTCTAGCCGCGACTCCAGTTTGCCCTAGCCCCCGTCACTGTAAATATATGTACTCGTAAAACACGCGTCTACTTTTTACACACATATCCACTGCGGCACCCGGCCTACCGGCCCTCTCCTTTTACTACTGTACCATCCACTACCATAGCTCGTCTAAGCTTACACTGTCGCTATTCGGATTCTGTCTATTGCCCGATTGTGCTTGCATAACTCTTTGCCGTCCTTTGCCAGAGAGCTCCGTCTCCAAAGCCCTCTCAACAGTCGTTGACTGACTTTATCCTTTCGTTGCGTGTACTGCTTGTATTGGTCTGCTGCAGCTAAACCGCCCCCAACCACGACACTGTTTGCCGGGTTATCTAACGGTTTCCCGTTTCGTTGTACCCTCGTAGCTATCACTTGTATCCACGAGCATGTGCGTCGAACGTCGTACGAAATAAACGAACTACGGGGTACTTGACCCTGCTCATCACGTCAAAGCTCAGGACCCCAGAATTATCACTGCCACTATCCTGGTCAGGGGAACTGCAACGTCTTATCACGGAGCTTTCCCTGTGCAGTCCCTTGCAGTGCGCAAAAGTAGCTGGCCGTGACTGGCCGTGACTGGCCGGGGAGTGAGCAAATACGCAGATACGTACGGATACGACGTAAAACAATATGCTTACAGTGGGCTCGATTGACGATCGACCATCCCTTGAGCCATTGTCTCCGGATGGCACTTCATGCACGTATGCTCCGTAGTAGAGGCGAATAAACCAGGTATGGGAGAAGGAGGATGGTAGGATGGGGTTCTTGCATTTGCATATCCTGATGCCAACATGCTTTTTGCTTTTGCTTCTGAAACGGGGAAGATGGGGGAATGTACTCCGTATTCATACTGATACAATTGAGTAGACGGCGTAACGGCGGAATAGCTACAGGGGACACCCTTGTCGCCCATGTGACCGTAGCTCCATGCGAGCTGATCGACAGGTCGAGAGAAAACTGGTAAGCAAGCTACCACACAAGTAAGATACATAGCAACGTCGTCGAGAGCGTCGGGGTTGGAGGAGTAGGTCCAGAGAAGATCAAAAGGGAATGTAGAGAAATTTAGAATAAATCCAGAATCAGAGCACGGAGTATGCATCGTCTAGACCAGATATACGATGAAAAAGAAAGTGCTACGACGTAGAGCTAGAGAGCTATCCAAAGTGAGAGAGCTAGAGGCGGTATCTGTGCCTTGCCGTTCTTTCCCCATAGCTCCGTTCTTCGGCGCCGTCTCTTCTTGTTTCATTGGACATGTAAATACTACTCTTACAAGCCACGGCTGAGATTGTACATGTGCACGACTATTCAGTATCCGGATCCTGTATATTTATATCGACCTAGCCGATTCTCGACTCGGGGACGTGGACTCGTCAATGCTCCTTGGCTCCAGCTGTTAGACTTGTGTGGGAAAGCTGGCTAGGGCTAGCGACACGGGATGCATCCGAATGGTTTTCACCAGAGAACTCTTATGATGGAAGTGAGAGGCTAGAGCCCAGACTCGGGAAAAAGGCGAGTCGAGGCGAAGGAGGTCGGGTTAAAGGCACGGAAGACACTCACATCGTGAACCCCACACCCAACGACAACGGCGTTCTACGAGTATACGCACGCATATATACTCTGTAACTGCCATGTTCGCACACATGTGTACTGTTTTTGCACGGAGCATTGTGCTCATTATCGATGCAACGACACCTTACACCCCGTCTACGATGACGGGTAGATCGTACGTTGCTGTCTTGGTACACATGACGACGTTTGCTCTTCCGACATAAGACATGTCTAGGTAATGTTCCGTGCGTGCACAACCCAAGAACCAGGTAGCACATGCGTAGTCGATGTCGGTCGATGTCGATGTCGATGTCCAGGTCAATTCCTTGGAACATAGTCAAGCTCTGTTCAAAGCGACGCCTTCTTCGCATTGCATGCTTGCAAAGAGCAGAGACGAGAACTGACAGGTCATAGACCGAACTGCATCTGCCAATATATCACAGACAGACATCCGTCTAATTTTCCTCTTCTCGGAGAGCTGTAACATGGCCCTGTCGACACCAAGTAATACGCTTTGTACGTCGTACAGCTGTAAACCTATTAGTCACCCCTGTAA
This sequence comes from Ophiostoma perfectum, assembly GCA_029298845.1. Taxonomy (NCBI): domain Eukaryota; kingdom Fungi; phylum Ascomycota; class Sordariomycetes; order Ophiostomatales; family Ophiostomataceae; genus Ophiostoma; species Ophiostoma perfectum. The sequence goes on from JANSLV010000015.1 coordinate 367,849, forward strand.
TATGACGGTTCCATCTAGTCTTCCTATTCGGGTCTGCTCCACAACGTCTCCTCTCTTTTCCGCAATATATATTACGAATACGTATATTTACTCCGTATTCATAGCTACTCGTCTTTACGATATTTACATTTCGACTCTATTACTTGGCAATCCTCTATGTCTCTGGTGCGTTTTTATGCTATTCCTTCTAATCTACATCCTCGAATACGACCCTGCTCGCTTCTGTTCCTGCAGACCCCAGGGGCATGAACTCTTTCAGACTCTGTCAGCTCGCCTCTGCTGACGGCTTGCTTACTCCGTTTATCTGATATCGTGCTCTCTCTTTCTCTCCATTGGGGCCAGACCCGTAAGATATTTTACATAGCTCTTATTCCGTACAGAGTACTCTACAGATTGAGTTCTCACACCATGTGAGCAGTTCGCCGGTCCAGTCGAGAGCCCAGAGTTTGAGCTGCAGCCTCAGCCCACCCACAGTCATTGCTGCAGCCGTAGACTACTCCGTACTCAATACACTCTTCCTTGACCTGCGTCTAATCTTCTTGCTCATGGTTCACCTCGCTTGCCCTTACGAGTGCTGCTCCCCCTCCACCCCTCCTTATCCACCGTCTGTCAGGCCGTAAACCTTAAAATTCACCTCGATTGCTGTCACCTCGTGGCGATCTAGCTGTTAATTTGTTTCTTTTATTTCTATCGTTTCTTGTTGGTTCTGTTGTTTCTTATTTTGTTTCTTCTTTCTTGTGCCATCCTTCTGCTTTGCTGCCTTGGGGGGTTCTAACATCTCCCCTCACACCTACTACATCTCACCTTACCTCGCCATGTCTACCGAGACGCTTGACCTCGTCATCGTCGGTGCTGGCTGGTTCGGCCTCTGCGCTGCAAAGACCAACCACCAGCTGCACCCCGATGCCACCTTTGCCATTCTCGACGGCGCCGCCACCATCGGCGGTGTCTGGGCCGAGCACCGCCTTTACCCCGGCCTCAAGAGCAATAACATGCTTGGCACCTATGAATACCCCGACTTCCCCATGGACACCGAGACCTACGGCGTAAAGCCAGGCGAGCACATCCCCGGCACGGTCATCCACAAGTATTTAGTCGACTACGCTACTAAATTTGGCATCCTCTCACACGTCCGCGCCAACACAAAGGTCGTGTCCGCCGAGGCCATTGAGGACGGCGGCTGGACCCTGACACTGCTGACTGGCGAGACCAAGTCCACCCTGGTCGCAAAGAAGCTCATTGTCGCTGCCGGCCTGACGTCCGAGCCTTTCCTGCCGCACTTTGAGGGCCAGGAGTCCTTCGGCAAGCCCCTCTTCCACGGCCGCGATTTCAAGCAGTACGCCGATACACTCGACACCGCCAAGTCGGTCACCGTCTTTGGCGGCACCAAGTCCGCCTGGGACATGGTCTATGCCTATGCCAGCAAGGGCATCAAGGTCGACTGGGTTATCCGCTCGACCGGCCACGGCCCCATTTGGCAGTCGCCGCCCTACGTCACGCCGCTCAAGAAGTGGCTCGAGAAGCTCGTCATGACCCGCATGCTCACCTGGTTCAGTCCCTGCATCTGGGGCGACGCCGACGGCTACACTGGCATGCGCGGGTTCTACCATGGCTCGGCGATCGGCCGCGGCATCACCAACACCTTCTGGTCCATCCTCGGTGGCGACGTCATCACCCTTAACAAGTACGACAGCCACCCCGAGACTGCCAAGCTCAAGCCCTGGAGCCAGGCCATGTTCACGGCATCGTCCTTCTCCATCTTGAACTACGAGACCGACTTCTTCGAGCTCGTCCGCAACGGCACCGTCAAGGTCCACATTACCGAGATTTCGTCGCTCGCACCCGGCAAGGTCAACCTCACCGATGGCACTGTGCTCGAAACCGACCTGCTCGGCTGCGTCACCGGCTGGAAGCATGTGCCACCCATGAAGTTCCTCCCCGAGGGCATCGACAAGGAGCTCGGTCTCCCCCACGCGCCTACCGACGCCGAGGACATTTACACTGAGGATGCCGTCAAGAAAGCCGACAAGGAGATCTTCAAGCGCTACCCCCGCCTCAAGGACCAGCCCGTGCAGAACAAGGACCTCAAGCCGCTGCTCGAGTCCGGCGGCCTGTCCACAAAGGACGCCATCAACCCCTCGACGCCCCTCACGCCCTACACGCTGTACCGCTTCGTGCTGCCGCCCACGCAAAAGTTCATCCGCCGTCGTGACATTGCCTTTGCCGGCATCGTCATGAACTTCTCCATTCCCCTCATGGCCCAGATGCAGTCCCTCTGGATCCTGGCCCTGTTCGACGGCACGCTTCCCAAGAGCGTAGTGCCGGAGGCCGACTCTGCCGATGCCATTGCCGAACTGCGGTACCAGACGGTGCTTACAAGCCGCTTCGGCAAGTGGCGGTATCCTGCTGGCCACGGCAGCCAGTTCGCCGACTTTGTGTTTGACTCGTTGCCATACCTGGATCAGCTAATCGGCGACCTGGGCCTGCCCATCTACCGCAAGGGCGGCTGGCTAGCCGAGGCCACCACTCCTTATGGCCCCGAGGACTACAAAGACATTGTCGCCGAGTGGCAGGCTAAGACCGCCAAGCCAGCCGACGCTTAATAGTTATGTGATTCCAATAATATCCTAATTTTGATATCCTGCTTTGAATTTGTCCTTCCGTTGCCCCTAGTTCTATATGATACAAAAGAATGTGTGCTCATCTCGTTAGCTATTTTGCATTTTGTCATGTCTGATGAAAGCCTATAGTACACATAGACAAAATTGCGGCCCATGGAAATGATAGAGATGGGTAGGAGGTGCTCGTTAACCTGGTGGACAATGGTCTGCACCCCTTCTGTGCTACCAGGGTAGACGGCAGCGGATGCCACAAATCTTTGTCGTCCAAGATGGTCATCATATTGAGTGTATCAGAGTCTTTACGGAAAATAATTCTATCGTAGACGTTCCTTGGTGACACCTTGGGGCAGCGCCGAGACAGACCACTGGCGAGAAATTGCCGTATCTGCGGCATTGTCCTCGGGCTTGTAGCAGCTGCCTTAATGGCGTGGGCCTTGTAGAGGATGTAGTTCGGGATGCCCAAGTGTGTCTCAGGAAGAGTAGGAATGTGCATGGCGGTAGTCGCCGGCATGTCAGAATATTGTCAACTTATTTTGATTTTACTTTTGATTATATACTGCATACTCAGAGGCCTTCGAGCACACTTTGCCATCCTTGAATAACAACGATTAGCTACCCCGTGGGCGGCAGCATCTGCCGAATGGCATGTGTTAGAGAGCGTGTGGATAGATAATCAAGTTTCATCTAGTTTTCTCCTGCCTCTTTTCGTTCTCCGTTTCCTGCAGTTCCTTTCGTGTCTCCTTCTTTTTCTCTTCGCCTTTACAATTACACTCAGTTTACTTGATTTGTCTTGCGTATGCGATAAATATTCTCCATACATGTCTTGCTATATCGCCCAGTAATCAGATAGTAAAGAATCAATATAGTGATGAAGAGAACGGAGACACGGCTTGAGTAAATGAAACCGACAAATCATAAGCACAGACTTGTATACCGTCTACAGCCGCCTATTATGCGGCCTCCAATACAAACAATGTGACATTGTTCTTTTACAGTAGCGGCAGGCAGAATATCTATTTGTGGATAGAAAAACAGCTGTAAGGCTGAGTTGCTGGAGCCCTGTCTGGTGTCGCCACCGTCAGCACTCAACGTGCAACGGCCACACTTTGTTCTGAAAGCTACAATCGGCGGCTTACACCTGCAGCCTTTGACGGATAGATCCATGGTTATTTCATTGTGGTTCGCCGCCACTGAGCAGTGCGAATGATTGCCAACGGTCTTGCATTGGGCTGCTAATAACAATGCTATTGGCTATTTTTGAAGAGCTGTACGATTTCTTGTTGTCGTTTGTCATGATCATAGTTAAGCAGCTGTGAACGCGGCAAATAGAAGTATCTTAGATAGTATTAATATAGTAGAAGTAATAGCTGAAACTAAATGAAAGGCAGTACGGTATCGCAGAAAGGCGCTGAGGAACAAAACAAAAAAAAAGCACTGCTGTATCAACTATGACCCTCACCACCTCCGTCACTGGTACTGCCGCCTCCTCTCCATGTGTTTCCTTGCGTCGCGAACTAGATTGTCAGTAACGTCATGTCAAATTTTCTAGTGTAAGAGGGAGGACTCACGCTGGCTGTCCATTTTAGACAGGCTGTCAGATTCTCTGGAGTGGCGGTCAGCATGACCGCCACTCTTGCTACCCTGGCTATCTAGACTGCCAGTCTGACTTCCACTACCCTGGCTACTCCGGCTACTACCCCTAGACTGAGTGCTGTGCACCGCACACGTTGATGTGCCATCGGTGGCCTCTTGTTCGGTCTGCACATGCCCCTGGCCTGTCTGGTCTGTCTGATCTGGACGGCGCCTGCAGCAAGAACAAAACTGCTGGCCGTGAGGGAGGGGGAGGACATCTGGCGATTCTTCTCGTGAAATACGCGGTGTGTTTGGAACGGCTGTTTGTGGCAGGCTTTGTGGTCGTAATGGAGGCGGACTTGGGGCATGAGGTAGTTGCTCAGGGGCAGGTGCCGGGGTCGGCGAAAGGGCTCTTGTCGGCTGTGTCTGTGATGCAGTCGGCGGGTATTGTCGCCGAAGCCGTAGCCGCTGGTTGGCACCAGATGATGGAGGTGTAGGCAAGACAGAAAGGCGGCGTCTGGATCGAGTCGATACCGGCGTCCACGGCTGGCATTGATGCTGTAGTGAAGCCATCTCCGAGAGCTGGTCTTTTGTTTGATCTTCGTCGTCGGTATATTCTTGATAGTCGGCAGAGCTTTTGCCTTGTGTGGCTGTGTGCTCTTGAGCTCCGTCTCGGTCTGTCATGGTTTTTGTTTGAATACAAGATGTCCGATTGCAAGAATAAAGCGTCCGGCTATGTTGTCTGATTGTCGGTCTAGTTGTCTAGGTTGTTTGCCAATATGCATGTTTGACATCTGGGAACAAACAAAAAGGAATGGCAAGACGTGTCTTTTATAAAACTACAAGAGCAGAACACTACAAGGCTATGCGACTATAAAACCAAGAACACCAAACTACAAGCATCGAGGCTACTTGCTCTGCCACAACAGCTACTCTACTACCCAACACGGCAAAATAGGTAGGTGTGCAAGAGCAAGGCGAACACCGGCTGGCTAACGGTGTCAGGGAGAAACACGAAGAACAGACACAGCTAGAGCAGAAAAAGCAAACGCTGCAGTGAGAAGAGGCTGGCAAGAGGAAAAACAGAAAAACAGACACAGAAACGAAGGAGGGAGCCTCATGGGTGGGATAAGCGCAGCCACGGGCCGCAGACGGGGGTGGGATGATGCGGAAGGCGCCAGCCTAGCGAATGGCTGTTTCTTTGGGACTTTCTCTGGGACTTTCTCTAGCACTTTCTATTATTTTTTTCTTTTTCTTTTTTTCAGACACCATCCTTGAATTTCACTTTTGCATATGGCTGCCTTATCCTTCTCCAAAAAGAAAACCAGTCATTCTGCACTTCGCTGTTACAATCCAGTACTAGGCGTGCATGTCTTGTGCTATTTGCACTTTTTGTGTTTGTTTAGGCAGCCTTGATGTTGCTACGAGCAGCAGTATGGTTGAGAGATATAACTGTAGTATAATTTAAAACCGTGCAAACCACGCGAGCCTCATCTTCCAGTCTCTCCATCTCTGCTTACCACCAGCCTTGCATGCATTCGAGTCCACATGCGGCTACAAGCGTGCACCAGGCAGTGAGCATACCCCTGCCTGACAATATTTGCCACCCGCCTTTCTCCAATCCCTCCACGACTTTCAGTATCTGAGACTGCAAAAAGGACAGCTGACGACAATGTCACTGCATAGTGTCCCGGAGAATTCTGCTAGGTATCGTATCGTCACTGTCCTCTGTATCTTGTCTGTATCTTGTCCACATGCCTCTCTGTGGCCGTATTGGGAAAAGAAAATGTCTTGTCTGCCTGGTACTTTTTCGAGCCCTTAAGTACTATCTGCTAATCTTCTGCAACTTTTATCGTGCGATATCGTCAGTTCGTTGTTGATGTGCCCTTGTATTAACGGTCTAGCGAAGTCAGAGCCTCTCCTTGTCCGTTCTGCGGGCATTCGGATTCTATAGCTCAAATGTACTCTTTGTCATTATCGGGCCTTCATGAAAGTCCCATGGGGACGCAAGTAAATATCAAACCGCTCGCCTATTACCAAGACTACGACGGTAGTCGACAGTCCTTTTCCCTATGTTTACTACGAGGCACTTTTCTAGTTGGCACCATACACTTAGCATCACCGATGAAGATCCCTTTACGGCGGTGGTCTGTGGTCTGTTGATCTTTCATCACTGTACTCTGTACCCTGGCTATTCTGTCTATATAAAAGATATCTCGCCGTGTTTCTGTACTCTAGCCCAGATGCCAGTCACTCCTTGGCACTTTCATCCAGTCGTTATTTTGTTTTCTTCTTCACGATGAGAATTGTTTTCTTGCCGTGGCCTGTTGCGGCGCTGGGCTCACCCTGTAAGCCAAAACCCACAGCACTACATCTCTTGGGTGTCGAGCCTTGGAACATGATGGATCACCACCGCCGGTACAAATGAGAGCCTTGGACAGTTGACTTTGTGGCGACGGCAGACACGACAATAAAGTTTAAACTCAGCACCGACTAGGACATGATCGTCTTCGTCACAGACATCAATGTGCAAGATACGTGTCCGTTGGCGGAGTGTACTTATTGTCATATATTAAAATATTTAGTCTTGGAAGTATCTCGAGCGTATAACCAATAACTATAGATTATTTAACCTGATAAATAGGATTATTGTATCCTATCTTATCCAGGTTTGACTTCCGACTTGCGTTTCTTTTTTCTTTTTGTTCTTCTTCTTAATCATTTCTTAAATTCAAGATTATTCTTTATTTATTCTTCGTGATTCATTAATAATTCTTTACCAATTTACTAGTTATTCTTTAGTTATTCTTTGGTTATGCTTTGTTACTTTAATTACTCTACAATTCTTCTACCGTTCTTTTTATCTTGAAATACCCGCTATATTCTAACTCGTCTTACACGACTCGGCCAACTACGTCATACAAGTATAAAATATACCGTTACTTAGTCGATTATCGTCTCTGAAATCACGAGTAAAACCCCAAGACTCCAAGTCTTCCATACCAAGCAATGTTACCGCCAAAGCGTCTCTTTTTCGTGTGATATTTACTGCGCAGTAGTGAGCCACCCCTTCCCTTACTACCGCACCTTCCGCACTATTATCTTTTCTTATCTGATCATCGCGCATCGCCTACTCACCACCGCCGTCACAGCCACTCGCCCATTCACCCGTCATATTGCATCGTGGAAATGGCCGACAACACCCACACAGAGATCTTATTGGTATTTGTTTCTTTTCGTAATTGTCACAGCATATAAAAGGAGTCAGAATTAACATCCAGGCTGGCGCAATTGCCGCGTTCACGATTGACCTGCTGGTCTACCCCCTCGACACCATTAAGACGCGTATGCAGAGCCGCGATTATATCAAGACATATGCAGACTCGAAACCAGTATCATCAGCGTCATCGAAATTATCTGCTGCATCGGCGAGTGCCCGCCGCGCTGTGCCCTCGCCATATGCCTTGCGCGGCCTCTACCAGGGCATCGGCAGCGTGCTCTTTGCCACGCTGCCGGCCTCGGGTGTCTTCTTTACCACGTATGAATCGGCAAAGACAGTCGTCGGCAAAGCCCTGCCTGCTATCACGGGAGGCTCTGCGCCGTCGGCTGTCGTCCACTCTCTTTCGTCGGGCATTGCTGAGCTCACCGCCTGTGTCATCCTCACCCCCGCCGAAGTCATCAAGCAAAATGCCCAAATGATCCAGGCCAACAGCAGCCAAGCCGACTCTAAAACAGTAAAGGCAATCAAGCCGTCGACGAGCAGCTCGCTACAGGCGCTGCGGATGCTGCTGAATGCCGAGGGCGGCGTCGTGCGCCGGCTGCTGTCGGGCTACACGGCACTCGCCGCACGCAATCTGCCCTTTACTGCCCTGCAGTTCCCCATGTTTGAGTCTCTGCGTGTGCGGCTCCGCGCTCGCTGGAGCAAGGGCGGCGTTGACAGCGACCTTCATCACAAGCTAGTCATGACGGGCGCCGTGAACGGACTCAGTGCCGGCACCTCCGGAGCCATTGCCGCCGTCGTCACAACACCCACTGACGTCATCAAAACGCGCATGATGCTGGCGGCAGGCGACCAGCACAACCAAGATAGTAAAGACAGCAAAGGCAAGAATCAGAACAAAAAGAATGGAGCTGTGCAGCTCACAAAGCATATTTACAAGGAACATGGCATACGCGGACTCTTTCGTGGCGGCCTGCTGCGTGCCGGCTGGACGTTTGTCGGAAGCGGCCTGTACCTGGGGACATACGAGATGGCAAAGGTGTGGCTGCGCGGCGGACGAGAGGGTGACGATGACGAGTAGCCTTATCTTGTGTGATATGCGATAGGCAACCAACAGACATATGAGCTGTCAGTCTCTGTACCGAGTTAGAAGATCGAAATTGGCCGGCGAATTATCGCTGCGAGTACTGCCGCACACGGTTCCTGCCGCGTGAGTACCGCCGCAATATACCGAGGCTCCATCCCGGCGCCAGGAGTTCTTTCCTAATACGAGCCGTGTCCTATCTGCGGCCGCTTTGTCATCATCCTGGTCTCCTTTTGGCAGCCACATCGGATCGTGTCCCCACGGACTGCATCTCATCAGCATGTCTCATTGGTATATGGCACTATGACTCTACGATCCTACGATATATTTAGATCCTCAATTGATAGCGAATGTGAATATTGATTTTTATTTTCTCCGCCAACACGCAAGCATGCAGCCTCCATCCGGTGGGATTGGCCATTGGCAGCCGCGCTGGTAGATAGGAACAGCTTCCGGATCGCTGAATGTGATGGACGGACATGATAGAAATGGGTAGAAAGATAGTGAAGTGATAGAAAATGCTACAAAATGATAGAAAATGATAAGGATAAATGGGCGACGGCTGAATACAGATCGACTGCGTATTGCATGTTTTATTGGGATTTGTTGAGCTCCGTGCCGGCTTATCGCGCATGCTGCTGCTCCGCGGCCAAGACCAGTCATACCACACTTGGCTGAAAGCATGCATCTCGTAGTGTATGCTGAATACAAGTAGTGTGCATGTGCTTTTGCATGTGCATGGATAGTCTGCATATCTCGTCTGCAGCACGGCACGGCTTTACGACGTTGAGGTACGGCGTTGTCTTGCCTGCGAGTGCCTGCTCACCGACCATCGGAGACAATAACAGCGAGCATATGAACATGAATGAGCTCACTGTCCACACGCTGCACACCGTTCTTTCCTCTTCCTGGGAGACTCGAGTCGCTCCTTCCGTTTTTGCAATTTGTTCTGTGTCGCTCTTTCTGTTCTTATGTGCGTTCTTGCCTTTGTGCTTCGCTCCTGCCGCGTGCGTTATCCTTATCTCTTGCAATCTGCTGCAATCTGCTAGACCTCTGGCAATGACAACCTCTCAACATCTGGTATCCTCTGGCATTATCTGCCATCTCTGACATTAACTGCAATCTCTAGCATTATCTGCAATCTCTGGCAATCCTGGTTTTGCTGTTGTCGCTCCAGCCTGCATTGTCGCATGTAATCACTATATTAATTCACCAGACAATAAAGACGGGCAAAATGGTGGCATCAGCCATGTAAGCGATGGCGCCATTGCGTTTTCTTTCATGGGCTAAAACCCCCAATGAATCCCAAAAATCAGTTTGAAAAGCCGGCGACTGGGCAAAAAGGTCAGACTTGTCCAAAGTTCGAGAAGTCCCTTCTTTGGAGAACGGCACCAAATGCACCACATCGGTACGTCTTTTGACAGCCAACAAAACGTGCCCAGGCGATCCCGACACGCGGGAAGAGCCAGGTGTGTGGATAAACGAATAAAAAAAAAGATAATAATGGATAATATAATAATATAATATTTTTTTTTCAGGACCAGCCATGAGTGGCGGGATAAGCTCGCCATCCGACTGCCGGATGTCAACAGCCCGGGTGCTACTGACACCTACTGAATGGCGAACATGGTCTCTCAATGGAAGGGGAGGGATGAGGCGATTAGGATAAGTCTTTTCGATAATAAGATAAATGTGATAAAGAAAAATGGAAAATGGAAAATAAAGGGGACAATAAAGAATGAATGAAATAAAAGAATGCAGTGAAGACAGAGGAAGAGGAAGGGACTGCTAGAACTGCTAGAACTGTGGTGAAGAGACCAGACCACCCTGATAGTATATCATATTTCGTGCCGTTGCCCTTCTCCCGTCGTTACCCTCTTCTGCGACATCACATCGAGAGAGAGTAGCAAGACAGCACCTTGATACTCTTTGCTACCTTTGATACACTCACTGACTGTACCTGGACATCGACGACACTGTCATCTATCATCACTATCACAGCTTGTGATATCATCTCTCATCTTTCATCTTTGCCTTCCCACCATATCACCACTCTCTTCTCACACCATCACCAGCTTATCTTAACTCATCTAAGCCCATTTCACTCTTCTAAACTCTTCCTACCTCATCTTTGCTGCTATGCCTGCCGCTGCTGTCATGGCAAGTCCTCTCGCCAGCTTGGCCCCGGCCTTTGGCGATGACTATGAGAAAGCTGCACTTGCCAAGGCAGACTCCGTCTCGCAGGCCCAGACAGCCCTGGCCCCGGGCCCGGACTCGGACTCGGCCCGCTTCATCACCTTCTCTCCCTATGATGACCACCTGCTTGATCTCGAGACACTTGATCCGCAGACGCAGCTGGTCGCCCGGGCTCTCGCTGTCTTTGACAAGACTCGCAGCGACTATGCCACGGCCCCGTACACAGAGTCTTTCAATTTCTCGACAGTCATTGATGAGCTCAGACGTCTGACTTCCACCACCGGCCTGGACTGGAAGAAGAGCTCGTACTTTGTCGTCGCCTTCCGGTCGCAGATCCCGCCGACCACCGACTACGGTGATCTCAGCAGTCTCGACAAGGCCGCTCACAGAGAAGCCACCGACAGCGGCGGTCTGCTGCGGTACTGGTTTGACCTCCCCGATGCCGACGGCCGCAACCTGGCCACCTGCCTCTGGCGTTCGCCTGCCGATGCCCACAAGGCCGGCCATGGCCCCCAGCACCGCAAGGCCAGCTCTTCGGTGCGGTCCCTGTACAAGGAGTGGCGCATTGAGCGCTACCGGCTGGTTGTTGGCGATGGTGTCCAGTCCTGGGAGGTGATTCCCTGGGTTGACGAGTAGGGGACACGTTGGTGTGAGGTGGTGATTGACTGTCGGTTTTGTCAATGTGTTTCTTTCTTTCTTTCTTCCAGTTTCCTGCTTCTTTAATTCGATTGGCATCTCCCACAAGGGGTTCCAATCCGTTTGTCTTGTGTCGATGGTTTCGAGAGTTTCTTCTTCTTCGACTACGTTTTCCTGTCGTCTTTCGTCTTTTCCTTAATAGTCCAAGTACCCACGAGTTATGATGATAGAATAAAATGAAACAATAACAAAAAACCCAAGATTCCAAGCAAACAGAAAACAAGAGACATGTCGTTCTTATATACTTCTACTTCCACTAGAGTACACCGTCGCCCGGTGTAGTGGTGTGTATCTGGGCGTGGGGGAGGCGTGGGTTTCGTGGGTTTCGTGTGGGATGGTGTGCATTTCGCAATCCCGCAACAGACACAGCACCACTGTCCCTGTACACTCTTGACAAATCTCGCGTGGGATGACCGAGGATCTTGATGGCAAAATCGGCAATCTCTTTTTCGTTAATCTCGCCCTTTTATTTATTATCATTTTCCCTTTTTTTGTTTCTTGTTTTTCTTGTTTTTCTTGTCTTTAATCAGCCGGTCATACAAGATGTCGTCTTCGTTCTACGGGGCGGCAAGCTTCGAAATAGAAAAACATATGTCACTCACCGAACAGTAATTCTTTATCACTGTTGTTTTATTATCTCGTATTATCTATAATTTTGACTGAAATGAGCAACTGACTAGGCTCTACTTACTCTGTATCCCTCGACAACTACACATATCCTAGTATGTACTGATCCTCTTCAGCAGGTTTCCGCATAACATTGGTCACTCACGTTCATATCTACCCTGTATATGAATCATTCATAGCTCTAACTTGTAATGCTGCGCGTGATTAGCTGCCTCTATGCTTTACCTCGCTGGATATCAAGCAACTACAGGTGCTCTGAGAGTCGTGATTCTGTTGGCTCCCAACATGTTGGCACAGCGAGAGCACCAGTTCCTGTATATACTCCAGCTCGCCAACGTATTAAAAATATTGTAGGGAATATAATACACTACTAAGGTATAGACAGCTTTGTTCAATGGACGCTCGAGCCTCTTCCGTCATTGTTTAATTCGGCAACCTGTCTAAATCGTATCGCCGTCGAATAGACGCTGACTAATCAAAAGCTAGGCGACGTGCGAATACTGTGCCAAACACGTATTCATTCTGCCACACACTGTCTAGTCTACAATCTACCAGGACTCACCGCCCAAACCCTGTTACATAATCAAACCCACAACCGCACAGCATCAGCCAGCATTGTCATCGCAGACGAAAAAATATTCCTCCGGAACAGGCAAAAATCCCAAATCCATTCCATCGCCAAATCATCGTCCACCACCCCCACAGTCTTACCAGAACCTCAGCTTCAACCACGGCCACTACGACCACCCCTCATCGCCTCGTTCTCTCAGACATCGTCAATACCCGTGTTGTTAACGACTTTCTCCCGGCCACTTCTTCTCTTGCCGACTCCCCTCGCCCCTGTTCACCCCGCCGAAAACCTCTCTTTTCTCGGCCCCACCAAAAACCATCTCGAACTTGAATCGTCAATCGTCAATCTTCAATCTTTAATCTTCCACCTTCCAACCACACATACACACACACACACACATCGCCCATCATGGCTGCTCCCGCAACAGACGCCGCCAAGGACCAGCCGTTCCAGGCAGTCCAGGTCGAGGCCCTTGTGGTCATGAAGATCACCAAGCAGTGCTCGGCTGCCTTCCCGACCACCGTCACCGGCGCCATTGTCGGCATGGAAACCAACGGCACTCTCGAGATCACCAACACCTTTGCCTTCCCCTCGGTCGACACCGCCCTTGACAGCGCCGCCACTAACGAGCGCGGCCACGCCAACGATGCCTCGGCCCTGGCTTCGGCTGCTCCTCGCTCCAAGGCCAACATCGCCTACTCTTCGGAGATGATCCGCCACCTCAAGGAGGTCAACGTCGACGCGAACAACGTCGGCTTCTACACCAGCGCCACCATGGGCAACTTCATCAACATGAGCTTCATTGAGAACCTGTACCACTACCAGCGCGATGCCAACTCCGGCTCCGCTACCGTCGGTCTCGTCTACGATGTCAGCCGCAGCTCCCAGGGCGCCCTCAACCTGCGCGCGTTCCGCCTGTCCACTGCCTTTGCCGCCGCCTACAAGGAGGGCAAGTTCACAACCGAGACGTAAGTTACCTGTGCACTATACTCCATACAAGCCATAAAGCTATAACGCTATAAAGCTATAAAGTCGCTACACGCAATGCATAATCGCTAACAGCACAGTCTGCAAAAATCCAAGCTCTCGTTCAAGGACATCCTCGTCGAGTTCCCCGTCAAGGTGCACAACTCGCACCTCCTGACCACTTTCATGCACCAGCTGCCCACAACCCCCGCGTCGGCCAACGTCGCGCTGCCCGACTCACTGTCTGAGATCCACCACGAGCAGCTGTCCATCCCCGCCTACCCATCGCTGGACGCGCTCGACCTGTCCATTGACCCCTTCCTCGAGAAGACATGCGACCTGTTGCTCGAAAGCATCGAGGCCCACTACACCGACCTCAACAACCACCAGTACCACCAGCGCCAGCTGACCCGCGAGCAGCAGAAGATTACTGCGTGGCAGGCCAAGCGCAAGGTCGAGAACGCCCAGCGTGTTGCGGCCAAGCAGGCGCCTCTGCCCGAGGACGAGTGGCAGCGGCTGTTCAAGCTGCCCCAGGAGCCCAGCCGCCTGGAGGGCATGCTCAACGCGCGCCAGGTCGACCAGTACAGCCGGCAGGTCGACGGCTTCACCTCTACCGTCAGCGCCAAGATGTTTGCTGTCCGGGGGAACCTGCTGCCCGAGTAGGGCTCTTCTTCTCCTGCGAAGAAAACAAAAAAAGGAGATAATAAAAAATAAAATCAAAATCGGGATACTCCAGGAGGAAGTTTTGGGCCATGTTTCTTTTTTTTCATCTTGTCGTTTTCCTACCGTGTTTCGTCTTTTTGCTTTCTGCCGTCTTTACATTGTTACCCTCTGTCACCTTTCTCCGTGGCTATCAGCTCTTGCGGTTGTCATATGCAGCCGGTTTTCTTATTTGTCTCCATCCCCCCCCCCTCCCTCTCCCTCCCTCTTCATCAGTTTAGAACGGTTTACGACTACTCACAGACATTTGTTATTGTTTGCTTGCGCTGCCATTGTTCTCGATTTGTTTCTATTCCGGGTTCGTTTCTTGCGGCACTCAAAAGTTAGACAGGGAATGGAGGGCTGTGTCGAGGTCGAGGAGACACCGATTGTGCAACACTGCTTCTTTGCATCTTGCCGGCGTTCTGGATTGAAGTCAATAAAGAGTTATCAAAGCTGAAGGTTGTTCGAGTGATAAGTGATGATAGTGACAGGCGGTGTTAATGCGTAATGCGTAATGAGTTATGAGTATGATAATGATCAAAATGAGCGGTGAGCACTGCTGACCTACGCATGCATGGCAATATCAACTTCATGATATCCAGCTGCACTCAACAAAACAAGCAGCCAAAACGACAAACCATGCATAATGCTCCGTACTCAAGCACACATACAAAGTCTGACCGTATCTAGGAGAACACCCTTTATCTAAGTGGCGGCCATACCACCTCGCTCGTTCACTAATATCAAAAGAGAGATAATGCCAGGGAAATTAGGAGGAAAAGGATAAACAAAAAAAAGGAAAAGGACGTCCCCAAACAAGTTAAAGCCCGACGGTTTCCCCGTCATTCACGTCTACCTCCGTCACAACTCTCTTACAAAGGTCTTACACAGAGTCGTCTCTCACATGCGGCTTCACCGTCCGCGACCCGTACTCGTATTCCTCACTTCTTCTGTCCCACGCACGCACTCCCATCTGGCTTGTTCCACCCGCGACCCCTCGGTCGTGATGCCTAGTCGCTGTATTTGTTTCTGCCCTAGAAAGCCCGTCTATCCTTGAGCTTCGTCTGTCTTCCTCGGCAGACGGATCCGTCATCGAAACGTGCCTGGACCCCCCCATCGTAGAGACACTGGGAGATGCGCTTATGGTGCGGACAACTCACAGAGCCACCCCGCTAGACGCTGCAAGTGCCTGGAACTCGCAGCGACAGCCAACCATCGCCCATTGTGCTCCGTCCCAATGCGGACAAGCGCTGTTCCTGAAATTTTCTGCGCTGTCCGACCCCTCACCAAGACAACCACACTGCCCCACTAGCCAGCCATACTGCAAAAAAAAAAAGGGTTTGTCCACTCTAATCTTCGCCGCCTCTTTGCCTTCTGGTACCTGGCTCCCCTCTCCGCTCTCGTTCTGCTGGCCTTTTCCTCCCACCTACTTCTACCCTCCATTTCCCAATTCTTCTCTCTCCCCCTTTCACACTCTGTTCTCCTTCTCTCTCATCCCGCTCCTTATCCTCCCTTTTCTATATACCAATCAAGGTACGTTGCTTTTTCCGCTGTCCCGCGTTCGCAGAGAATGTCGAGCATCTCGTGATATCTGTGAATAGCTTCAATGTTCGGGCTTTGTTAAAAGAGCTCGAGCTTGCAAGAGCTTCACCGATGTCTCCCGGCCTCAATCGAGATCTCAACCGAGCTCGTTGGGCCTGTTGAGCTCCAATTGCTTCACCAGTTGCATCACAGAAGACCGTATGCTAACTCTTCCTAGTCCAACACATTCACAATGGCTGCCCCCGCTGTTAACTTCAAGGTCGCCGACATCTCGCTGGCCGCTTTCGGCCGTCGCGAGATCGAGCTTGCTGAGAATGAGATGCCCGGTCTCATGGCCACTCGTGCCAAGTACGCTCTCGACCAGCCCCTCAAGGGTGCCCGCATTGCCGGCTGCCTGCACATGACCATCCAGACCGCTGTCCTGATCGAGACCCTGACCGCTCTCGGTGCTGAGGTCACCTGGTCGTCGTGCAACATCTTCTCGACCCAGGACCACGCCGCCGCTGCCATTGCCGCTGCCGGTGTCCCCGTCTTCGCCTGGAAGGGCGAGACCGAGGAGGAGTACCAGTGGTGCCTGGAGCAGCAGCTGAGCGCCTTCAAGGACGACAAGAAGCTGAACCTGATCCTCGACGACGGTGGTGACCTGACCCAGCTGGTCCACGCCAAGTACCCCGAGCAGCTCAAGGACTGCTTCGGTGTGTCTGAGGAGACCACCACCGGTGTCCACCACCTGTACAAGATGCTGAAGAACGGCGAGCTGCTGGTCCCTGCCATCAACGTCAACGACTCCGTCACCAAGTCCAAGTTTGACAACCTGTACGGCTGCCGCGAGTCCCTCGTTGACGGCATCAAGCGCGCCACCGATGTCATGATTGCTGGCAAGATCGCCGTTGTTGCCGGTTACGGTGACGTCGGCAAGGGCTGCGCCATGGCCCTGGCTGGCATGGGTGCCCGTGTTATTGTCACTGAGATTGATCCCATCAACGCTCTGCAGGCTGCCATGGCCGGCTTCCAGGTCACCACCATGGACAAGGCTGCCTCCGTTGGCCAGATCTTCGTTACGACCACTGGCTGCCGTGACATCCTGGTCGGCCGCCACTTCGAGGCCATGCCCAACGACGCCATTGTCTGCAACATTGGCCACTTTGACGTTGAGATTGACGTTGCCTGGCTCAAGGCCAATGCTGCCTCGCACTCCAACATCAAGCCCCAGGTCGACCGCTTCACCATGAAGAGCGGCCGCAAGCTGATCCTGCTGGCTGAGGGCCGCCTGGTCAACCTGGGCTGTGCCACCGGCCACTCTTCGTTCGTCATGTCCTGCTCGTTCACCAACCAGGTCCTGGCCCAGATTGCCCTGTACAAGAACAAGGATGCTGCCTTCCAGTCCAAGTACATTGAGTTTGCCAAGACTGGCGACCTGAACGAGGTCGGCGTCTACGTCCTGCCCAAGATCCTGGACGAGGAGGTCGCCAAGCTGCACCTGGACCACTGCAACGTCGAGCTGAGCACCCTCACCGACGTCCAGGCCGAGTACCTGGGTCTGCCCACTGTCGGCCCCTACAAGCCCGACCACTACCGCTACTAAGCTTGTCTTCTCTCAGGAGACTAAGCAGCGGTAGATGCCCAGTCTACACATTGTAGACTCGTTTATGTCTTTTTTATTTGTCTTGTCATGTTTACGAAAAGAAATCTTATACCCATTTCAACCGGGGAAAAAACGGAGGAGTTTATATTTTTCTTTTATCAACACAAAAGAAAAGGGACCAACGTCATTCTTCATCCCGACTGTATGATTTCTACATCATAGCCCATCACCGTCTTTACACCCGCCTCTCCACCCATCATGACGCCATGTCCCCTCCCCCCAATTTTTCTTTCTCTTCAACAAAAATGTTTTCAACAGCATAGGAAAGGAGCCTTGTTTCTGGTTTTTGTTTACTGGTTTGATTTAATCGCGTCTTAATTTTGGGGAATTTAACACGGGACACATATGCCTAGCGGTCACTCGCCAGGCAGAGCATCTACATGTTCTATCATCTATATGTGCAACACCCGATAGCCATCTATACATAGCTATCGACTTTACTCATACGGGCATAACAGCGGGCTTGTGTTGACTCTGTCGGCACGAGTCTCGCTGGCCCCCAATGATTAATTTTTTCAACAACCTGCGTTGCTCTTAATGTGATATATCTATGTGACTGACTTCTCTCTATTGAATTTCATTGTAGTCTTCATTGGCCTGTCCAGCCGTCACGTTATTCGCTCGAGATATCATATCTTCATGTCCAGCATCAGCGCCCTCCAGCTCCACACGCCGTTGGTGTATTCCATTCCTGGCGATAAATCTGTCGATAATCTATTGCATTGCGAGGCCGAGATAACATGGCTGAAGCCACAGCTGAGGTCACAGACACCTTAATCCCCGCACTGACATGTCACGATTACTACAATTGCATGCAACCTTGTACACCGACCGGGCTAGGCTCTCTGGCTGAGGCATCATGCCATCTCTGCACCCAGTATCATATCATTCTTTCAGCTTTTGTCCAAAACCGCACATCTAGAACCTCCGAGACAGGGCAGGTTTACGCGTGTGACGAAGCCAACGCCGGAAGCCATACAGCGAGAGTGAGACTCCGTGTCTACAACGTCCAGCCTGGCAGGGGCAGATGCAGCCGACAGGAAGTAACATCTGTGTCCCCCCTGTCTATTGTCCTTTTGCTCGTCTGTACGGAGTAGTCTCCCTTGGGCCACTGCATTATGAGGGGCTCAGCTGGATCATCATCGGCACTTGTGCTTTGCTGCCTGTTTGTGTTAGCACCGGGGATCTCATTGCTGGGAACAGCCAGACGGAAAGGCAAGCGATGATAAGCATAAGCCGACATGTTCTTATATAATTGGCATAAATCGGCACATTTTTATAATCGACATAAATCGACATAAATCGACATAAATCGACATAAATCGACACATAATCATGATACATACATGAATAGTCTACAGAGTGGGAGAAACACGAGCTCACCTTTATTTCCCCTTCCGGGCGAGTTTCTCCTCTTTGGGAAGGCAGGCAGTCGATCGCGGCCAGCAAATGAGCAGCCGCGCCCGGTTGCTTTTTGTTCGCGACCCATCCCGTAGTGTCTCTGGAGATCAGGCAGTATTTCTATTTGTGCGGAGATGCTCACAAGTACGGACTAATTGTGTAAAGGCACGGTCTTGCCGTGGCAGTCACAGTGGCGGCCGTGGCAGTATCAGTATTAATATCAGCATTAATATCGGTATTATATCAGTATTATCAGTATTACATTAGTCTTATATCAGTATTATCAGTATAATATCAATAATACTAGTTTTAATACCAGTATCAGTGTCAGTACCAGATGCGGCCGGCGTGATTCCATTCCCCATTCACGTCCATCACAAGAACTGCATGACTACAAAGCATATGACAACAGGCCGCTCCATCCTTTCTCAGAGATGACCAGTTGTTTACTGTCACGACTGTTGCGACTGGCACGACTGGCAACATATCGACAGCCACGCCAGACGACCGACAGAAGACGACCAGCAGACAGCATAGACACATCACACGAACCCACAACGAATGTATGCTAAATACTTTATACGGGCTCGTTCTTCGCGCCTGTGGCTTCTCGCGTAAACTGGTGGCTCCTAGCGCTACACGTATCTCTCCTAGCACACCCCTAGTCTGGCAGTCGCCCGTTTATCGTTCGGCTCTACGCGCGAAGATACTCGAGGACAGGAGAGGGTCGGGAGTAGCGTCGCCAGTGCATCAGTGCATTAGTGCATTAGTGCATTAGTGCATTAGTGCACACTAATTCACTAAATAAGGAGTGCTTCACAGAGAAGTGAAAGGCGCCATGTGCTGGGTAGACGCTATCAGGGAACGTGTGTGAGAAGCTACTCCTGGTATCGCGCACGATATCACAGTAGTGCAGATAGCAGTGTCGACAGAGCGCAGGTAGCAGTGCAGATAGCAGCGAAACAGCAGCCCGGATGGACGGTGCATGTTCTTGGCCCATTGTCTTACAATGCTTGGCAGGCTCGCACTTTTTACACTCATTACAACGAAGCAGCTGCTAGGTCTTCTTAGAAGACTCTTAAAAAGACGATCCAGAGCTTCGGTGCTTCTCTGGAACAAGTTCAACGCAGCCGTGTTTTTATATTTGTGTAGATGCGCCAGGTCGATTCCTATACGGAGTAGTCTATCTTGATCGCAGATGGAGAAGAGGATGAGGATCAAACGGGTGCAATAGAATAGCTGTTTGGTGCTGACTCTGGTTATTTCCGGGCTTTATTCTGTAATATTCTGTTGATTCTCTCCATGTCCAGAAACCATGCCGGGTTTCATCCTAGAGGAGCTAGCAAGCAGGAGAATAGTCAGTGACAAGAAGGAGTGAGGAGATGCGCGACTGCTGGTAGATCGATCCCATGCGATTTCCAAGACGATAGTGGAAGACGGCGACTATAAATTGATCTTCATCGATTGGACGATCCGTTTTCGTGGCATGGCCTTGACATTTATGAGAGACAACGCACAAGACACAACGTACACGACAACGACCGAGCTTTCACCAGTCGCACCGCATATAGGCGAGTTTCTCGCGCCGTTACGTGGAGGGGAGAACGGTGATCTATGTACACAGAGTATGCAGAGGCTGCGAAGCGAGGTCGCGAATCACTGCGACTTCTCTCCGACCGGAGAGGCGTTCTATAGTCGAGGAGATGTGTGCATGGTGACTTTGGTGGTCAAGAGATCCCAACGATTGCGACGGAACGAGCCTTTGGGATAATTTGAACATGTTAATGTTGCATGTCCGACTACGTGTCGATGACTGTGAGCTGCCAATATGCTCCTCTGATGTCCGTATCAACATATGCAAGCAGCAAAGACCGACTTCGCACACTCTGCCCGGTCCCTGCTCTGAAATCACGAGTCCTTGGTGGCACTCTCCCTCTACCCCTGCCCATGTACCACCAAGCCTTACGGCTGCAACGATATCTTACATGTACGTAGCTTACGGACCAGGTTCAGCGTCTGAGAATACTTACTGCTACTCCATATCATATTTCCAGGCAGAAGGAACAGGAAGCATCGCTGGCGGCGAATGCAACGCTGCCATCCACATCTACCCGTGCCCTGATGTTGCGCGCATTTCGATAAATAGAGCCTGTACAGAGTAGAAACAAAAGAAGGAGAGAACCAAGCAACGCAGAGAATGGCAAGTTCCGTTGGACCAGGGATCCCCATGTTGGGTGAATACGGAGCACGGCAAGGTGTTCCATCCTCCATCCTCCTGTCTCGACTCAACGCTCGTTCTCTCTGACCCAGGGATGCTCATTTACGCATACGAGCAGCATGTACTACGTACGACGTACTTCGTACAACGTACTCCGTACATGAGAAAGACCCTTTTTACACGCTCTACCCATATTTCCATCCTCGCTTCTTGTCTTCCCGCTCCCTCCCCGTCGGGCTATGATCCACACCACCTTCTGTCTTTCTTGGAGTACTTTTGTTTTTGGACCGTGTTGAGTTCGAGTATTTTCTTGTTTTAGAGTTTATCTGAATTACGAGTACATTTCTGATTTCGGTGTTTGCTCTTATGCTTCCTTTTGACTCACTGGTCGTCGTCGGTCGGTCTGATATCTGCACCTTGTGCGTTCGGACGGGCCAACCCTCCTCCGTGAGATATTCTACTTTGTCATTCTACTTTTCACATTCTACTTTCTTTCCACTTTCTTTTGACTTTCTTTCTTCTTCGTCTTTCGTCTTTGTTGTCTTCTTTCGATTCATGGACAGAGTATCACATTCATCTCTCATTCGTATTCTCTCATGGTCACACCGTCTATTTGCCTGGAGGTTGCCATACCCAGACACCTACCCCTATTCTTGCCTTGGTCAAACAAGCCACAAAGACCCCATGAGCACACTACTCGTAAATACGTACACCACCAACAGGCCGAGTCAAAAAAGAAAAGAAAAATCGTCCCATATCTGCAGCTCGCTGAGTCTCACGGCCGATACCCTTGTTCGAAATCGGTGATTCGGTCGCCCTCGTTTTCGCATCTATTCCACCCACTGAACATGCGTACTTTTACTGCAACAACGGCTATGTCTTGGTTGTTCTGTGTCTACATTGCAGGTGTAGTACTAATCCTGCAGCAGTATTGAGACCGACGGACATTGGGCCTGGCCACTGCATATTGTAGAGAGAACCAGCAGCGAGAGGCCTGGAAGAGGCTGTTCGTCGGACATTCTGTACTGACTGTCAGAACTATGTAGTCGTATGCCTGTATAGCTTATTTAATCAATTATGCAGTACGGAGTATGTACTACTGTATTCTGTGGCACAGCATCGCTGTGTGACACGAAAGAAATACATGCAGGGTGTGCGATGTACGGAGGGAGGACGAAAAGGGTGTGGACAAGGGTTTCCAGAGGAGGCAGTAGCACCACGAAAAGGGAAAGCAAAGGGAGGCAAAAGGAAGCAGACAGGAACGGACTGCGGTATGTGATTTCTCACATTTGTTTGATTATCGTTCGATTCATTTCTTTTTTACAGTTACGGGTTTCTTTTTTTGGGATAGCTTTGGCTTTGAGGCAGTCACACTATCACACACAGTACGGAGTATTCTTCAGCGAGATGAGATGCCGGCCGAAGAGACACTTAGTTTCAAGGAAGAGACTGGCCGTGTCTCGACAGGACGGAGCATTACCCTGTCTGTTCAAGCCTCTCTTGCGATTTGAGATTTGTCTGTTGGTTTGGGTTTTGTTTGTCTCTGTCCCTGTTGTTGTGTCTGTTGTCTCGCTTCTGCTTTGTCCTTCAATTCCGTTCTTTGTTGGGGGCCGGCATCGTTCACTGGGCGAATGGCGATGGGGGTATTGAGGCAAGGGGCCCGGGTAATAATCCTCCAAGTAACGAACGTGAACATTAAAGTAATAAAGACAAAGACAAAAACAAAACAATGAACCAGAAACAAGAAACGGTGCTTTGGAGGCGAGACGAAGCGAGGCGAAGCGAGCGGAGAGTGAAGGGCCAAGCGGAAAAAGGCAACCACTACGTGCATGCATAAGATAATAGTCGATTGTACCCTTGTACTCCATAACGTCTGGCATATTACGTGGAAAAAGCAGGCACTCGGTCGTCGAGAGAAGGGAAGGAAAGGAACGGCAGAGAGGGGGGATACGACACTGTTGAGGAGTGGAAAAAATGGAATGAATCTAGTCCGTGCAAATGGGTGTGGCAGGTCACTGAAGTGCATTATGCATCATAGAATCACGAGTACGTTTATGATGAGCTAGCCTTCATAATAGTGCAGCAGTTGGTGTTCTAGACAGGAAGCAGGGGATGTCTCTCGCTTCGAAGGGCTTACTTGCTCGATCTGAAGCACAGACACTGAAGGACCCTTGATGAAATTGTGTCTTGAATAAGAACAGATGGACCAGCCCCGAACGAGAGCACGATGCGTAGCGTTGGGTATTTCTTCAGCAGCGTGGACGGGCATCAGCACTCCGTAAGTCCCCACGTACTCACGTAGATGAATACGTAAGACTTATCTTTACAGATACCTCACCGCCGGGTTGCAGCACAGGCTTCCCGGGGTTGGATCGTGCCAATGACCGCCGCGTAGGCTGTTCCTGGCGTGATACACACATACCGATTCACATAAATGTACAATGCAGGGTGTCTATGTCGGGTATCGTCGTGTCGCAGCATCGCCGCATCGCCGCATTGCAGCATCGCGATATCTACGATGGACCAAGAACGGGCGTGGGATTGGCCGAGGTCACGATAGTAATGACCATATAGGAAGCGGACTCCGTACACCGTATTCGAAGCCTAGCACTTCTCGGTGTCAAAATGACCCCAGAGGAGCAAGACAGGATGCTGTCAGGACCGTTGCTAGTAGACTCCTGACAGACAGCAAACAGAACAGAACCACCGCTTCGTCGAGGACGAGTAGGGGGACCAGGGTCTTCGTACAGTACGCATGCTCTCTCTTTCCGGACAACCTGGTTGTTCTCGCTGTCCGTGCATGTACTCGGAGCGGGAGTAGATTTATTTACTTTCTCAACCCAACACGCATGGGTCGCTCTCAAGCGCTTTCTTCTTTCTAATGCGCGCCCTGGCGTCCAACACGCCCCCCCACACACACCACCGCCAGCCAGCCGTTTCCATTTGCACGCCCCCTCTTAATCTGCGTCTGTCTCTGTCTCTGTCTCTGTCTTTCCTTCTTCTGTGCCTCCTTCTGCGAGTCGTTTCTCGTGAGTCTTTTCTTTGTGAGTCTGCTCTCTCGTCTCCATCCCCACACCTGTACTTTTGTCTCTCCGGTTCTCTCTGTGTTTCTAGTTTTCATAGTTCTCGTTCTGGCTCTTATTCTAGCTCACTCTGGCTCACGCTGGCTCACTCTCGCGACCATCACCCTTGGGGTAAATCCCGGTGGCTACTCTCGCTACCGTCGCCATCAAATAGAAGTACGCATCTTGATAGCCCTCAGTTAACACTTAAACCACAACGATCTGTGCCGTAGCCGTCGTCTTTGGCTAGCGCCCCGGTGGCTCGCCAGGGTACCGCTGCTAGATACGGGAGACGCGCAGAGGCAAGAGCACAGGCAGATGGACCGATGGACGGATGGGCAGATTGGCAGATGGGCAGATGAGCAGATGAGCAGACATGGGAGCCCGGCAGAAGTAAGGACAGAGACTCAGAGAGCAATAAGATACGTCGTAGCCCAAGTCAGAGAGCACGCACGGGCTGGCGCCAGCTCGACCTCTGCGCATCTCAATACAGAAGGGCCCCGGGCGATCGTAGTGTCGTTAGTCTCCCCCGTCCACGTATTATGGTATGTTTGGCGTACTGATACCCAGTAAAGCGACAGGAGCTGAAAACAAAAGAAAGCAAGATACATGGAGACGAGCGACTAGGAAGAAAGGTAAAATACACGAAAAATAAAAACGGGGAAAAGAGGAAATAACGACGCTCATTAAAACATTGGCCAGCGCACCTTCCCCCAGGCGCATCTAACACGCTCAACCTCATCTCATTGCTCCTGCTCCTGCTCCTGCTCTCGCGCTGCCTGCCCTTTGACTCGCACATCTACCTCTCACACTGCACTATCTCACGATATCTCCATATCTCATTTGCGCAGCACTCGATTGCAATACGGCGGCTTCGTAGTTGGACGTTTGATTTGGATCCGCTGAAAGAGACACTCCCGCCATCCGTCTCATCTCATTCGCCTCGTCGCCTCATCTGTGTTTTC
Organism: Ophiostoma perfectum; assembly: GCA_029298845.1. Lineage (NCBI taxonomy): Eukaryota > Fungi > Ascomycota > Sordariomycetes > Ophiostomatales > Ophiostomataceae > Ophiostoma > Ophiostoma perfectum. Next base: position 392,937 of record JANSLV010000015.1, read on the forward strand.
GCTTGCATCACGACCCGAGCACCGACACGGCTCGACAACTTCGTGGCTGGACTGGACTCGACCTTGCTCGGATCGGTCGGCGACAACCACCTATTGCAGCGCTGTTGGCATTTGCCAGCGAACGACTGGCTGCGTCAGAACAGAACACTGCGATATATTGACTGCCGTGCCTGCCAACCCGACATGCCGAACTAGACCGGCCGGCCAAGAAGAGCACGAGCGTGACGTGGGCTTCGCATTCCGACACGGCCCAGATCAGCACAACGCACTCCCTCACGCATACATTCTCAATCCCTCTCGTCGCCATGTCACACCTTCCAGCACCGCACGGCCTGCCGAGCCTTGCGGCCACCACCGGCAGCGCCAGCTATTCCAGCTCCGCAGGACCCTACGGCACGTCTTCTTCGTCTGCAGCAGCGCCGCCGCCGCCGCCGCCGCCGCCACCATTAAATACAAACTTTCCGCCTCACTCGAGCCAGCCTAGCAGTTCCAGCTCACACTCGGCTCCGCCGTATAACAGTCACCGCGGTTCGAGCAGCTCCGGCGCCGCCGTCAGCGACCCCTACCGGTTGTCTCCCGTCGGCCCTCCTTCGCACCCACACTCGCACGCGCACTCTCATCCTCACTCTCTCCCCCACTCCCACGCACACGAGCCACACACACCAACAGCACACGCCTCTCAACCGCCGGCCACGTCTCTGCCGAGCATGCGGACCATTGACGCGATGCACCCGCCGCCGAGTCTGCACTACAGCAGCCACAGTGGTCACGGCAGCCACGCCAGCCATAGTTCGCACACGGACCACCCGCCGCTGCACGACAGCCACGCCAGTCACACGCACCATGACAGCCACAGTCCTCACAGCAGCCACCACAACTATCCGGGGCCGCCCAACATCCCACCCGGCCCGATGCCGTACCAGCACATGCCCGCACCCTATGGAATGCCGCCGTACGGTATGCCGCCGTACGGCCTACCTGGCCACCACGGTCTCCCGGACATGCGCATGTCCTCGTATGGTTTAGGCACTCATCACCGGCACAAGAAGGTGCGTTTTCACGACTGATGTTTCCCCGTCTTCAGCATCTTTTTCAGCATCCTCTAACAGCCTAGGAAATCAAACGCCGCACAAAGACCGGCTGCATGACCTGCCGCAAGCGAAGAATCAAGGTACGCTTTTTGTTTTTACTTTCTCTCATGTTCACATCGTCACTCTTTCATCTTTCTCTCGAGTCCCATCCTCCAGCTCCCCGTTCCTAATCCCCGTTCCCAATCCCCGTTCCCAGTTGCTAGTTCCACAGTGTCTTGTCCTCTACGAGCGCACCCGCATCCATCAGACCACCTCTGCACATTTATACACAGCACAGAGTTCAGTTCAGTACTCTGGCACGTCTGGGAACTCGTCTCGACGTTTCCGGTGCTCTGTTGCACTTCCCTTTGTTCCAGTCCTTTGTCTCCTTGTCTCCTCGTTCTCGCATCTCATTCGCCTGGACCTCTCTCCGGCTCTAGTTTTCCTAGTGGTATCCTAGTGGGTATTAGGGGGGGGGGGTCTGATAGCGAGCGGCTGAACCCTTTCTCCTCTTGCTCTCTCCTCTTGCTCGTATGTTGGCTGTCATTTTGTGTGTGTGTTTTTTGCTTTTGCTGCTTTCACTTAGTTGCATTTCCTTCTACTCTCCCCTATTCCTATTTTGCCCAAATTCGCCTCTGTCCGCCATAGGCTCGCTAGTTTGGCGGCCGCCTCGCTTAAACTCGCTCGTTCACTCGGGGCGGTACTGCTGGCGCTACTGGCACTACTGACATTGTCTGCTACCCCCTGTAAAAACACTGCCCAGCCTCTCCGTTGCATATTACATAATATCCAGCCTCTTGTCAGCCGGCCACATCTAACATCAACACTCTAGTGTGACGAGACTCACCCGACGTGCAACAACTGCAAAAAGTCCAAACGCGAATGTGCCGGCTACGATCCCATCTTCAAGCCGCAGCCCAACAACCCGGGCTTCTTGCAGCCAACTGCCCACATACCGCCGCCGTCGACGACAACAACCGCTACGGCACCGAGCTCCTCATCCCACCAATACTCGCCGCCTCCGCTTCCCAGCATCAACAAGACAGGCCCTCCATCAGCGCCGCCTCTACCACCTAATATTGCCTCTGCCTACGCTCCGCTCAAGTCGCCTACTGGACGACCACCACCACTGCCTCTCCCCTCTGCAGCCTCTCTTGCTCCCGGCCCACTGTCTGGGTCGAGCTCCAGCAGCTCTTCCGGCAACACGATTGCGAATCTCTATAAGTCGGCACCACCTGTCTCCAACACACCCCCTTACCATAGCAGCAGCCACTCCGGCGGCGCCCTCTCTATATCCCACCTCAACAACGCCAGCCCAGACGATCAATCCCACTTGACTAGCCGTTCATCGGCTCCTACGAGCGCTCACCCGAGCAGCCACCCCAGCCACCCGAGTAGCTACTACAGCTCCGGCTCGTACTCTTCGCGGCCGGTAGTCTCTCCCACCGACAACCTTTACAGCAGCAGCAGTAACGGTACTAGCAGCAGCACCAAACCTGGCTACGAATATACAGCGAGCACTGCCAACGGAACTTCTAGTAGCGGCACCGCCGCCTCGACTCCCAGCAAACACTACGAATACCCTAGCAGCTACAACGATGAAAGTCGACGAGATTATTGGCAAGACCGCGCCCGTCCCGCTTACACAGCCGGCACTGCCGCTGACGCGCGAGACGATCGACGATATAACTAAGGCGTTCTATGAAGTATACGTGCCAGGGTTGTCGTCGTTCTTCGAGACAACATGGTACAATCTCAAGCCGGGCGGCTCGTCGAACCCGGTCACACTTCTGCTGAACAACGAACCACTTATGAAGCTGCTTGCATCATTCATGGCATCCGCGGCCCAAGTAAGTACGCGAGACTTGGCCGCCAACGAAATGAAGGCGGCGTCGGCCATTGAGCTACGTGTGATCTGGGCACTGGCCACCCTAGCCTACACAGTGCCGGCGACGGCCATTATCACAAACCCGAATCAGCCATACGGCAGCTCCGGTGCTCTTCCCGACGACAATGCAATCAGTGCCAGCGATGCACGCAGCCGGCTGGCTGTGGTGGATGCTCTTTTGTCTGGCCGGTCCGAGTTTTCTCCGTCAACTACTGCATCTACGACCGCTTCTGGCTTCCTTGCCACACCTGCTGCATCTGCCTCTTCTTCCGTCTCTCCTAGTTCAGGGTCCCCGGGCCCGTCATCCCCGGCCCCTGCCTCCTCCGCTACATCCGCATCCACGCCCACGCCGCAGCATCCATACACCGCAAATCCATGTATGGGCCAGGCCCGGGCCAGCGACCAGTCGCGGGTGCGTGAATACAAGTTTTGGTGGTGGCTCGGCCAGTTTGTGCAGCTCCATCAAGCATCCAGCAAGGGCAAAGAGAACCGCTTGCGCGAGCGCGAGCATGCCTTGGCACGGATGCGGTCTCTGCTGGACGGCCGTGAGAACCGCGATGTGCTCTACTCGGTTGCCGTGCTGCGTGAAATGGCATCGCGCACCCCGGCCGGGTTCGACATGTCGAGTGCCACCATTCTCAACCTGGACGAGTCGGACCCGCGCAACAAACTAGCAGTGGCGGTCAAGTTCATTCGCAGCGAAGCCCAGCTGCCTGGTGCCAATGGCGGCAGCGGTGGCGGCTCAACGAATGTCGTCCGTCGGTTCGCCCAGATTGCCGTGCGCGCCCTGATCCACCCAGGCTACAGCGTCGTGCGGGCGCAGGCGTAAACGAGTTTTGTTTTATTTCATGTCTATCTGTCTATATGTCTACGTTGCCATTGATTTTTATTTTTGTCTATTGGATTGGGGATACCATTCGGTGTTTTGTGATTTGGGTCTCATTCAGAGCCATCAGCCGGCTTGGATTGAGTGTATAATTTATATTTGTCAGATTCATTCATCGTTTTTATTTTTTGATTATTGCTACCGAGCCGAGGACTGTGCCGTCTTTTGACTCTTCGACCATCACTCGAAACGCCGCGAAGCAACACAACGTGTGCATTGCGACCAGACATGCCGGCTGTCCCGTCCCTGGCATGCGAACCTTGTGTCCAAGTCTGAATAGGAGTGGCCGATCGCATCGACGCCGCATGAGTTGGCATTCACGGGTTCTTTCTATCAATCAATGATAAAACAATAAGAGAAAAAGACAACATTATTAATGCACGCCGATCCCGACGTAAGGCAGCAATCTACCCGCATGAGCTTTCTATTGTCTATCTCCCTCCTTCTATTTCGGTTTTCTTCCTTTTCTTTGATTCCTTTTTTCATTTCTCTTTTCGTCTCCTCCTCTCAATCCTTATCTCTGCCGTGTCAGCTTGCAGCTCCTCTTTACCCGGAAGACACTTCCTGCAGCATGTCATACCTAGATAGTACCCGATTTCCTTTGCTAGGCCGTCCAACAATACAAGGGCAGGCAGAACAGGCACGTTGGGCACTGACATGTCGTTGATCGGTGAGGCCAGAAGCCGTGGAAGCAGGAGAAAGTGAGATTCAGCCTTGTTTGTCATCGGACGCAACAACAACTGGTCATACTTTCAATCTCGTTACGTCTAGTCAAAATCTTTTCAAAATCTTTTCAACCCCTTTTAATGCCATGTCTGGACGCCATACACGCTCCAATAACACCACAAAGCGGAAGCATTGCCGCTCGTGTGACTGATCACATCTCTGGCTTGTCCCTTTTTGCTCAGCACCTTTTTATTCAAAACCAACTCAGATATAACCGTGTTTGGCAGTGCGGCGAGTTCTCGTTTGTCCGTGTCTCCCCGTCCTCACCGCCATGCCGTTTCTGTTCCCATTTGCGGCTGCTCGACTAGACTGCAGCCAATCCTCTCTTCCCGTGTCCTCTTTTTATTAGTGACCGTGTAGCAATTGGGCGGCCCGTCCCCGGAGGATCCAAATGTATATCACGTAGATAAACAGAAGTGTATTATGGAGTGTGTACTACTCGAAGGCTGATGCAATATGCGGTGCAACAATTTAGAAAAGACATAGACATCGCTTCTCCTCTGCCAGCTGTGAAGGCTATGGACCGCCATTCTGCGCTGGGACGAGATGCAGCCTGCACACCGGCTCTCCACAATGGCCAGAAGATGGCTCAGAGGTGCAATGGCGCGAGGCAGTAATGCGATGTCGTTGTTTGGTTGCACCCTCTTCTACGCAGTATTGCGCCCCCCTCCACCGAGTTCTCCTACCACACTAACAGACACTATTTTAACTACGTCCCGTCCCTCCATTGCTCTTGTCTATCTTGCATTCTTGGTTACATGGATCACCTCCCTCTTGCTTAATACCCCACATATACCATAAAGGAGCAATCGACGGATGAATAGGCAGCTCTAAAACGTGGCACCGCCGTCGTGACGCTCGACTCAGTATCATATCGGTGACAGGAACAGTCCAGTAAGCACAGCCCTGTCCGCTTCCCTTTCTCCTGCAATACGGTGGTCAAGTGAGACAATGCTCTGCTGTACTGCACAAGTTCCTTATCTGTCCGCTTCTGCGTACCATCTTCTCCCAGTCTTCGTGTACCGGTCGCTACCAGCATCCAAGATACGATGGCGCCCAAGCCAGTGTCCTCGATATATTAGTATGCCGCAGGGGCGCCGACTCAATAGTTCCCGTAACGATTTCCCCAAACGGTCACCACCCTCTCCAGAGTAGCTCTGGGGGAGTCTGGTTCTTGCAAGGGTGGAACGGCAGCGATGTGGTGGTGATGGAATGGATGGCCTTGCGTCTGCATCAACAGTGCAGTAGTATTCACACCATGCATCGTCCATGGTATGGGTTGTAATTTGGTTATGTAGTGTCTGTCAGCTTGTTTGACGTTTATTTATTTGAGTATTGTTCACCTATTTACATATTTACATATTCCTGAGAACAGCTTCGTGTTTGGCCGTGTGTTTCGCCGGCAGAGCTGTATGCAGCTGCAGTCAAGCTGCACCTGTTTATCTATCTCTTTATCTTGGCTTAGTTTCTGTTGTCCATGTACATCTTTATCTCAACGTGCTTTATCTACAGTCTCCTTGCCCTCTCATCTTGTCTCCTTACCGCCTCATCTGCACATCACCACCCACCCACCCGTTTCTGTGTACTGGCCCAGTCGAATGCTCTGCCCATTGGCAGCCCTGACTTATATTTTCTGTTATATTGCATTCACCTGCCTTTGGTTATCTATCTATCTGCCACTCGTCCATTCCTGCCTCCCCTGGCTCGGTCTTGAAACTGCACTATCCATACAGCACATTCTCGCCGTCACCGCTTACCTACATTGCCGTTGGACGACACGAATTGGCCCATACTTCGACACCCTTCTCGACCATACACCAGCCCCGACTTGTCATTCCTTGACCTCTGAATCACTCTCGTCTTACACCACACCCTGCCCTACTCTTACTTCACCGTCACATGCAAACCTCAACTGATTGATGCCAACGCACTTCGACTACCTCGACGTCAGACGGGAGGTCGCCCCTTTGTGGTTCATATTTAAATACCCTCCATCTTCTTATCTCTCACGCTGCATCTTGCATACTCAGACAAGTGCAATAGCCAAGCTTTGCTTCCATTTATTACCTACTTTTCTGCACTTGTCTACCACGCCATTAGCACCACACTTGATACTACAATGACTACTAGCTCGTCACGGCCAAAGGTCCTCAAGCTGGCCCGCATTGCTCTGTATGTCCTCCATGCCGTTACAGCCTCTTCTTCTATACCAAACTAACAGCATAGAGCACACAAGACATGGTCCGAGATTGAGGCCGTCGCCGACGTTGTGGTCCCCAAGGCCACCAACCGTGCCGAGTTTATTGAAGAGTGCAAGTCGGGCGTGCTCGATGGTGTCGATGTTGCCTACCGCAACTTTGACAGCCTGGAGTTGACAGGCCGGATCGACGAGGAGCTGCTCAAGGTCATGCCACGCTCTCTCAAGTTTGTCTGCCACAACGGCGCCGGCTACGACTCTGTCGACGTCAACGCCTGCACAGAACGCGGCATCCGCGTCTCCAACACCCCCACGGCCGTTGACGAGGCCACGGCCGACATCCACATCTTTCTCATGTTGGGAGCCATGCGCAACCTTGGCCCAGCGCTGTCGGCCATCCGCGCGGGCCACTGGCGCGGCGAACACGGTGCGCCGCCTCTTGGGCGCGACCCGGAGGGAAAGACGCTTGGTGTTTTGGGCATGGGCGGAATTGGCCGTGCCGTGGCGCGCAAGGCCCGTGGTGCCTTTGACATGAAGGTCATCTACCACAATCGCACGCGGCTGTCACCCGACATCGAAGAGGCCCTTGGGGGTGCTGTCTACATCCCCACGCTCGATGCGCTCCTGGCACAAGCCGACGTGCTGAGCATCAATGTGCCGCTCAACAAGAACACGCGGCACCTTATTGACGCGGAGCAGTTTGCCAAAATGAAGGACGGTGTCGTTGTTGTCAACACGGCACGCGGCGCCGTGATCCACGAGCAGGCCCTGGTGGACGCCTTGGCCTCGGGCAAAGTCGCAGCGGCAGGCCTGGACGTGTTTGAGTTTGAGCCCGAGGTGCACCCGGAGCTTCTCAAGAGCTCCAAGGTCCTGCTGGCGCCGCACATGGGCACATCGACGGTCGAGACAGAGACCAAGATGGAGACGTGGGCGCTGCAGAATGTGCTGCAGGCACTGACCGTGGGCACACTCAAGAGCATTGTGCCTGAGCAGTATGCTATGAGTTCGTGAGGCCTGCGAGGCCGAGAATTTTATTTTTATTTTTTAGAAATCCAAAAAAGGGAGAATGCGACGGCAAGCATCTATACTTTGCCACATGTGATGGAAACGTTAGAAGCGTTTCATTGCTCATCAAAGACGCACCAAGGGACCGACGGGAGGCATGGTAGAAGGCGGGATTGTGCACCAAGTTCTATTTTCAATTTCAGTTAGAAGCCACCGAATAGAAATCAAATGAAACAGAGAATCAACACATTCATCTGGAAAAAGAGTGATGCCTGAATAAATGTGATGCCGTTAAAGGTGTGTTAGATGCTGGTTAGAGTCCAGCTCAAAACCACGACACGCCATTGGTCAGCTTGATATACTAACCCACATACCACACCACCAGGCTTGCTCGCTATCCTGAACAGCTTCTCGCTTTGTCTTGTTCGCCCCCCGCCTCTCGTTAGAAGCCGTCATCTCTCTCTGACGCACAACACGACGACAACGCACACAGCGACCACGGCGGATTAACGGCGCAACTGTTCACTCACGATCCCAGCTATCTCCCAACTCACGCTGGCGAACCTACTCTGGTCTTCGCCGCAATCCCCGGCTGATCCGCCGAACTCGGGGCGGTCATCTACCGGCACCGCGATGGCTGCACAACCGAGCCAGCCGGCTCTGACGCCGCAGTTCTGTTTCTCGACTGTCTTTCTTCGGGGTGAGCATACTTGGCTCTATTGACTCTACAGAAGGTTCACGAAGGCTAACAAGCAGACTTTCTTCGGGCCTCGCGCGCCGTCGACGACACCATCACGCAACACCTGAATGCCCTCGTCACACCCTCGCGTGCTGGCTTCGATCCCTCCTCGACTGCCAACCGCTCGCCGTCATCGTCCTATTCCTATTCATCCTCAGCACACTCAGCAGCCCCTGCACCGGCCTGCCAGGCGTTTCGCGACGCCGTCCTCTTTCCCTCCTGGCAGGCCCGCGATGATGTGATCCGGTACTGCTCCGGTGTGGCCGAAGCAGCGGTGGCCCAGGATATCAAAGACAAGGTCGCAGCTGAATTAGCAGACGAAGCGGCAGCAGCCGCAGCAGCCGCAGCAGGAGGTTCTCTCGACGTGAAGCGTGGCAACAGCAAGCACGGCGAGCCCGTCACCGAACGCGAAGACCCATACATCAACCGGCGGCAGTATGCGCTCGTGGAGCCCCAGGCCAACCTGCTGGCATCTCTCATGCGCCAGGAGCAGGGCGTCGAGACCATTGTGCGCGCGCGGTCGTGGGATGTCCTGCAGGGCCGGTGCGGCGGCAGTGCGGTCGTCGGCGCAGCCTCGGGCGAGCCTGGCTGGGAGGCGGCCTTGGCCCAGTGGCGGACACGGCAGGGTCGGTAGCCGGGAGCCGGGAGCCAACGCATTCACGTGTTGATGGACTGGCCATTTTGTATTATGTAATGATGAAACAGCATATGTCGGGCGCAGGGTTTGTTGGATGGCCTTTTCTCTTCCAGGCCATCTTCATATATAGGCGTCTGATGGTTGGCGTATGGAATATCTCTCCTTCTGTATAAAATTCATATCACGCAGCATTCTTTGCGTTCTTCGCCGATGATGCTGGGGCGTGCTGTTCCTGATGCTGGTGCTTGATGCCCTCTGTTGCTAGGAGACCCCACTTTACAGGCAGGAAGAACACGGCGCCGACAGCTCTCTGGCCATCTCGCTCGTTCCCCAAACAGGAAAGCACCAAACAAATCAAGCAAAAAAACCCACTCCCCGGCTTTTCTTTACAGTGGCCCACTACCCTCCCATACAGCCGCCCAAGCCCAAAAGCGATCATCCAACCTCGATCTCGACACTGCCATTGCCTCCCATCCCGACCCCGACGCCCGACCCCGACCATCTGTCTCTCCCCTCCCCTCCTCCATCGGCCATCTCATAGGCACAGGCATTTGTTGTCTTCTCTGGGGCACCCTCTCTATCGACAACCCCCATCGGCACGACTGCGCCTGTCTCAGGTCCGACCAGCGACCCCTCATTATCGCCGACTTCGCCATCTCAGCATCGACGACACCAATTGTCTTGTGCGCAACCTCTCAACACCCCACACAAACCGACATTATGCCGCAGCCCCTCAGCTCAAGGGATGCCAGCCTGTTCCGCCAGGTCATCCGCAACTATGAAGAGAAGCAGTACAAGCGCGGCATCAAGGCTGCCGAGCAGATCCTCAAGAAAAACCCACGCCATGGCGACACCATGGCTATGAAGGCCCTCATTCTCAACGGCCAGGGCAAGACCGACGAGGCGTTTGCGCTGGGCAAGGAGGCCCTGACTGTCGACATGAAGTCTCACATCTGCTGGCACGTCTACGGCCTGCTGTACCGTGCGAACAAGAACTTTGAGGAGGCCATCAAGGCTTACAAGTTCGCGCTGCGTCTCGAGCCCGAGAGCACCCAGATCCAGCGCGACCTCGCTATTCTCCAGATCCAAATGCGCGACTATGCCGGCTACGTCCAGAGCCGCCACGCAATGCTGCAGGCCCGTCCCCAGATCCGCCAGAACTGGACCGCACTTGCCATCGCCTACCATCTCGAAGGCAACCTGTCTGAGGCCGAGCGTACGCTCAACACGTACGAGGACACGCTCAAGAACCCGCCACCACGCTCCGACGTCGAGCACTCCGAGGCCATCCTGTACAAGAACAGCATCATCGCCGAGACCGGCGACACCAAGCGCGCCCTGGAGCACCTCGAGTCGGCCGCCGTCGAACGCTGCCTTGACCGCCTGTCTGTGCTCGAGCGCCGTGCCGAATACCTTACGAAGCTGGACCGCAATGAGGAGGCCGCTGCTGCTTGGCGCGCTCTGATCGACCGCAACCCCGACCACTCGCTGTACTACCGCAAGCTCGTTGAGACGCTCGGCCTGGCTGCCGAGGGTGCCGACCAGGAGGCGCGGCTGGCCGTGTTCGACGAGTATGCCGCCAAGCTGCCGAGATGTGATGCCGCCAAGCGCCTGCCGCTGGACTTTTTGACGGGCGACCTGTTCAAAGAGCGCGCACGGAAATACCTTGTGCCTATGCTGGACCGTGGCATCCCGTCTCTGTTTGCGAACCTGAAACACCTCTACTCTGACGAGTTCAAAAAGGCCACTCTGCCCGAGCTTGCTGAAGAATACCTGGTGGCGGCGCAAGCCGCTGCTGACTCGACAGCTGCCGTCGAGACCAACGGCGACGCTAAAAAGACGGACTCGTCCAAGGGTGTCGGTGCAGCGCTGTTCTTCCTCGCACAGCACTACAACTACTATATGAGCCGCGACCTCGCCAAGGCCGACGAGTACTGCGACCGCGCCATTGCCCTGGATGCGTCCAGCGTCGACTTCAACATGACCAAGGCCCGGATATGGAAGCACAAGGGCGACCTGCAGAAGGCGTCTGAGGCCATGGACCACGCGCGCAGCCTCGACACGCGCGATCGCTACATCAACAGCAAGGCCGCCAAGTACCAGCTGCGCAACGACGAGAACGAGGCCGCGCTCAAGACGGTCGCACTCTTTACGCGCCCCGACTCGACCGACCCGCTCGGTGACCTGCTAGACATGCAGTGCATCTGGTACCTGACCGAGGATGGTGAGGCGTATGCACGCACTGGTAACACTGGTATGGCACTGAAGCGCTTCCACGCGATTGCCAACATCTTTGACATCTGGCAGGAGGACCAGTTCGACTTCCACTCGTTCTCACTGCGCAAGGGCATGATTCGGTCGTACATTGAGCTTGTGCGCTGGGAGGACCGGATACGGGAGCACCCCTTCTTCACGCGCGCCGCGCTAGACGCCGCCCGTTTGTACGTGTCAATCTACGACACCGCACAGGCCGAGGCGAACGGGTCTGCCGACACGAACGGCCACGGTGCCAACGGCACCAATGGCACATCTGCCGATGCTGCTGCCGATGCCGCCGAGAAGAAGAAGGCTGCCAAGAAGGCCAAGAAGGCCGCTGAGAAGGCCGAGCGCGAGGCGGCCGAGAAGGCAGCCAAGGCCGACCCCAACAAGGGCAAGGCTGCAACGGCTGATGATGGCACCGTGAAGAAGAAGGACGAGGACCCGCTCGGCCTGAAGCTGGCGGCCACGACCACTCCTCTGGCCGAGGCGACCAAGTTCATCGAGCCAGTGCTGCAGTTCAGCCCCAAGAACATTGACGGCCAGCTGGCAGGCTTTGAGATCTATCTGCGGAGAGAAAAGTACCTGCTGGCGCTGCGGTGCCTCAAGGCGGCCGAGGCCCTGGACGCGAGCCACGAGGCTGTGAAGAAGCAGACGGCGGCGCTGCGTGCAGCCCTGGACAAGGTGGGCGTCGCGTCGCTGCCGGCGCAGGTGCAGGAGGTCCTGGCTGCCGAGTTTGCCTAAATCCGAGCCTGAGGCCTAGAAGGGCGCACTCTGCATCTTTAGAGACGATATCAAGTTAATAGGGGGACCATGTAGTATCAAAATAGACAGGCTAGGGCCCAGGAGGTTGTTGAATGTTGTTGTTTGATTTGCCATTACCAAAAAGGAAAGGAAAACGCGGATTTGCTGGGTTCATGCGCATTGCCTGCCAGTGGGCACACTTGCCCATTGTGGTGTTATTATGTCAATGCCAATTTGTCAATTTCACGTCGTGACGAGAAGAAAATTAAAATATAAACATTGCTTACATAGACGCTATCTAATGCGTGATGCATAGTGCGGCCGTTCATTGCTAGCCCAATATGCACCATGACGTTGGCTGCAGTCCATCACATCTAGACCCAACGCCGCAGCATCCACGGCCAAGCCCTGCCAGACGTTAAAACGCACACGATCCTGATCTGCCGATGCTCACTTGCTGGCCTTGGCTCTCAGGGACGACCCATGGAGATCGGCTTGCAGAGCGCCGGCGGTGAAGAGAGGCTGTCGAAGAAGGAAACGAGTCAGGAAGTCAGTCGGCGCAACTGACTGTCAGATAAGCAGCTGTAGAAGGTGGGCTGTGAGATCTGAGTGACATCTGAGTAAGACTCGAGTGAGATTCGAGAGAGATTCGAGAAACAGAGGTGAAACAAACGCCTCCCAACAGACCGCAGTCTACGTTCAAGTGAGAAGAAACATGCCATCGGTAACGGCGAGAACATGCCCATGTGAATCAAACAATGCACAGTATCTCTACTACCAGGCAGGATCGAGTCTTCAAGGTTACATAAGCTGCGATGGACACCGGAGACGTCCGCCTGGTTGATATCACGCTCTCCTATTGGCTTAGTCACCAAATGTGCTATGTTGCAAGTAAGGGTCATGCAGTTCATGTGACGTCCCCTCGTCTCCCTATCTCTATCATACACGTCTTGCGCTGCCTGTCTTTGGGCTGTGTATCCTTGCCGTTGCCCTGATGACGGTGTCTGCCTGTCTCGTGCGCGAGTGAATATAGCATGGCCCGTGCCTGCTTGGAGGAACCGAGTCCCCGACGATGGGTTGGCGGATGCCAGTGCGTATCCAATAAGAGCAATAAGAAGCAGATGCATAATTACCGAACTTGCCAATGCATGCGGAGTAGCTGGATTCAAAGATGTGCAGAGTGCAGATTCCGGTTGAAGCAATGTCGTCACAAATGCGGTGTCCCACAGCGGGAACGGGATGTGGGCCTATTAACAGGCAGTTGCGTCATAGGACATATCGAGCCTTGCCTTGGTTGACAGACTCAACAACGAGGATGGGGAAATCAAACGAATGGTCGAGGACGCGGTATTTACTGGGAGAAGCTAATGCATAAATCTGTATAATTCTAGTGGTGGTATCATAGAGTAGTTAATCAATCTATTGATATTATGAATATACGAAAGACGAAACAATAAAAGGCATTTAATTCAAAAGACAAAACAAGAAGACAAATCAAACAAAAAGACAAATAAAATATTGACATAGAGTATGACACAACGGCCAACGTCACCCAGCCCTCTTCGCATCCCACCTTGGCAGACGACCCTTGTTTTATATCTCGATCTCTTTGATGGTTGCGGAAGACGCCGTAGCCCAGGAAGAGCCCGAGGGACAGCCGTTGGAAGTAGACTAGTCTCAGAGCTTCTTATGCTTTATGATCGATAAAAGACGACTCGAGTGATACAGTTTCGTCGGTGTGACGATATCCTGCTTTCCCGTGTCTGTCCAGTTGTGCCTTTGTTCTTATAACAACCCGCTTCTGCCGCTTTCATCCCTCTATCCCTCCTCTTGTGCCGCTGGGCACACACATGATCCCTCGCACATGCATACAACTTGCATACAACTCACAACAGACAACCTGCACGTTCTCTTACTTACACCTTGACCTTTGCACCGGACTTGTTCGTCATTGTCACCTGGCCCATAAATACACCTATTCCCTAGCGCTTCCTTGCCGCTCACACCTCAGCTTCTATCATCCACATCGAAATATTTATACGAGATCTGGCTGTCTTCATTGTTTACCTTGCCGTTATTAAGACCGCTCTTTGATTTCTATTCATTTTTGATCGAGCATCGTTGCTTCATAATCAATATCAGTCTGCATCATGAACTACGCAAGCATGATCGAAGAGGAGCACCTCAAAGTATGTCTACGAGCCGCTTGCTTTCACTGGCCCATACTGACACTTTGTAGAAAGGCTTCATAATTGCTACACTCATCTCGACAGTGATCGGCACCTTTACGACTAGCATTGGCCTCTACGAGCGCGTCCGCGACCGACACATACAGCACAAGAAGGACACCGGCCAGGACGGCAAGATCAAGGAGCTCGAGCGCCGTGCAGATGCAGCCGACCGCGCGCGGCGGAGAGCCGAACGGGAGAAGAACGAGCATGTAAAAGGGCGGTCACGGTCGTTGGGCTGGGACGAACAAGACTTGCGCGATGAACTGGCTGCCAGCGGGCCCATGATCCGCCGCGAGTACGATCGTAACTATTCTCGCTTCGGCTCCCGGTTTGCCGAGGGCGACCAGATCGCGCAAAACGAGCTGCAGGCCCAGATCATCGAGATGCAGGCGTCTGTCATACGCCTGCTACAGGACGCCCTGGTCAACGGCACCATGCCTGACCCCGCCGCACTCTATTCGGCAGCCGGCCGTGCACGCAACGGCAGCATCCGCGCACTTAACGACCAGCACCAGCGCATGCTGGCAGCGGCACCCATCAACAATCGCGGCACAGTTTACATCCCAGGCGGCGGCAACAGCGGTACGGGACGGCGGGCTCTGCGTTCATCATCTGTGGCTTCCGCCTCGACAAGGAGCTCTCACACAGAACTCGTCGACCGGAGACGAGCAAACAGGGACTATGGCCGGGACCGGGGTCGCGAGAGGCTGATTGGGGATGATGACTATGCCGAGGACGAGGATGACAGAGACTTTCGGCGACGCGATGTGGACCGACAGCGGCGCAGCATGAGCCAAGCAACGGCTGGCACGCGCCGTGCATCCACGTTCCCGGTGCAGCTGCCAGCCAACCCGCGGGCAGCGGATGCCCTGTCGAGTGTCGTTGCCGCCCAGCCGCCGCTGTTCTGCCGGTACTCGATCCAGCTGCAGAAGGACTGGCGTCGGCCGCTGGCCCTCGGAAGCGAAGACGGCAGCAGCCACAGCGAGATGGACTTTGACGGCAACGCCGACGGCGACCTGATCTGCCCCGCGTGCATGGGCTCGTTTGCGATTGAGCACGACCGGTCGTGGAAGATGCACAAGCCTGTTGTCGTGGGTGAGGAGATCCAGCAAGTCAAGGGCACGGATGCGCGCGATGATGCAGACGGTGCCAGCAACGCGGATGGAGACAGGACGGTGGCAACGACAACGCACCGCAAGAACATTGTCGAGCTCGTGCAGGACCGGCTGTTTGTGGTGAGCAACCGCTTTATAGTCAAATGCCACCGGCCGGCGGCCTACGACGGCCTCGAGAACACACTGCTGCCGCCGAGCTATGCATGCAGCCTCTGCGACCGGTTCGACGCAGACGGCAAGGTGACCCTGTGCAGTAGCATGGCGCGGCTGGTGAACCATGTGTGTGAGAAGCACAGCGTTGGGGAGCTGCTGTCGGATCCGGACATTCGGGAGATTCGGGGGCGAGCAGAAAGGTAGCTCTTTCTTTCTTCCTTTTCTTTCTTTCGCATTCTTACGCCTCTCTTTCTTTTTACTTCTTTCTTTCTTTGATTTCTTCTTTTCTTTCTCATCTTGTTTCTGTCTTCCCAGCTTAAAGCAAGCGATGTGATGATACACGACACGTCAAGCGATAGACGATCTGTTTTACTTCTATGACGATATGATACATGATTTAGATAATATACACGATACTGCAAACTGCAACATACAACGTTTTAGCATGGATCTCGATGGACCACCCTCCAGTCTGCATCTGCATCGTGAATCCCAACAAACAAAACATGCTTGTCATCCAAGCCTGGCTGGCTCCCCTCCCCGGACGACGTTGACCCTACCCGGTACTCAGTACTATTTTTATACATCATACTCGCATACTCCAACCTCTGGCCCGGGTTGACACCAAGAGCCGCGATGCCAAAATGCCACGATGCTTCAGGGGTTGTTGTGTATTTACTCTATGGCAGTACGGAGTAGACATGGATCCCACACCAGGGGATACGGCATCTCCGGCCGCCTTGTTCGGCTTGTCTTCAACTCCTGTCTACCCTGGTCTTTTGGTTTCACTCGCACGTCTCCCCATTCTTACAAGGCTCTCGATGTCCCAGCTTGGATTTATTACCTCTCATCTTCTGCTGATCGTAATCAGCCAAAACGTCTAGAATATTCTACATACCATTCTTTCTCTGGCTTGCGCTTTGATCCATCCGTATTTATGATATTTGTTCTGATCTTGAACGAACCATTCTTCTTCTTCTTCTTTCGATTATTTACTGATCACTTTGAATATCACCGCGGGGGATTCAACGTTAGTTCCGTAATTTCCTGGCTGTCAATAGTCTGTTGAAGTAGATTAAAAGCTATTACCAACAAAAGACCGTTGCTGTGCTCGTATTCGAAATGTTGGGCGTTGCAGCGGTTGTCCAACGTCCTAGCGCTTTTTAGCTGTGTGCAATTTTGTGTTTGCAAGCCCGCTGGGCTGGTGCTGGGGATTGTGCGGAGCTGCCACGAGGAAGGCACCTGTTCCTCTCATGTAATGTAATAATTATGCCCCCGCTTCTGGCTTTTTGGCGTTTCTCGCATTTTGTTTTTCTCTACTTTTTCTTGTTCTTTTTTCTTTTCTTCTTTATTTATTTTTTCTGTCTTTTCTTCTTGAAAAAGAAAACAGTTGTTATTTCTTGCCATTTACTACCAGTCCCTCCTTCCTCGCATTACATCCATTTAACATGACAGAATCTTACTTAATCACACACAAAACCGCTCCTTCCTTTCGTAAAATATCATACACGGCGCCTTCCTCGGTTTATCATTTTGACCCAGCGGATATACAACTGGCGATCTGCTTATGCTTAGAACGGCAGCTACGCTAATTAATAGCGGGTGTCTATGCTTGATGCTTACAGCAGGCAGGGTCGCTCCTTCTCGGCACTACACGACGCGACTGCGTACCCACAGGTCCCTTTCCGCCCAGATCAGCCTAGCCGGTACCGCCATCTACCAGGCGAAACCGTTCCCATTTAGCATGCGACCACGCCAAATCAACTTACATGTATTGAGGAGAGCGCGCCGCTGTTTCTCGTGTCTCACTGGCCCGTACCTGTGACCCTGTGCTCAGTAGCGTCACACCTAGAGACAGCTTGTCACGAGTACTTTCTCCTATTGCTTATTTTGCTGTTCTCCTTTTTCCATGCCTGCCGTTTCTGTCAAAAGAACTCCCGCCGTCCTTTTGCTCCTCTGGCATCCTTTGTATCCTTTCTTCCCATCTCCTCACAGCTACTCTCAACGGCTCGTCTTTTTCGTCACTCCTCCGCCGTCATCACATTTCTACACTGTCTAGCCATTCTTTACAACTTGTATATTCCTTTTGTCGGTTCCTCTCTGCTCATCCTCCCACGCATGCCTCGGACCGGTCGGTTCCTGTCTTGAGATCACCATCCTTGTTTCTGCCTCAAATTTGGTGCTTATTCGTCCTCTTCGTCGCCAGCTCGAGCTCGACCGCTCCTCATAAACCTCCGTCTTTTCTCCGTCCACTCCTGCACTGTCGTCATCTCACGACTGCACCCTTGCATACTCTTTTTTCTCTTATTCCTCGGCATACCACCCCGTCATAGCTATACGTCATGTCGCCCTCTGAATCCCCCGCCCCGGGAGCTCCGGATCGAGCCTCCGTCTCCGAGTCCACGGCCCTCCTGGCTTCCGTAACGCCCTCTACCTCCGCCGGTACGAACCCCGAGTCATCACCTGCGCCTGCAGAGACCGCAGCCACTGCCACTGCCACCTTAAACCCCGTCCAGCCTGCGCCCGCCTCCTCTACGCCCTCACCACCCCCAACAGGGCGCACTTCGAAGCGACAGTCGCATGTCGTGTCCTTTGACAAGACGCTCGAAAACATCTTCAAGCTCGACAAGTACGATCTTGAAATCCAAGACACTGAGCTTGTTATAATTGGTATGCGCCTACCCAACGCCCCTCCTTGTGACTTCTGGCTTACGGCCTGCGATTTGTGCCGTGTGCCTCTTTGTGAAACCTCACGTTCCAAGACACGGTACCTTGTGCATTGTGGCATCTGCTGACATTACGGCGCTTTGATTAGACAAGGAGAAGCGGAAAAAGAGCCGGCGCACCTGTGTTCCATGTAGGTGTCTCTTTGCATAACTGCCGTCGTATGACGTGCTACGGCCGAGAATCGTGCCGACTAACCAAGCTTCAGCATCGAATACGTATCGCATTGCAATTCCGCTCTACAACATCCTCTGGGCGTCTGTCTCGGAAGACCTACACAACCTCGTCGTCGATTATGCCGAACCCGTCTCCAAGACCCGCCTGCAGGTCGCCAAACTCACCCTATCCATAGAAACTGGTCCCGACCGCCCAACACCCGCCGAAGCCAATGCATGGGCCGAGCTGCTGCGCACACGTGCATATGGCAAGGCACCACAGCGGAGGCGCGCCTATGTGCTGGTCAATCCGCATGCTGGCCCTGGTGGCGCCATGAAGAAGTGGGAAAACGATGCCAAGCCATTGCTCGAGGCATCGCGCATGCAGATGACCGTCGTCACTACAAAGTACTCGGGCCAGGCCGTTGAGCTGTGCACCGAGCTCGACATCGACCAGTACGACATTGTGATCCCCTGTTCTGGCGACGGCCTGCCACACGAGGTCTTCAATGGCTTAGGCAAGCGGCCCGATGCCCGCCGCGCCCTCGAGCGCATTGCTGTGGCCCACCTGCCCTGCGGCAGTGGCAATGCCATGGCCTGCAACCTCTATGGCACGCACCGTGTCAGCTTCGCCGCACTGGCTATCGTCAAGGGTGTCGTTGCTCCCTTGGACCTCGTCAGTGTGACACACGGCGAAGAGCGGTTATTGAGTTTCCTGAGTCAGGCTGTCGGCATCGTCGCCGAGGTCGATCTCGGCACAGAACATTTGCGGTGGATGGGTGGTGCACGCTTCACCTGGGGCTTCTTTGAGCGGTTGCTGGCACGCAAGGTGTACCCCTGCGACCTGGCTGTCAAGGTCGAGATTGACCACAAGGAAGGCATTAAAAAACACTACTCGAACACCCGGGAATCGGGCAAGGACAAGGATGAACAGCGGCAACGAGAGCACGAACGTGCAAAGCTTGGCTCGTCTTCAAACAGCCGATCTAGCACCACGGACAGTATTGCCGAAGAAGTCGGCGAGGCTTCTAGCAGCAGAAACGCAGAGGAGTCCACCCTTGGCCCTAGCACAGGCCTGCCAACACTCAAGTACGGCACAATCAAGGATGCCTTGCCTGAGGACTGGGAGGTCATTTCCGGCGACAAAATGGGCAATTTCTACTGTGGAAACGTAAGCTCTTCTCTCCCAGCGTTGTGCTTTGTGCATGCTCTTCGTTACTAACATTCTAGATGGCATATATGGCGCCCGACGCCAACTTTTTCTCGGCAGCTCTGATGAACGACGGTCTCATGGACCTCGTGACAGTCGACGGTGACATCTCGCCCGCCAAGTCCCTGTCCATGCTGCTGTCTGTCGAGGAGAACAAGTTCTTTGATAACCCGCTGGTGCACTACCGCAAGATCTCTGCGTTCCGGTTGTCGCCCAAAGATCAAAAGGACGGATATATCAGCATCGACGGCGAGCGCATTCCCTTTGTGCCGTTCCAGGCTGAGATCCACCAAGGCCTTGGTCGCGTTGTCGCAAAGCGTGCCGTCAATTACGAAGCACCAGGCCCGACGAACTGGGACAAGGTGACAGCGACCGATCGGTTTATGGCATAGGAGCCCGAGGCCGTAGGTGGAGACACTGCCAGCAGGAGCAGCCGTTGGCGGCACAGTTGGCGTGCAAAATGGCACCGCGTGCGCATGAAGAGGCAGCAAAAGCAGAATACGAGTGATACCCAGGAGAGCCAAACACGGGAGAGGAGACAAACAAGGTTATGCTGTTGCGTCTGTATATAAAATGAAGCGGCAAGACGTTTTCATAGCAGCGAGACAGATGCTGTCCAGTTACAAGCAGTGTTCTGTTTTTCTTGTTTTCTTACACTTTTTTGCTGTCTTGCTGTCTTGTTTTGTTGTCTTCTTGACATGTTGTCTTATTTTATTGTTTTCTTATCTAATTATCTTCATAGCAGGTTGGTTCACGCATTCGCGGTTAGCAGGAGCTCGGGTCAAGATTATATTTACATTTTATCTATTACAATGCACTATCAAGAATGACTATCAATGGCAGTCTAATCTCAAGCTTTTAGATCCTAGTCGAGATGTTTCTGCCCTACATGCCGCTGTACCATGAAACTCCAAATGCGATAAAATAATGCAACAATGCAGCAATGCAACCAAGCTCAAAAACAAAGAACAGTCCGTCTTCAGTCTAGTCGTTGAATCCGTCCCAGCTGCCGTCGTTGCTGTCGGCATCGTCATCGTCGGCCACGCCCTCGATACCGCCCGTCGTCTCTGCCGACGAAGTATTCCACGGTAGGCGCTCGTCCTCCAGCGCCTCGCGCGACCGCTGTCGCACAGCCGGGAACGTCGTCTTCGCCGCGAGCGCCTCCACCAGAACGTGCACGCGGTAGCCCAGCGTGTCCTTGCCGTTGCTATCGGCCACCTTGGACACAAACAGCTTGGCCTTCTCGGCCTCGTCGACCCAGATATCAACCACGTGGATCACCAGGCCGACTGGCAGGTGCACCGTCACTGTGAGTGGTTTTCTCGGCGCGCGGCCCTTGCGCTGGCGGGACCGTTTCCTTGGCCGCTCGTTGCCGTCATTGTCGATATCGACCATGTCGTCGCCCACCGTGTCGTCGTCATCATCATCCTCGTCGCTGCTGCTGTTTGTCGGCTCGTCGGTGCGCGCCTCGGCATCAACGTTGAAGGGCCAGTTGGTCAGGATGCTCAGACCGAGCGTCTGGGCCTCGGTCAGGTCAGAGCCCTCCTCGGCAGCGACTGCCGTGCTGTTTCCCTCCTCGTCCACGACACCTGCCATCCAGACAAACTGCGACGCAAGTACGCGACGCACGAGCAGCAGGAACTTGTCCATGCGCAGCACGTCAATGCCCGTTGTCCACTGGCGCGCCATGGTGGCCCAGAAGGCGCGCAGCCAGGCAGCAACAGAGGCGTTGGGCAGCTTAAGGGAGGCGGGGATGTCGGCAATCTCAGCGCACAACCGCTGCTGGACAGGCGCGCGGTCAGCCATCCAGAGGGCGTAAAAGAGGCCGGCCCAGAGCTTCTCAGCATCGTTGAACGTCAGCGGCGCGGCATAGGCGGCAGCGTACTTGGTGGAGAGGAAGGTCTTGAGGGTATCGAGGGCTTGTGTGCGAATCTTGCGGTCTGCGTGTGTTAGTCTTCGCCGTCTGCCAGACGACCACTTCGGTCTCCTGCACCCCCAACATCTGTGTCGCAACGTACCACTGGATGCCATGTTCTTGATGAACGGCATGTTAGGCGCTGCGGGCGCCATGTTGATAGTCTCGGGGGGAGGTACCCTGTTTATTGGAGGTATATGGCTTCGAATGTGTGAAAGGAAAAGAATCGCTCGCTCGCTCGGCTCAGAAATATCGTGGGATAGCGCTTCTGCAGTGCTGTCGTCGCAAGAGGCCGGTAGCAGTAGTGGGGATGACCTCAGAAATTATTTCTGCCAGTGCCCGTCGCTCTTTCCTTATCGTGATAAGCGAAAAGAAAAAAAAAATCAGCCCGTGACTGCGCTACCAGAAGGAGGTAAATAGTATCCACTAACTACTAATTGCGACTAGCGTGTAAACAATCTAGTGCCATTGGCTGGTTGAGCTACATCTCGACGTCACCACAGGTTTACAGTTCTGTTGTGATTTGAACTTGATGTTTCATTATTCATTTCTTTCGTTAAGAGTTTATCGGTCTTTTGCATTATAATATAGCATCTTAGGGAGGAATCAAGCAGAAAAATCATGTCTGTTTCAACTTTGTCGATGTGTAAAGGTTTGAGAATTGTTGAATGGATAGATAATTTGTTTTCCCACGTCAAATCAAGTGTTTAACATGAAAATATATACACTGTTACTCATGGAAGAAGTAAGTGTGCTTAAATTACGCAAATAACGACAAATATGTGCTTTGATTCTTATGTTTTAGAATAAATATTCCTTCTAAAATAACGCCGTTCCTTATGCAGTGTGTATGACTAGCATACTGTCTCCCGTTGTGAATAATACCCAAACTCCCTCTAGATGCTATGTATGTGACCCGACCCGGCCTGCGGATGGTGTGTTGGGCAACGATATATACATGCTAGACCAAAAGACGAGCCCTACTTGGTGGACCCCTTGTCCTCTGTAGGTATGTTAGCTTGTGCCGCGGCTATTGTATACATAGAGATAGACTTACTCTCGCCCTTGGTGATCTCATAGCCAGACCGGCCGGCGTCGGGGCCTGGGAAGAAACAGCAGCAGTCGTTTGTGAAGGCCATTGTGAGAAAATGAGGCAGTTGAAATTAGTGTGTAAAGGAAATGTTTGTAGTAGTAAGAGAATGGAAATATGTATCAAGTAAAGAATGGCAGTGATTGCGTTGTTGTATTTTGTGTGTTTGTTGAGATAATGCTTTTGGATGATGCAGGATGAGATGGATAGAGATGAATGGGTGCTCAGCGGGTTATATACAATCGTTGGATGAATCAAGCCGCTGTGCATCAAGTCTGGCACACCCATCTCAGATATCAGCAAGTTGAAGTCATCATATTTCAAGGTTTCAATGGTGCAGACTATCGGACTAGAGTTGGGGATTTAAGAGTATGTGGCGAGTATTTTGTTTCACTCCCGTCTACTCAGCTATGTCCACGAACGCATTCACTCGGTCGTGACCGATAGTCACTGCTGAAACGACGCAGAGCCAGACGAAGCACAGAACATTTCTAGAAGTCTGAGTTGTGGAGACATAAAGGGGCTATGTTAACGGAGTAAAGAAAATATGATGAAAGACGAAGACGAAAGAGTAAAGAAGAATATGATTAAAGACAAAGATGACAGACGCGTGTGGAGTGGAAGGAGATGGGACGAGATATCTAATTTTTGGGGAAGTCATAGAAGGGAAGTCATGGCACCCGTTCTATATTTTATTGTCGACACCCTGACAAGTCACAAATGGAGAAATGTTCCGACGAACACCCAGATTACACAAGGCTGTAGATGCCAACCTGGTAGATTCCAGGACGCTTGATGTAGCTGAATTGCGTATGGGCTGGAAGAGCTGAAAACTGGACCACGGAAAATACAACTATCATCCAATCTCGGCTTGGCCGTTCATGATGGTTTCCTGTGATATCAGGTGTGAAATATTACTGATCTCATGGAAACTTCACTCACAGGTAATGTGTCATAACTGACATGCTGCACATTTGGGAAGCAGTTCTTGAAACCCCACAACTACCTAAAAGCACAGTAAGATTCTTATACAGAAATATCAACACACGAAAAGGGGCTTTGTGCTACCGAGTTTCTTGATGGAGGCTTAACGATAATCGTAGAAACATAAGCATTCTTTATGTTTCGATATAGCATGCGAGCCTGAATGCTTGTGGATGTGAAAACGTAGAAGAATCGTGATAGTTGCCGAAGACACCAATTTAGACTAAGTTACGAGAAGAAAAAGAGGTGGATTGCTACTTAAAGACACAAGAGCCACAGTGGTCTGTTATAGCTAGATCTCAAGCCGGAGTGATACCAGCACGCTCCTCCTGGGTCACAGTGGCACCGCCATGCGCCTTGGACTCAGAAACACCTAGAATGTTGGCACCCTTGTCGACGTGGTTGGCTCCGCCAAAGAGAACATCGATCTCTTCGAGAGGAATCTGCTTGGTCTCTGGGACGAGGAAAAAGACGTATGCGGCGAGAACAATGTTGATAGCCATGAAGAGGAACAGGCACTTGAGGCCCGAGTCTGTGTAGTGTTAGTAGACTGCTGAAGACATGATGACGCGAGGGACCAGAGACAGAACACGCAATACTCACGAGCAAGAAAAGTAGGGAAAAACTGCTGCACGATGGTGTTGGCCACGTTCTGCATCTGCGAGCACATGCCGACGGCCTGGGCACGCACATTCATGGAAAAGACCTCGGACGTCCAGATCCAGGTCGTGGCGCCCCATGTTGGCTTATAGAAGAAAATGAAGAGGAAGAACAAGAATACAATGGCAATGCCGGCAGGCTGGGACTTGGTGCCGTTGACTGTAGGCGTAGCCAGGCCGACGACGGGAACCAGCAGCATGCAGACCCCCATGCCGACAGCACCTACAAGAAACAGCCAGCGACGACCATAACGGTCAGCAGTCCAAGTAGCATTGAGAGTAAACAAGATGCCAAAGGTGGCGTTGAGGGCGTTGATTAGGTTGATTGTCGTCGTAGACGTCCAGACCTTCTTGTAGATGGCTGTGCTGTACGAGTTGAGCGTGCCCTGGCCGGTAAGCTGCTGGCCAATGTTGAGGCCAAAGGCAAGGTAGAGCCGCTTGCGGATGGACGGGTCCTTGAACAGCGCAGAATAGCCGTGGGAGATGGCCTCGCGCTCATACTCGATGGCTTCGCGGATGATCAGAATCTCGTCCTCTACTTCCTGCTCGGTATCGCGGATGCGCTGCAGGGCCTTGCGGGCACCCTCAATGTTGCCGCTGCGCTGAATGTACCAGCGCGGCGTCTCGGGCTGGAAGGGCAGCAGCACGATAATGATCAGGGGCACTAGGATCTGGAATATGACAACCATTTTCCAGTCCCACTCGCCCAGCTTCTCGCGGTGCAGCGAGCAGGCGTAGTTAATCCAGTAGGCAATAAATGAGCCGACCGAGTAGAAGAGCTGCCAGAAGGCCATGATGACACCGCGAATCTCTGGCGGTGCCATCTCCCCAATGTACACGGGACCAGCAGTCAAAGCCATGCCCTGACCAACACCAATGAGAACACGGCCGCCGATAAAGCACCCGAGGTTGTGATAAGGAGCAAAGGTTTGCAGAAAGGTGGCAATGATCGTGATGAAGCAGCCGAGCCCCATGCCCACGCGACGCCCAAAGTAGTCGGCAACCGGGCCGCCGAAGAAGAAACCAGAGATGATGGCGCCGATGGTGTAGGCTGTACTGACAAGGCCAATAAGATAAGAGTCTGTTTTCTGCACAGTGTTAGTGTCCTTTCGTGTTTTGTAGCATCGGCTAGGCCACAGCGACGTACAGTATCGAGATCGAACCAGTTTAGCCAGTTGTCGGAGCCCTGTACCGAGTTGAAGACTGAGGCGTCATAGCCGTACAGGACCATACAGCCTGCTGCCACCATAGAGATGTACCAGTTGTACGCGCGCTTTGAGGTCACCATTGTGTCTGCACTCGTCTGATGTCTTTTTGGTGTGCAATTGGTGTATAGTCGAGTTATGTAAGCAATGTCGTGATTGCGCGACTGGTAACAGTGACAACCAGATGGCTCACGCAAAGTGCCCGACTACGAAGCTTATTTATAAGTCCATCGGCCGTTAAGAAGCTTATTTCCAAAGAGAACATAGGCACACGGAGTAATACATCGATAGGTATGGGGCAGCTCTCGCGACTCATACCCCGACAGCTCCCCAGATATAATTCATCTGATCGGAGAAAGCCCACGAATCACAAAGCGTTGCAACCCATCTCACGCCTCCCCGTTTTCCCTGTGCGGAGAGCGCTGCCTGAACGATGCTGTCTGGTACCAGCTTGTCATCTCCTCGTAGCTGTCTGACTGTCTGACTAGTCTTGGTTTAGCTCCCACCTAGCATCAACGGCTCTGTATGGAGGGTTATCTGACTATCAACGTCCGGAGTCCCAGGTGATAGGTTTTTATGTAAGAGAGAAGGCGTGAGGGTACAATTTGGAAATTATGCTGTCCTCTAGCCGTGTGGACTACAGGTCCGGGGAAACGGTCCCCATGCGGAGGCTCCGTCCGAAATGAGAACATGAGAACATGGGGAACTGAGGCGGGGTATGCATACTTTTATGTTGGAGGGTTGCGGCGAGGCCAGACCACAACACGGCAGACAAGGATTCGACTGGATGGACTGTCTATCCCACCCCTCGCATGCATGCCTCGCTTAAAATAAGGAATGGGGTAGGTCCACCAGTTCATCCACGACGGGATAGCATATCGCCGTGCATGGCCGGCAAGCCATCGCCCCAAACATGTGCAATCCTTTGCTCGACACCGGCGCCATCTCGTAGCTAAGCATTGGTGGAACGCCTGAGGGCTGGCATGCTGTCAATACTTGGTTGTACTATAATTTGACTATATCTGAGGTGTGCTGATGATGACATAAGGCCGATGTAATATAAAGAGAAAAAGCCCTGCTTACCTTTTCAATCCCATCCAGATCAATACACAGTATACGTGGTAGGCTGGGCAGGAGACAACGATACGCTTGCCTGGGCCCCGAGACCGCAAGGAATTAGTTGAGCGTTTGCGAACTGTATGCTGACAGTGTTTCCAGACAAGACATCAGTCTCAAAGCCGAAGTTAGTCAGACCACCGCCAACACTTGCAGGCGCTGTGAGCTCGACGGTCAGCGTCTTCCATTCGTTGAGAGGCGCCGTGTTGAGGTGCAGCGCGCCTTCACTGCCGATGGTTACACCATTAAGTGAAAGGGCAAGTGTCGCGTCATTTCTGATGGACAGGACCTTATAGTCGAGCGATGCAGTATAGGTGCCGGTATAGGGGAGGTTGACGTCTTGGTATATGAGCAGCGTTGAAAAGCCGGTCATGGTAGCCTTGTAGCAGGACACCCTGTCGTCACAGGGGTCGAGAATATCGAGGTTTGGGTTGTAGCCGGAGCCATAGCCGTTCCAGTCGCCGGCAGGGCTGAAGTTGGGTGTGATGAAGAGGTTGGTGCAGGCGATAGACGATGACGCAGCGGGAGATGCGGACGAGACTGATGGTGAAACGGAAGAAGATGACAAGACCGTAGAAGATAGGAGCGGAAATGGCGGAACGGAAGAAGATGACAGGACCGAAGCGGATGGAGTGGAGGAGGAGGATGACGGTGCTGTGGATGAAGCTAGCATGGAAGAGGGAGCGATCGAAACTGTGGGTGATGCCAGCGGCGACGACTGCTTGCAGCGCGAAGCCACAGTCGCGCCGACCCCGAGGAGACTGAGGATATACTGGGATCTCATCCTGGAGATATCGCGTGCGTCTTTGTCAATCACACGAATGCAGCTATGTTAGAAAAGTATCTGCGGTGATACGCAACTATATAATGAGTATTCTTCTGTTTTCTCTCTTCTAGTTTTTCGGTTCTTTCTTTTCGATTTACGGCCCCTATCATCACATCGACAGGCCAATATGGCACGCCTAACCTGATGAAGCTGTCTATTGTTTTCTATCACAAGCAGATAATAGCATTAGTTGAAAGTAAACTTCATGCGGTAGATTTACAGTTTTGCCAAGTAAACTTAAATTCAATATATAAGAGGAGCTGAGCGAATGTCGCTGGATCATTGGCTGCTGGATACGATCGCCGGGTTCCCATATTGCCAGCACAACATATGCCCACATAAGGAGATGCTCGCTCACAATTACAAATTCGTTGTAGACTACGGCACGCCTCGAACCTGGTAATTGTTATTAGCGAGGCACGATGAAAGATATCGACTTATCGCTACCAATGAGCGCTGTTGATGTTCCTGTCTTTCTTCTCTTATCGTTGCCCCTTTTCTGCGCGTATGCGCGCCTCTACCACTCGCGAACGGACCGCCTCTGATGGGGCAGAGCCGCTCGCCAAGAATAGC
This sequence comes from Ophiostoma perfectum, assembly GCA_029298845.1. Taxonomy (NCBI): domain Eukaryota; kingdom Fungi; phylum Ascomycota; class Sordariomycetes; order Ophiostomatales; family Ophiostomataceae; genus Ophiostoma; species Ophiostoma perfectum. The sequence goes on from JANSLV010000015.1 coordinate 421,041, forward strand.
GTTCGGACACGGTCGTTTAGCACTACTTTCTCTACGTAGCGGCCCGTGTTAGGTAGACGGATAGCAAGCCTTCCGTTTCTACAATGTGTATAAATACGAATGTAGTCTTTGTGCTTCCGATATCATTGTTGTAACTATTATAGCAGACGTTGATACCGAGTGCGCGTCCGCCTGTTTGTGTGAAACAATGCCAACCGCCGGCCGCAATGCTTGTCTCAATGACAGGCAACATAAAGTAAAATCACGGTACTTTTGCATGCTGGCAATGCGTTGACGTGCAGCCTGACCCACCCGACAAACTGTCGTGAAACTCATTACTGTTTACAATGCCTTGAATACAAGGAAGAGTCGGACATAGATAGACGGATACGGCTGCATGCTGCAATATACACATGGTTATATGGAGAAACATGCAGAAATGGGAGAAAATGATTTTCAATTTGTCTTTTTCTCGCGTCCAGGAACCTCATCGGCATCCTTTCGACTATTATCTAAATCGATGGGTATAATACTGTGGTAATGTTACAAAATTGCTTTAACCATGCGCTACGACATGCGCCCAGACCAAGCCTCCAGCTCCTCCTGCGCCCCTATAAAACTCCCTCCCTACTGCGCCTTGTGGATCTGCTTCAGATCGGTTTGCACGCGAATCGAGTGCAGGGGGATCTGGTCAACGCTCGTTGCGCTGTCCCGCCACGATGACACAGTGTACTTGTTGCCGTGCTGAGGACGGAGTCTCAGCTCGTCTTCAGGCGCGCCCTCGGTCGACTCGTCATCGAGGCGGTAGAACGCATCCTTCTGGATGGGCGAGTGAGAGGAATCGGAAACGCCACCAGCACTTCCGCCGACGTTGCCGTTGCCGTTGCCACGGCGCGAAGTGTTGGTGTTGAGGGCGGCGCCGTGGGAGTCGGCGGTGGCACCCTGTGCGGAAGAGCGGCCGTCGGCGTAGCTGCTGTTGAACATCTTCAGGCCCATGCTTTTGGTAAGCAGGACAAAGATGGGACGCAGAGACGGCAGGCAAACAGAGGTGATACCAGCTGACATCTCAATGGCGGTCCACGCGACGGTTGGCGCGAGGGTGTATGAGGGATCCGCATTAGAGTAGGAGAAGAGGACGCTAAAGCGGTATGCGGAAGCAGTAACGACGCTGTGAACATCAGTGTTAGCATGTACAGTCAAAACGCGTGCCAGTCGTTTTCGTTATGGGATTACTCACAAGAAACCGAGACTGAACGCGACGGTCAGACCGAGCTTGTCAGCCGTGCGAAGGTTCAGCTTCCAAATCTGCGGCAAGGGCAGGATCAGGATGGCCACATCGGTAAGAATGGTGGACGAAGCGTTGGCGATCCAGGTGCCGACCTGGTTAACACAGTGGCCGGGAATATCGGGGTACCACAGCTTCTGGACCGGGAAGCAGATGAAGATGAAGATAAAGGTGATGGTGATGCCCCAGGCAATAATGAAACTGCCGATTCCAAAGGCCATCTTCTTGAAGAAGGGAATACAGAAGATGCGGTAGTACATGAGCAGCAGCGAGATCTTGGTCCAGCAGAGGTTCCAGGCGTACAGAATCTCGGCGACCAGGAGCCACTTGGCCATCATGACAATGGCCGGCATCTTCAGTTTATCGGCGTGGATGCCCATGCCCTCATCGTACATGGCGAAGATGAAGCCGACGACAACATAGTACCAAAACTGTGCTGTTAGTTGGATTTCCAAGTTGAATGGTTGCTGCGGATTCGTTTGCTGTTTTCTATACGCGCTTTGAAGAGGCGCGTGAAGTCGTCGACGATTGGAAGTCTTACCAAAGAGAAGATGATCATGTAATCGTCCCACCACAGCGTCTGCCGGTTGAGCCGGCGGCAGACGAGACGCATAATCACAGACACAGTGGCGAGAACGGTGACCGAGGCCACGACGCCGACGGTCCATGGCTGCAAGTTGTCGGGATTGTAGCCCTTGAGGCCGGGAAGGACCGAGGCGGACGAGCCGGCCATGTTGGCTGTTTGCTGTGCTGGCGGTGTTGGAGAGGCGCCGTGGGTTGCGAAGAGAAATACCAAGCCGGCTGGCTACCGGCGAATGGTCAAAGTGGAAAACGAACACAAAAGAGAGACGAGAAAGAAATGATGGAACCAGTTCCGAATGTCAACAAGGAAGCAAAGTCGACAGCAAGGAGAATAAAAGAAGGCTGAGGAGTGATTTAAGAAAGAGTCAAGGGATCAGATACCAGGCTGGCTATATTTCTGATCGTGATCGTGATCCAGAGAGAATTCTCCTTGGAAATGGGTGCCAATGCTCGCTACCCCTGCTTGGGTTTCTGGTGTTCTGGCGTACTGTTCCGGGGGGCGAATCCTCGACAGGTCGCTGTACAGGGTATATCTCGTGCGTCAGAAAGGGGAGAACCAGACTGTGCCCATGTCAGAAGCGGCGATAATCTGCAGGGGGCTCAGTGGTTGTGATGAGTCGTCCGTCGTACGGAAGATTAGGATGGAAAAGCAGAAGGGTTGTAATGAACAATGCAACGTGCTGGGTAAACAAAGACAAGACAGATGGTAAAATGTGACAGAAAGCTAGAAAATCCTAGAAGACCCAAGACAGTCTCAGACAATCTCACAATGTCTGGTCTCGTGTGGGCTGGGTCTGTACTGATCGACAGAGCCTTTACTTCAAGCTGGTGAGACTTCTGGGATTGACTGTGGGCAACGTGAGCACTGCAATAACGACCGAGTAGAAGAACTGTGGCAAGGCAGACGCACCGGTAGCCGACAGAACAGAATTTTGCCTCTTTCTGCTGCCCTTAGCCCATTTTCTGCCTCTGCCCTCTTGCTTCCCAGTCACGCCAGTCTGTGTTCGCGCAGCAGGGATGCATAGGGGGAAGCCAGACCATAGCGTCCGCCGGCCCCAGTGTATTGCCGGCCCCAGTAGCCACCATGGCGCAAGTCTAAGCATAGAGCACTAAAAGTGAGGCAAGGGGCGGGCTGCACTAATGGAGGAAGGGGGTCGTGAATTAGCCCATAATAAAGGAGCAAGGGCGTCGAAGAGGAAAAAGTGTCGAGACACAAGAAGGACTAACGGAGGACAGGCATCACATGACCGGCCATCTCCACGGGCACGGAGTAAGCACTCGCTTGTTGGAAGGATTCCGACTGCAACCTACCCATTTATTTGCCCTCTTTGATCCCATCCATGCCACACAGTATTCATCGGCTCCTTCGATGCCGAAGTTGGACGTGTCATTTACATGTCTGCTTCACAAGGGGCCTGTTCACCTCGGCGGTGGGCACATCTGTGGTTGCGATGACCAATCATAATTCCTTCCGCGCTCCATACTGCCTATTTAGGAGACCTTCCCTCGTGCGGTATGGGACCGTTACGACTAGTTAACAAGGGCCCGGCTCAGGCGACGGCCCGCCTAGGGTTTAATACGAAGACAGAATGGTAAGATGTAGCAAGACGAAAAAGGCACATCGTAATACCAGCATGCTACGTCGATGCTGAACGGGAAAAGAAAGGAAATAAAACAATATATGCAAATCTGTCGTGCGTCGGTGGATGACATGTGTCAACCACATCCTTGCGAACATATTAGAACCCCCCGGGAGCGGATATAACCTACGAGATAGAAGGATAGTCGTCTGGCAGGCGGCATGTCGAAGCAGACCAGTCGGAGCAAACGAATGGAGACTATATGGAGCAGGAGCAATCTGTTCGCTGCTGTAGTAATTACTGACTGAAAAGCAAGAGTAGAAATACCCATAAAATGGTCTCGCTTAAAGGAGAAACGCCAAGTTGACGGTGGGTAGGTTGAAACAAAAGTTTGCACCATACTTGGCCTCCACTACGGACGGTGCCCTACTCCACCGCCGACCAAAGTAAAAGGTATTGTGCCAACTGGGCCAAGGTGCTTGACGGGACTTGGCGGACGCAGCCGAAGAGAGTTGGAGGGCTAAAATCGCAAGAGGGTTGCCCTGAAGTCTCAACTATCAGGTCGAGATAGAATGCTGACTGTGTCGATCGTGTTCTGTCGGACGGAGTATCTACGCCAGCACTTTCACCATGTGTCTTATCGGAGTATTACCAAGCTACCAGTGCACACAATAAGGGGGGGGGGGGGGGGAGGGGGGTTACACCTTTGGCTATGGTGGTGTTCCGAGGTAAGCCAAATAGACTTTGGAATCACTACCACAACACAACTCTCACCACATCTGCTTTGCATAAATAAAAAGAGAGAAGCAGAATAAGGAAAGAAAAGAATTACAAGACACTTCGCAAACATCAAGCATACACGTACTTTTACACAAACATGGCAGCTACTACGACGATCGAGGTCCCCCATCTGGGCGGTGTCAAGGCCGGCTACCGCTTGTCTGGTGATGCCGTGGACGCCACCAAGCCCACTGTGGTCCTCATCAACTCCATGTGCACCACCGTCTCGCTCTACAACGAGCAGTTTGCCAGCAAGACCCTGACCGATGCCGTCAACCTGCTGGCCATTGAGCCCCTCGGCCACGGCGCTACCAGCGCGCCTGTCGAGCATTTCACGTACTGGGACACGGCCATTGTGGCCCTCCAGGTCATGGATAAGCTCGGCGTGAAGAAGGCTTTTGCCTTGGGTACCAGCCAGGGTGGTTGGATGGTCGTTCGCATGGCTCTCCTGGCACCAGAGCGTGTAAGTCCTGATAGGATTGCTGAGATTGGATGGGGATTGGACGAGAAAGCGGCATAGGGTGACGGATCAGGGCTACTGGTGCTAACTACATAGATTCTCGGCCTGCTGCCCCTTGGTACTTCTATGGACAGCGAATCGGCTGACTCGCGCACCAAGGGTGCCTGGGACCCGAAGTCGACCCTTGGCGTCTTCTTCGAGAGCTGGTGCTCGCCTGTGCCTACTCCCGATTTCATCATTGATGACACCTGGTGCGGCGCTGTTGGCTCGCTCGGCTTCGGCGCTGCTGTGTCTGCCGAGACCATTGCCTTCTGGACCCAGACTCTCAAGTCCGTCTACGTCGGCGATGAGGGCCGCAAGAAGGTCAAGGGTGCTCTTCTGAACCTGATGGAGCGCGACAGCCTGCTGCTCCGCATCCGCGACATCAAGTGCCCCGTGTACTGGCTCCAGGGCACTGACGATGTCGTTTACGGCACCGAGCTGCCCAAGGAGCACATCCTGCTGTTCACCAGCGCAAAGGAGACCAAGCTTCGCTTCCTCGAGAAGGGTGGCCACTACCTCAACGCTACCAACCCGACCGAGGTCGAGGAGGAGATCCTGGCCATTGTCAGCAAGTACAAGGAGTAAACTGATTGTCCTGCTATGTCTCTCGGTGTATTTCATGTAACTTAGATTAGAATTAAAAATTAAGAAATGTCTTACCTTGAGATCTTAGAGGCTTGACCCTTGAGGGGCCAGACTATAAGATCGAGAGGGATAGATGTACTTTTAGCAATATGCCAGTCTCACAAGCTTGCGAATATCCAAATGGAAGCATATGTACATATATATATACACAATGAAACACCACAAGGCAACCTCTGCACCATTCACGGTTAACACTCTAACCATTCAGGGGGTATCTACTTTTCATACCTCATACCCTTAATGTTACTGTCAGACGCTTCTTATGCCACGCTAGCGAGGATAGCAGGATTCGAAAGTCTCAGCCTGATGGCACCGGCAACCGGTCCCGTACTGGGCTGAGGTGATCCACATCCTGGTCGGACGGCTAAAGGGTCATGGCACACGAGGCGACGTACCGGTATTGCACCTACCGCCAACCCTGACCGGCGCAATGGACCTAGATACGAGATGACCGAACGCAGGGTGTGTAAGACAAAACACATGCAGTATCTCTGCTCTTTGTCTTTCTCCCTTGTCTCCTTTCTGCGTCGGGATCTTAATGCTTCGTGAGAATGCTTTGCCGACCACGCGTGACGATCGCAGGGTATTGAGACATTACTGGCAGGTTTTGATTGTGAGTATGATCCCGAAACTCGTTGGACCAAGCAGAATACTGCGAACATAATAATGTTTGCTCGTCCGACCGACCTTAAAGCGGGAATGAGCAAAGCCAAGTCCAGGTTTTCATTTTACATTGCATATAGTTTCGGAGCTTATCTTGTGTCTGAGATCACGTTTAAATAATGTCTCAGCGGCAAGGCGCTCTGATAGGACCATATGAGACCTGATATAACATCATTACACATGGTCATGTTCAATGCATACATGTACGTGTTTCGTGCAAAACATATCGCAACGACACAATCGGAGCCTCTCGACATAGGAGGCATAGGACCGACACGATTGTCGGTTAAGCGTAGTAGAGGAACGTTGGAGTGCGGGGAACCATCGGCTAGCAACCCTTCTCAGAAATATAGGCAAAACGTGTCTAAAAGGATGGGCAAATGGAACCGACCAGGTTCTTGGCGAACCATACAAAGGGAAATTAACAACTAATTCATAATACGTTACTCGCCAGTAGTCATTAGATGTTGATATCTTGTTCTGGCATTGCTGCTCCAACGGATATTAAATTAATCAAAGCTGCAGACAAACCAGAGTCATGGCTGAGACAAGCACATCAGCGAGACCTTTCAAAAAGGTGTGTCACATGTAATTCCGTACTGATATCCGGGCTGAGACTCACAGCTTCCATCTCCACTCCAGGTTTTGATCGTCGGTGCTGGGCCGTCGGGTCTACTTCTGGCGGTCCTTTTGTCTAAGCACGGCATCCTCGTACATATTGTCGAGGCATCGCATGAGCTAGACCAGCAGCCGCGCGCCGCCCACTATGGGCCCCCTGCCATCCCTGAGCTCGCGCGGGCAGGCATCATTGACCTGCTGCCCGAGAGCGGTGGCATGCGCTTGAACTCCATGTCCTGGCGGCGCTTTGAGGACCACACACGTGTCGCCGGCTTCAACGGCGGCGTTCTCCGCGATGCTGGCTCTGTTGAGGCTTTTGCGACGGAGGATCTCCGCACAGCATGCCTGCCGATGCAGGACTTGGATGCTATTCTCCTGGATACCTTCTTGACCAAATACAACGGCCAGATTAGCTGGCGCCACCGTGTGACCAACGTCGGTGGCCAGGAAAATGGTTCCGAAAAGGCATGGGTGGAGGCCGAGATTCTGACCGGTGGCCTGAACATGACCAAGGCCACTGTTGCCGAGACCGTCCGGCTTGAAGCCGACTACGTTGTTGGCTGTGATGGAGCCCAGAGTATCGTCAGAAAGAGCCTGTTTGGTAACGAGTACCCGGGCAAGACGTGGGATGCCCAGATCATTGCCACCAACACATACTATGATTTTGCGGGCAAGTTTGATTTTGACGACGCCAACTTTATCATCCACCCCGAACACTTCTTTGTGCGTATACAGCATGTTTCCTTCACTCCCCTACTCCCTTTTGAATACTAACTGGCCCGCTACAGATGGCTGCGAAAATCACCAAGGACGGTCTCTACCGTGTCACCTACGGTGAGACCCCTGGCCTCACTCTAGAGCAGTACCGTGAGCGCCAGCCGTGGAAGTTTGAGATGATGCTTCCCGGTCACCCCAAGCCCGACGAGTACAAGATCGTCAACTTTTCACCGTACAGGATGCACCAGCGCTGCGCCCCCAAGTTTCGTGTCGGCCGTGTGCTGCTTGCTTCTGATGCTGCGCATCTATGCAACCCCTGGGGTGGTCTGGGCATCACGGGTGGCTTTGTTGACGTTGGAGGTCTCGTGGACTGCTTTACTGGAATCTGGGACGGTCGTGCCGACGAGTCCATCCTCGATCTCTACAGCGAGAAGCGCATCGAGAAGTACAAGACCATTATCGATGTCGTCTCGTCGGAGAACTTCCGCCGTGTATCTGATTCAGATCCAGACTCCCGTCTCTCGCGTGACGAGTGGCTGCAGCTGTGCAAAAAGGCGGAGGGTGACGTTGAGTTCACAAAGGGTCTGCTCCTGGGATCTATGGACGTCCGTTATGATTTCACGCAACATTATACGAAATGATTTACTAGCTATCGCGTTCTATATTACGCACAAATACCCCATTCTGTTCGCTTCATCAAGTTATAGGGCACTGTGGCAACCATACCTTAAAACGACTGAGTAGATGCACGGATGACTTTGTGTCATGGGCAGCGGTTATGATGACAAAGATGCCGAAAAAGAAAGGAAACCTGTGCAACGTCATACTCACTGCCATATAAAGTCAACACATGCACTTCGCTTTTGCTCGTTCGCCAAGCAGCAACATGACACGGACGTCTACTTTTTTTCCGCAGGTGCAGTAACATCACTGATCGGCCTAGCTTCATTACTGATGACAACACCCTCTTCTCCTCCCGGCTCAGGCCTGGCGGTGACTGCCTTGGGCACCTTGTCTTTGCGAATAGCCCAACCGCCGTGCCAGCCGATCCAACCAGTTTCCCGTGGGCCACGTGCAACACACGCAAGAATAGCAAAGCCCAAAAGACCGACTGGGAATTAGGTCAGTGACACGTACAAATATAGACGCTGTAGAACTGTGTGGTAAATATACTTACTGGCAAGACCGCCGCTATAACGCCATCCACCCATGGCGTACAGTCGGTTGCCAGCTGATGTACCGGTAAGCTGCCCCGTAAAGGATGCGATCATATACGCGGAGTTGACGCGGTTCTGAGATTTGGGAGCGAGGCCGTAGATGGAAGCCCGCAGTGCAATGTTTGAGCATTGGTTTCCAAAGTCGATCAAAATGGCCTGCATTACCGGGCCGGCAATGGTAAAGGTGCCGATTCCTACGCCGATGCCGACGCCAACAAGCTCGATACAGTTGCCCAGCAGCACGGCGGCAACAGGGACGATACGCTCAATGACAAAGCGCCCGTAGAAAGGACCGAAACAGATGATGACGATACCTATGAGACCAAAAAGACCAATGGCATATGACGGGTACTCATAGGGCGGTGACGCCAGTAAAAAGGACAGCGTAGTCCAGTAGCTTGTGAAAACAGCACTGAGACAAAACACGATCAAGCACGACTGCATTAAAGTCGGGTGCTTGAATAAGAGAACGAATATGCCGACGTACAATATCCGGACGTAGTGTACCAAGGTCATGAAGGCTCCTCGTTGGATTGGCTTGCCGTCAATGTCGCTATCCTCGTCTTCGATCTTGTTCTTGGTCGGGTATTCGGGCATGAAAAAATAGAGAGAGAGCAGCACGACTGCTTGTGCCCCAAAGCTGAACCAGTATATATTGCGCCACGATGTGTAGTTGGAGACTACACCCGCCAGCACGCGCGCGACCATCATGCCTAGTGACAGGCCGGACACAATTATGGCGAGTGCCGTAGCACGTCTGTGCGGTGGTGCAAGGTCGCCAACGAGTGGAAGCATCAGCTGAGGCGTGACCGTCGTGAAGCCGCATATGAACGAGAGTGTGGAAAAGGCGGTAAAGTTGTGCGTCACGCAGAGGCCGATCCAGACTATTGCCGTGAACGCAACTAGAAACAGGATGAACGGCCGGCGCGGCAGGATGTCGGCCAGCGGGCAGATCAGCAGAATGCCGCTTGCGTAGCCCGCCTGCATCAAGGTAGCGATTCGAGACGACTCTTCGAAGGAGACGTTGAAGAAGTCGGCCATCTGGTAGAGAATGGGCTGGTTGTCTATTTTGGTGTCAGGGGATTACTCTTGCTGATGGGTGAGCAGCGAGCTTACAGTAGAGATTACCGACGGTTGCGGTTGTGGCCTGTGTACTTAGTGTCAGTACGGTCACACTCCGAGCGCGGGTTTGTGATGACATACAAACGAGAATAAGAAGTTGAGTCCCATGGTGAACTCCGGAGGATTTTCGGGATCGTAACGGCAGTTTGGCGGTGTCCAGAAAATATAGTAATGCATAGTCTCCAGCACAGTGCTGACTTTCCGCTGGCTTGATGCCGCCCGCGCGAGCTCGTTCGGGTTTGTCCGAGCCCCGGCGACTGTGTTGACCGCCTCGCCGATGCCATCGCCGCCTGATGTCTCAAGGCCGCTGTCACCCCAGTCCGATGACGACGGGTCGGCCGGAACAGCCTTTTTTTCTGATGCACTCATCGTATCTTTATAGTATTGGAGCAATGGAAATTGAAGTGTTCCGAAGATCGTCGAAATTTTGAGGCAATGATGCCGAAAGTGTCAAAGCTGATCCGTAGCAGCGCCGAAAATTGCCAATGGCGTAATAGACTAAAGCAAAGTGTGGGAGTTCCCTGTCCCCGTTGCTCAACAACTACCAAGTAGATGGCAGCATTGTGCTTTCTTGTTTTGCGCCTGCTTGCTGACTTGTATCTCCTTATATCTAGATATGTTGTAGAAGAGTCGGCACGTCCATCGCACCATCAGATCCGACAGGAGAAGCAGTCATATTCCGTGACGGCACCGACAAAGAAAACAAGCACGACACCGTGCGATAGCGGATGGAATGCCTATCGCCGAGACCCGATATTGGCATCCTCCACCCGTTTTGTCCCCTGTTTGACAATCGCTTTAAGCCGTATTTGTATGGCTCTTAACCGGGCACAAGTTACCAAAGGTACACGCTAAACTGCTTCTGTCCAGTCCGTACTCATTCATTACCGGGCCACAGCAGTTATAACCAGGCCGCTCCGACAGCACAAGTAGCATATGGCCTGTAAGCATCGGCATGCGCAGCAACGACTCCGCACATATGTAGAGGTCGACATGGATCATCTGTGCTGTCCAATGTGGTTTTGGGGGGAGGGTTTGAATACAGGCTACAACATGACGAGTTCCATGACTCATGCGGGAAATCACCCACTGCAATGCATTGACGTCGATGATTGGGTGTTATTGTTAAGAATTAGTGACAACTCAGCATAGCAACAGTGAGGTCGGTCATATAGTTCACGTAGTTTTAGACTCTCATATGACTCGAATTTAACGTAGACAATTTCGATGAAATTGCTGCTATATTTACTTAAATTTGCAACAAAAGGTGCGATTTTTTTTGATTTCTTTATGTTTCTTTTGGGGCAAACAAAGTTGAATGAGTTGAATCTAGTTTTTGCCTATCAGATGAGAGTTGTCTTTGCCACTGATATGACACAGACGAAGTGAGACAGGCAGCGTATGGAACAAACACATAAGTGACAGCAAGGTGAATGAAAGAGGGACGTTTGGGGTGGCCGTCACTAGGTCGCAAAGGACCACAGAAGAGCAGAGTCGAGTTTCAGTGAGATTCTTCCAGCAACGCAACGTCGGATCCTTCCTTTGCTCTCCCTCCTAGCACTTTCTTGACGGTCATGCCCAGCTTGTTGCCGAAAAGACCCCGAGAAAGACCCTCAGTAGGCTGCTTAGCCTGTTTTTCGTCCACGGTACTAGACTGCCGCGTCAGGTCGGCAATCAGGTTCGTTGCCTTCTTCTAGAGGCGATGACCAAGATACTGCTGCTGCATGTTGGGGTGCACAACAGGACCCAGGGACAGCCAGGGACCATTGTGGAAGTAGGAGAAGGCATCATCCTGGGCACTAATGTCTACCATGAGCTCGCAGGCATCATATGGGGTTACACCAAGCCCACCAAAGACGGCTTTTATGGCAATCTGGACGGCGTGGGAGTTATTGCGCGGGTTGTTGCTATCACTGCTGTCAGGGCGGCAGGCAGACACGAGGCGGACACACATGCGGGCCCAAGCGGCCAGCTCAGCCACGTTGGTGGTGCCACCGTGCTGGCGGAACTCAATGGTGCGGGGCCGAGCGTGGCTTGCCTTTCCCTGGTGACGGAGATTATTGAAGTTGTAGTTCATGCGCTCACTGCCGATGAGTGTGGAACGGAGCGTCACGAGAACCTCCTCGATGGACTTGCAAGCCAGGAAGCGACCAACGCCGCGCCAGGCCATGCGGGGCTCAGTCAGGCAGTCCCAGCTGAGGAAATCCCGGGTCAGGATCTCCTCAATGTAGTCAACCTGGGCAGGGATCGTGCGGGCAAGAGTGCGTGGGATGTGTGTCTGTGGGCCTGTGCCGTACCCAGCGCCAAGGCGGCGATCGCCAAACCGGGCCCGGTCAAAGTGGGCCGAACCGGGTGGGTGGGGCACATTGGAGAAGTCTGGCTCGCATACATGGCCAAACGAGCTATCGTAAATGTCCGTCGTCTTGCCATCCTGGGCGGCCGCTGAAAAATAGCGGATGCTGTGGGCATACTCGCAACCGGGGCCGCGATCCACCGGATGAAAGAGATCCATGATGGGGGAAATGGCCCAGCAGAGGGCGGCCGCAGTCCGGACCCAGTGCAGAGGGAATCCGTGGTGACCATTGCCGACGTGCTATGTGTTTCAGTATCAAGATGAGGTTTGAGAGAGGAGAGGGGGCTGGCTTACGACGTGCAGGCCGCAAGTGTAGTTGACCTTGATGCGGAAGAAAGTGTGCAGCTTCTCAAAAAGACGCTGTACATCGTCGATGCCATGGATTGTGACAGCCGGCGACGAGATCTTAACTGCTAGCCACTGCTCATCCAGGGAGTTGTGGTGCACATCGTCGCGGACACTGGTATCCACGCCGACGTGGTAGAAGTTGATAAACTTTCCTATGCCTTCTGCGTTGTGGTTGGCCTCGGGGTAGTTTTCCTTCGCAAACCCGGGGTTCAGAGATGCATAGTGAGACTCTGGACGAGTGATCACAAGGACACCGAGCTCCCGCATTTTCTTTGCAATGTGGTAAATGTGCGCACGCTTGGCGGCACTAACGCCCACAGCACCGGGGGAGATGATCGAGCCGCCCACGACCTTGCGCATGTTGCCATACGGACTGCACTTGGGGTCCACGAGGAACTCCCATTCGACACCGACCGTGACCGGGCCGGTATAGTCGAGGTATGGGTCGCCGATTGGGTCGCAGTCCCAGCCTTCAACACGGGGCATGGGGATATTGACCCGGGGGCGAGGAACGCTAATATCGGGCTCGGGTAGGCCCATTGGAATACCCCGGGGCTGGTCTGGAATGTCGCAGGCTAGGCGTTCCTTCTCGTTCTCCTGCTGGAGCATTTGCGATAAAGCTGACCGTAGGCGGCCTGGAGATATCTGCTCACTCATGGTGACCTTCTAGAGCGAGCTCGGAAGGTTGGAAGTTTTCGCGAAGACGGCGTGCAGAGCACTGCATTATAGTCAAGTTGTTAGTATCAATTGGCCATTTGGTGCTATCAATATTGATGTCACATAACTTACACAAGAGTCCAGGATAGCTGAGTAAGTTGAGACGAAAGCCAAGATGGCAAAGAGGTCAACTGACAAATTATGAGATCGATGTACGTAAGCCGAGCCCCAAAACCATATACACACTATAAGGCGACCGTGCAGGCGGGAGTATCGACCTGGAAATCGAGGTTAGCATAAGAAATGGGACGTCGATAACATGGAGAGTTTAGCCTGGCATCAACAACAAGACTTACCTCGATGTAGTCAGCAGAAGAAAATGCGACGATACACGCAGGACTTGTGGTATTGTATGTCTTGAAATTAGGGGCCAGTCAGCAACAAAAAGCAGGCAAAGCAGGGCATGGCAAGTCAAGCAGCGTTATATGGATATGTTTTCACCCTGATACAGATGGAAAGCAGATTCAATGCACTAAGTATGGAATGCAAGGACAATGAATCATCGTATGCTTACTGCTGTCTGGTGGGATGTGTCCTCAGAAAAGGTGGCAATATGAGTAAGCCAAGAACAGTTCCTGTGATAAAACCAACGAGTTGTATACGCGGGATGGATGCTCAGACCACGTTTAGAATGCTAAAGTGGTAATTGTTCGTGGTCTGGAAAAGCAAATGACGAGGTGTTACCGAGTAAGGTGAGAGGACGGAGAGGATGGGGAGAACGGTTGAGTTCTTGTTGGAGTTCTTGTTGGAGTTCTTGTTGGCAAATATATCAAACGACCGACAAGAGAACCAGTGAGCATAGGAGACCGTCAAAGACCAAGGCAACCAGGTATCTCCTTTTGAATACGATAACACTCTATGTTAGCGGTACTGTTGTTGAAGCGGAAAAACTATTTGAGGCAGACGACGAGCAAAGATATACCTGACTTGGGAGTAGAGGGGATAGAGGAGGAGAAGCGAGATGAGACAAGGGAAATAAAAAAGGAGCAAGACGAAAGGAAGAAGAGATAAGAGAGAGGACGTACAAGCGGACCGATAAAGAGAGAAGAATAACTGTTTTATATATCAGAAGGGGAGTGGGCAAAAAATACTGAAGATGATGTAAGACGCTTTTGAGCCCACAAAACAAAAAGACAAGTATTGGAGCTCATAAACAACGCCTGCCTGGGAGGTGATACAGAATAAACACGGCAAGAAACCAAAACAAGCAAGCAAAGGGCTCAATGCACGGATAGGATTTACTCCGAGAAGCCCATCCCATTGCCTTTGATATGATGCCATTGGGGGGGTGGAGGCCCGAGTCCGTACTCTGTACTCTGTACTATTCAAGCGTAGCCCTGGGTCCGGTTGCGGACTGAGGGTGTACTCGACATTGAGAAGTGGAGGACAATAGAAGCAGACAGTTTGGAGTCCACGATGGACTAAAAAATATTGTTTACTATTACTAGGCCCCTTGTTTTTCGTGTTAGCCTGCTGGCTAAATTTAAGGCTTCCTCGATGCTCTCTCGCCCCCTCGCCACAGCTATTATTCTCATGCCAATGACTGCACATTTATACTAGGAGGTAGGTATTTAGTTTGAATATGTTATGTTCCTGCGTCTACTGATACTTCTGATTCATAGTGCACATTATTACAGCATTCCGGCCTTCATACGACCTCTTCATCCACCGTGTCCGACCTCTGCCTTCCTCCCATCCTCAGGCTTGCCTCCAAGGCTTGTCTCAGTACAGAACTCTTGATGCAACACTGAAAAGATGAATCCAATCCCCATCCTTGACCCCATGCTGCACATGCCGCTTGACTCGGATGTATTTGAGGCCACGGCACACCACAGACGGACTGTATTTCTCCTGGCCACGCCCGGCGGTGACAGACACGAGCTGAAAGTGATGCTGCAGACGCCACTCTGGGACTCGCTACGCATCAGCCCGTCGTTCACAATTCGTGACAGAGACCCGGATGTCAAGTTTGTGCAGCTGTTTCCTACCCAAAGACAAGACCTGCCTGACACTGCAAGCAAGACCAGTTGGTGGTATTCTGACGCACACCTTGCCTGGTTCGACAACGGATTTTTCTGCAGTCAAGTCCCCAACATTGCCGTTCTCATCCAGGCTGTCATCGACGTGGTGCTTAAGGAGAAAACGGACCATGGCATTCCCTTCGCAAACATGGTCATCGGGGGCATTGGCCAGGCCGGGGTCGTCGCCATGGGTGTCGTGCTGGCCTGCGGCGTCGAAGGGATCCGGTACATTAGCGTTGACGCCGGTGTCCCCCTCCTGACCCGGATGCAACCACTCCTTCAGTTGATCAAGGACCAGAACGCCAATTCCCAGCTTGCCATGTTCAGCCTGGCGATCTTCTTCCGTGTTAATCTAGGCCTCACGGTCCCCAATCAACACCTGGGCAATGACACTACGACCAAGATGAAGGGAGGCCTCATCTCCATGCTCTTTCACCCAAGCATCGGCACCAATCTCGACAAAGACAGCCGCATTAGTGCACAGCAGTCGCTCAAGGTCGCTGGGTACAACGTCAGACTCGGCATCGGCCAGACCCCAAGACATAGATCCTATTACGGAGACAATGTCAATACGCTTTACAATTCCATAGTCGATAGCCTCAAGTGGATGGACCTCGATGACAGCAATCTCGATCCTCTAGGCGGTGGCTAGCACCTCCTTTCCTATGTGAACCCGAGAGACCTGCACTACTGTCCCGTTGAGTTCGAAGAGGAGAAGCAGAAGCCCTTTCGTCTCTACGATGAGGAACACGAGCCGGCAGAGGAGCCTATGGAGGAGTCAGTTCAGGAGTCTGTGGAAAACGAACCAATAGAGGCACACTTCATACCCGAGGGGTCAATGGGAATGTACCTCGTGGAGGGAGACAAATTCATCCAGAAGACTTCTCTGGGCTTGATCTGCACCGCACGGGATGATTACGGCCTGGCTAAGAGCTGCGGAAGCTACAGTGACGAAGCAAATCCAATGACTCCTGTGGAATTTTCAGTCGAACGCGTGTCCGACGACGAGACGGGGAATGAGGAAGGGACCGCGGACAAAGACGAGACTGACGAAGAGGATACAGAAGTTGGAACAGACTGCGGCGGCTCCGAAGAAAATGGCAGTTCCGATGACGAGGACGGTGCGCTCAAACAGCAAAGATCCAACCAGGGTCTTGATGCCATTGAGCTACGCCGGGTCATGAACAGCGTGGGCTACCACGGAAAGCCAGAGCACTTTGAGGAGGTCGTGCGTCAGCGTGGTGACAACCGAGGCAATGAACTCCTGTGACAGATGGGCTGCAGTATAGTTGACAATGGTTGTATCTCATTCTTGTTATTGTCCACGGGCATATAGTTTCGCTAATGCTATTAATGACCAAAGCAGGTTTGTTTCATGCTCTAGGATGCCACATCAAAGCCAAAGATCAAAGAAGCACAGCTGAAAATAAAACATGGCCCTAGTGTCTCGAAAATAAAGACGTTACATATCATATATTAGAACGTATCACACACCACTGAAAACTGTCTTTAAATTGCCGTCCATCCACGATCAACCCGAATCACGGCACCGTTGACGTCCTGTCCATCTTCACCACAGAGGAATGCCACCAGGCGGGCGAGACGTCCGGTGTCTGCCGGTCCTGCAGACGTCTCATTGAGCTTCATCACAGTGCCAAACAGCTGGCCCATATTGCCAAAGTCCATGTCGTCGGTAATGGTCGTGTTCATGCTGCCGGGACAGATCACATTGCACCGGATTCCCTGCTGTGCATATGCTGCTGCCGTGCTTTTTGTAAGACCGATCATCGCCCACTTGCTTGTTGTGTAAGCAGCGCCAGCCATGCCACCCCGAGTGCCGGCCACAGATGCAATGTTGATAATGACACCAGCACCGCCGGTCTGTCCCTTGCTGATGTCGCGGCCACTCTCGGTCCGGAGAAACTCCTGGGCTGCGAGCCGGCACAGCAAAAAGGGGCCGTTTAGGTTAACATTCATGACCTTGTTCCACAGCGGGATCTCATGCTCGCCGACAGCCTGAAACTTGTCCATGATGCCAGCACAGTTGATGAGGGCGTCGACTTGCCCGAACGTTGCAATGGCCTGCGCGAATATATTTATCGCAGCTTCTTCGTCGGCAATGTTAGCCTCAACTGCAAGTGTCTGGCCAGAAAGACCAAGAGCGCCAATCTCCTGTGCGGTAGCACGAAGGTTGTCTCCTGCAATATCAACGAGTGTCACAGAGGAGCCTCGCTTCACAAACTCCGTGGCAATGGCCTTGCCGAGGCCAGCAGCCGCACCGGTAACGATGACGGACTTTGCGGTAATGGACATGGTGACGGTTGCTTGAATGGCGGAAGTGTATCTGAGAGAGATGATAGAATATGGGTAGGGACAAGAATGCACTGCAACTTGATGTCCTATGGAGCGAGACGAGGTTATATACCCATGTGGGAGGCATGGGCACGACCAAGTAGATCCCTATAATAAAGTATGTTCAAGAAAGTGTGCATCTATTTGACAAATGCGGTGTAGCTACGGGTCGTTTGATGCACGTTCTTCTGTATGTCTTGTTTTAAATAGCAGTTTAGTCTCCTCGCAGCGTATGAACGGCGTAAATAGTGTAAGTGGCAGTGATGTATTCGTACTCGGGATGGTCGTATTCGGGTTGTGAAAACAGTGTATATAGTGTATTTATAGCCGTATACCCTATTTGTACATACCTCGTACTCGTGTTCTGCTCCAATTCCAAATGAGGAAATTCTGCAAGTAACACATCACACTTCACATTGGCTCATGTTCCATCGACAACGTCAGTTTATCCCTTACAAAGACATTACTTCGAATTTGGTCAGGGATAAGCTGTGAATACCGGCTTACTGCAGACAGGCTGCAATGATGCATTGACGTCGCTTATATGAATGCTTGTTTTCAGCTTAGCTGACGACACACCCTGATCGCTAATGCGGGTGCCTGGATCTTACGAGCCTGTAGTAAGAATTATTATTATCTCCCAGCTGATTCAGACTAGTCAAGGTAGAGCCGAGTACCGAGAAGCAACACCCCGACATATTATTCACAAAGAGAACGGCCATACCAACTTGAGTCGTTACAGCCTAACTGCTGTTGTCTGCAAGATGAGCACGGGCAGTCCCCGCGCAAAAAGTAATCTGGATGATGGTTAAATCCCTACGACTGCAATGCTACTGGCTTAGGTATATTCAGTCGGATGGCTAGATACAGAACAAACCGAGACTAGATCTTTCAGACAGCACAGTTTGATATGACCACGTCGGGAGATGGTTAGAATCAAAGCAATTCGATGTACATATTTTGACTCATCAAGTACTCCACAATGAATATCATGCGACAGACTAATCATGGCATCGCCTGCGTTCTCATCAAGTCCCATACTTCTCGTGCTGCGCATGTCGAAGGAGCACACAAGTTCGAAGTAAAAAGCTCTCGGGCATCGGCCTTTTTCTAAACTGCTGGGACACACATTTGTGGAAACACATCTTCCTAACCAAGGAGAAGCAACAAATGCAACACTAACAGTTCTGTTGGCAGTCACTGCTACCACTAAAAATAGCACCGTCACAAAGTCGCCCACTGTTCCCGACCTTCCAATTTCGCAACTTACCGTCACACGGACAGACCATACCGCCACGACGACACCATGGCGGCCACATCATGACCGGCCCAGACGATACATATCTCCACCGATTTAACATCTACGAATGTGATAACAACGATACTAACAACAACAGCCACCGTGACGATCTCTTGACAGACTACTAAGGTGTCGGCCCCGCCAGAGCCAACCACGGCCAATGCCACAAGCACCGCTCTTTAGATAGACTTAGGAACACAATCTATCCATGCCTCTGTCAGTGCAGTCGGCTGTGCAGCTATTCGCATAGAAATTATCACAGTGAGCCACGGAAACATAGCCTCATTGAGTGAACACCACAGCTTGCAATGCCAAATCGTCAAGCTCTATCCTTCTGCATCAGTACACTCGATTTCACGGATCACATCTACAGTTAACCTTATACACACCGCCTTACCGGGTGACCAATATGACAGGTGAAGATGTGAATGTGGAAAGACCTAGAAGTAGTAAGTCAGGAGGATGTATCCCGTTCATAACAGACTGAAATCTATGAGATCGTTGAGATTAATGTGGAAGATGGATCTGGTATACGAAGATGCAAACGCCGTCTAATGCCAAATCAACCAATAGGCGAGGAGCGAAGATACATAAAAACATAAAAACAAAAGAGATAAAATACAAACAGCAACGAACACTGTTGAACGCATCGCTGCAAAGCCATACTCGTGGCGCTTCCAAATCTATGTCAACAGAATATCATACCCATCCTGGCTGATGCGCACGCCTTCGCCGGCCATGCCGTACTTTCGCCGCAGCAGCTCAAAGATAATCAGGCCTGCGCTTGTGCTCGGTACCTGCCGGACAGCATTCCACCAGAAGCCCCGGTACAGCCACGAGACCCGCGACCGGCCTTCAGAGGCAGCCAACCCGGCACATGTGGCCCAGGTGCGGAGGTACGCATGGTAGTAGGTCTGCATAAAGTGGAAGCGCGGCGACCGGAAGAAAGACCTCACGCCTTGGCTTCGAAGCGATGCTGTTCCGTTGCTACCAGCACGTGCTGCTGCTGCTTCACGGTCTGCCTTGGCCGCCGCATCGAGGTCCTCCAGCAAGTCCCAGTGCACAACCTGGAAGTGCGTGAGCGGGTGCAGCAAGACCTGCTGACAAAAGGAGGCACTGACACCGGCCAGAAGAAGGAAGGCCGGCTCAAGTGCGTAATGTGGTCGGATGACAACGGGCGCAGACCCGTCGGAAGTTGCTCGTGGAACAGGTGGCTTGGAAAACGAGTCCCTGCCATCATGGTGATGGTGGAGGTGGTGGTGATGTTCTGGTTTCTCAAGTTGCTTGCGCAGCCGTTTTGTTTCGTCAATCTTGCTATCGATCTTAGCCTCGAGCTCAGCCTCGGCACAGTTGACCTTGCCCTCCATCAGCTCCTGGCGCTGTTTCTGGCGTTGTGCAGCCGTCTGCTGGCGCATCTGCTGCGCAAGGATCATGGAACCGTCCATGGCACCGTAGTAATATGCCACATATCGGTAGTAGCCCTGCGCCTTGACGTACTCAAACACGGAAAAGAAAATGGCGTTGCCAAAGCTATCCTTGACAAACGACAAGCTCCAGCCCGCAAATATGCCACGCAGCCCAATCTCACGCAGCTTCGCCGCACTAAACGACCACATGCTTTGCGGGCTACCATTCCCGGGCGCGCCGCCACCCATCCCAATAGATCGGTGGTCATATCGCGCTTGGATGGCATCTAGGGGGGCTGCAACCAAGCTCTGCAGACTGCCCGCTAGGAAGCCAGCCACGAATGTCTCAGTAGGGGCAGGAGGTGGGTACACCCGTCGCCGTGCTTGGCTGCTCTCGGGATGGAGGTAGCCGAGAATCTGGAGATAGCTTGTGTATAGCACGGCAGCAACGCCGGCATTGGCCAGCAGAGGCGGCAGCACCTGGTCAGGCACCACCGACCAGCCATGCCGTTTGACAGCAAGTGTGAGCACGCCCGGTGTCGTCCGGCTCAGCCAGTTGCGAAAGTGCTGGCTCGACGAGACTGGCCCAGCATTGATACCGCCGTCAGGGCCACGGGCATACGCCAGGTAGTCAACCCGTGTGCGGAAAAAGGCCTTGACCGGAGCACGGAAGTAAAATTGCAGCGCCTGGGCCGAGATGGCTCGCACACCAGCAGCCGAGGCAGCAGTAGCTGCGTTTGTGCGCCGGTCCTTGTCTGGGATCACAGGCACGCCGTCTTCCGGAACTGCCGGAAGTATGCCGGGGTACACGCCGCCGCCATAGATGCCGTCGTTTCGGTTCCCTCCGCCGGCATTGTCCGATCCCGACCCCGCAGAAAGAGCGTCATCACGCCCCTTCATTGTCCAGCCGATGCAGCATAGCCTTCCACCCAAGTTCGGCTTATTAATCTGTACCTCGAGGTGGGTGTAGCTTATGCCCAAGGAGTTGCTGTTTTCGGGTATGAATTTCTTGCTTACAAGAAGTTGATACTGCCAGCCACGTTCGTGCAGGTATTACGTAGTAGAGCCTGTTCGGGCGGGGCAGTGGGGCAGCTGATGCCAGCTGGCAGCACTACAACTGCACATCTTGGGAGAGGCTTTGCAGGTGAGGCTACACCTGCGTTTTGATTGAGGCTATTAACGCTTGGGGCAATATATACGATGGCTATTATCGCAACTTCAGAGGCAGCGTCCCGGTGGGCGTCCCGGTGGGCCAGTTTGTCGGTGCTTTGTGTCGGTACTTCTCCCGGCCTACCCAGCATCACGTGACTTGATCAGTCGTTGTACCAGGATGTCGCATCTCGACTTATCTACGAGTAGAATCATCTGTGTTTGTCGGACCAGCCAGACTTGATCGTACGTGCTTGCTGTGTCCATTTTATTTCTTAGACATTGAGTTCCCCCCTTAATATCGTCATCACAAAAAGGCCTGGATCGAGGGGTGACTACGCGATCTCCCATTCAACTTGTATGATGGGCGTGGCAAGGTTTGAAACACGCTTGATCCACCTTTCGTCGATAGGGTCCCACTGCAATAGACCCCAGCTCGAGTGAAACGCACCAAGATACTACTGTGTGGGGTGTTAGAAGAGCACAAGAGATAGAACAGAAGGAAGACTCGGAAGACATGGCAGAATGCTTGTGATTGAGGAGGGAGACAGGGGTTTTCGTCCAGTCTTTCGATTCGCAGGCACGTGTTCGTGATAGCTGCATCGTCAAGTGGGTGGGACACTCTCGATCCCTCCGGCTAATGTCTGAGCGTGATAAGTCGTCTTTGATTCATTGATCCTCTTTGCAAAAGCGGTATCCCGGCGGGTGGAATAGGGGCAGCTCTCAGAGGGAACCTCGAGTAACGTTGTTAGTAGTTGGCCAGATCCCGCAGCTAGTGTGCTTCTTGTTGAGACTCGAGACTACGGAGTGTTAAATCGTAGATATCTCAATGTCAACATGTCGTCGTAAAGTGAAGATATATACGATCAATAGGAGATGTTGGTGATTATGTAATTTGATACTGCTAGTAATATGGCTGCTCAACAATAGGAAGGATACTCATTCGCTCCTGCCCTTTGCGCATTGAGGTGTAGTGGTAGCTCCTTCCATTTATGAGTTTACTCCTGCCAGCCAATAGATAGATATCCCCCGCCAGCTCAAACTATCGCGAGCTTCACATTCTCCCTCATTTCCTAACTCTCAGGTTGTTGTGTTTCTGCCTTCGTCGTCTCGTCTTTACTACGACTGCGTCACAGCCAATCAACACGCCAATCTAGCGCTGTCTCGCGGCACCGGGCCGCGACCTTCTTTTATTTTGCCTCTGTCAGCTAGACGCGCCAACGGAAAAGCACCCAAACACAGAAAGCATCTGAGGCCTAGCCTCTTGTTCTGTGGCCGTTTGCGACCACAACAGACCTATAGTTCAGCCTTAACAGCTATCGGGGGCCAAGGAGAGGCCGTGAAAGAGCACAACAACCGAAATAGTCACAAATAGCCAACAAGCACGAAGAACGGTGGCTGTGTAGCAAGATCCTCCAGCGCCAACTGAGGTCTGACACGGCGTCGATTTTAGGGGCGATCGACAAGTCCGCGAGAGCGCTCTCGGTGGCCAACCAAAGCCTAAGCCACGCGACAAGGCACATTTTCAGTTCCCAAGGTGTGTTGACAGTCCAGCCTAGCCGAGATTCGTGGACGGAAATACGGAAGGCAGCCATTCTCTTTGGCCTTTTCTTCGTTGTGGTTTTGGTTTTACTTAATGCTGGCAAGTGCCTCTTCTCGTGATTTGAACCTGCAAGTCCTTGAAACATAAATTGACAACCGAAGCCTGGCTTATTTATATGCAGGGCTCAACCACTCATCACAGTCGCAACGGCTCAGCCAACAAGAACGACGTCACTTTCCAATCTTGATTCACAGTGCAACATCCCTCGTCCCGCCAGGAACACCGCGTCGAGGTCAGAAAGCAATCTGAAAGGGGCGCTACCAAAAACGGGTTTTTATATGAAGCAGTTCATGCGCTTGCTACATCCAGACCACATTTTTCCTTTCTCCCCCTCGCCTGCCCTCGACTTCCGTCGCCGTGTGATTTTCTACCTACCCAGGCGACGATCTGACACGGGCCTGAGTCTTTTATCTTCTGCCTGTTCTTACTTCCTCTAATATTGCATTGCTGCCCCGCTCATCCAAGACGACCATACCCGTTCATAGGCTGTTTTCACGCCCAACTGCGCGCACGATCGCCGCGATTCTTCCCTGGGACGCCGGACATTTGTTTCTCGAACAACAATTTCCTTCGATACTCGTCTTTCTAGCAGCTAGCATCGCAGGGTAGTGTCCTCGACGAACAGGCATCTTCCCTGGACGTTAGCGACAGCTGCACGAGCATTAGGGGAAGCCCCGACGAAGAGACGGCAAAGGTTTATCAAGGCAACGGAGAAGGAGC
This sequence comes from Ophiostoma perfectum, assembly GCA_029298845.1. Taxonomy (NCBI): domain Eukaryota; kingdom Fungi; phylum Ascomycota; class Sordariomycetes; order Ophiostomatales; family Ophiostomataceae; genus Ophiostoma; species Ophiostoma perfectum. Next base: position 444,700 of record JANSLV010000015.1, read on the forward strand.
CGGAGAAGGAATAGAACAACATCGGAAGGGCCTCGAGAAATATAGAGCCGCCATATCTTGTCCTACTCGCCTTCCACGGTATTGCGATCCACGATACACTACTCCATACAGACGAAGGCCATCTTACACGACACTTTCCACTTCCTGTGGGCCACTCTGACGTATACGATAAGTACTGAACCCAGGCCAGCGGGGCAGAGGTTACAGCTCGTCGCAGCACCTTTCAGCAATTCATCTCGCTTTTCCTCGTTTGCGACAACTGTGGGCGAGATGGGCTACAGGTACTCAATCCAAGGCGGATCGGCGCCGGCCTTCCCACCACGGGAGTTCATGCAACAGCAGCAGCAGCAGCAGCGACGACAGCAACAGCAGCAGTACAATCAGTTCGATCAGTTCGACCACTACAGCCAGCACCAGCAAGATTACCTACCCCAACAGCAGAGGCATCTTCAAGTCCAGTGAGTTCATACTCTACCTCGAGTTTCTGCCCAGGCATCGCGATATATCAAGTGATATGATATAGCCTCGGGTCGTACTATGCTCGTTTGATGCTCGGAATTCTCACTTCAGCTCACGCCGGCGGCGTCTTCTCTTCTTTGTCTCTCTGTTTTTCGTCTTTCTCGTTTCGCTGTGCCCTTCCTTATCCTGGTTCTTCTTAGTCTTCTCGTCTTTTTCCTCTTCATCTCTATGCTTCTTTTCCGTCTCGTTCCAGTGGTTGCAGCCCTGTGGCTCTCCCCACAGCTGCCAGTCGCATTCTCCACCAAGCCCGCCTGCTGTAATTAATCTATCTCCCATGCTCCTCTGCTCATCTCCTCCCTATTTTGGAGGAAGCCAGACACACATGGGCGTTGCCGCATATTCCACGGCTGGCCTGGCCTCCTGATGCATATCTTTGCCTCTGTCGTATTTCTCTCTCCTGTTTTTCGTCGTCATCGAGGATTTCCACAGAGCACGAGATAGTACAAGTCACCTGTTGCTGGTTACGCAAGGCAAGCCAGCTGAATTTGGGCTGATTACTCGTACTTGTGGCATCTCAAGCCTTCTTGGCTCACTCCAGTTCATATGTTCATCTTACATCTTTGTCAATTATCTTCCCCACTCGCTACTTCTCTTACTTCTCGTCCTTGTTCTCGCGATACTCAACTTCCTCCTATTCCTTTACTGATCACCGACTGACTTTTCTCTTCTTCTTCGCATAGCGACGCTGCTCTTCCGCAAAGCAGTTCGCATCCCCCGGCCCGAGGCGCAACGCGTTTCTCTCACCGGCCAACGTCGTCCGTCTACTCACAGACAAACTCGATCGACCCAAGCTCCCACGACCAGCAGCCGACGCCGCCACAACAATATCAATACACCAACCAAGCTCAGCACGCGCCGCCTCCACCCCCGAAGCAGTACTACAACCAGCAGGAGCAGCATTTAGAGTCGAGCCACGAATACGCAGACCCGCGGACGCAGTATCTGAAATACTCCCGAGCACAGATTCAAAAGAACGCGGACGGCGTGTCTCCTGAGAGCTCACCTGAACTCTCTGCCACGGCATATCCGTAAGTCGACTGCATCTAGCGTCGTGCAAGTTCAGTCCTGCAGGGACACTCACGTCCTACCGAAACCGGCATAGTAGTTAACCCAAATGCAGATACAACAACGACTCTTTGAACCAGTACGATTCTAGCCCCTATTATCGAGAACCATCGCCATTTCACATGTCCGCGACGCAGGCTGTACAACCCATGGATTCAGCCGCTGATGGCCGGCCGCCGTCTGCGTCGCGTACCAACATCCCGTCGATGCGCCGGGAGCGGCGCCAAACACAAGATGCTGCGACTCGCACTATACGGGAATCCAAGTCAAGGGAGCGGCTGCAGCAAATGCAAGAGCGCACGAGCTCCATGTCGTCTGCCACATCTAAGCGCGGGTATAAAGGCGGCGAGGTCCGGTGGGATCCGCGGACGGGTGAACTGACAAGCTCTCAAAAGGGACGCCCAAGTCAGGTGAAGCCTATCGAGTTCGTGCGTGGCTTGGCCACAGATATTATTCCGGCCAGCCCAACCGAGTCTGTTCACAAGGACCCAGCCAGTGAGATAGCCAGCTTTGCAAGTCGCCTCCGGAAAACCAGCAAAAGCGCTGGATCGGATAGAGCGGCTCCTCCGTTGCCCGATGAGCCTCTTCCTACCTCTCTGAGGTCAGTGAGTGCTACAGTGGAACCGCTTGTACTTTCTCCAACGTCTGCAGTGGTTGTTCCTGCGCCATACGATTCCACCGACCCTGCGGCGGGGGCGTTTACATCCAACCGTCCTGCATGGAACGGTGCAAGCGGACGGACAGCCTTGGTCGCGCCAGTTCACGACACTCCGGATGTTGCACCACTCAACATCCCGCGCAGAAGCAGCAAACGTGTTGGTTCCGTCCCACAGCTGCAAAAAGCCATGAATGCCGCGAAAGCTGCTGCAAATGCTGCAAATCTTCCTTCTCCTTCCCAAAATAGTGGCAGTCTGGTTAGTCCCCCTGTAAGCCCATCTCCGCAAGGGGTTGAAACGCAGAGCCAGCAAGCAAATCCTCTTGAAGCTACTGCCGCATTGGGACAGATCTCAGCACAGACGTCCTCTACACATGCCACCAAAAAGTCGCTCGCTTCCCCTACGCCCGCTTCTCCTGCACACAGTTACCCAAGCCCTCCTTTGCAGGACCAGCAATATTCATCTCAAATACGGCGGAAGCCCACTCCCTCCCACCAGAACCTAGCCAGCTTTGATGCGAGTGATCCGTTCAACTACAACAATCGTTCAAACCCTACAGTTGCAGCATCACCTCCAGAGCTACGCCCACCTCTAAACGAACCCACCGAATGGACCCAGCCTACATCGCGATTCGGCGTTACAACCTACAACTCCACCATCCACGAGTCTGCAAACGAGTTTGACCCCAACGACGTTCCTGATATGCCTCCCATCCCAGATCCACTGCGATCTAGTCCGCCCTTTATGATCAAACGTCGGCCAACAGGTCAATTTGACGACAGTTCTGTCTCCGAGCTGAGGACATCGCCACCGCGGCAAAAGCCTGCGCCCATCATCACAAAGCCACTGCCAAGTCTAACCGACGGTGACAGCGTCATGGACCGTCGTCGTCCCCCACGTCTTGGCCACAGTCCCAAAACCCCCGGAAACGAACCAGTTATGATTAGCCTCAATACGCCGTGGATGAGCGGCGAACACACCCCAATGCGCGATAAGGCCGAGGCCCGCGACTATATGAGCAGTGGCAGTGGAGACTCTGATGCTGGGAACATGTCTCTGTACGAACAGCTGCGGAACAAGAGCCTCTTGGGTGCATCAGGCAATCGCGGTGTGGACAATTCAGACCGTGCGTCAATCGCTGGATCGATTCACAAAAACTTGCCACCAGCACCACCGGAGACGTCGGCCAAGGATCGTGTTGCTATGCTGAATGCAAAGCTCTCTGGTCTGGCCCAGCGCCGCATCAACATTGGCCGCAGTATCAAGCAGATGACGGAGCTCATGCCGACGGACAACCTCTTGGCAACACCCGACGTGCTCAGCAAGCGTGAAAGGGAAAAGCGTAAGGTTGAAGGTCTGCGCACCGACCTCGCCGAGATCCAGCGGGAAGAGTACGAGACTGGCCTCAAGCTGCACCGTGCCTACAAGCGGCTAGACAAGAACGCCGAATATGAACCGACGACACTGTGGGTGCGCCGGGTGACGGGCTAAAATGCATAGTTAAACGGCCATGTTTCGTCTTGTCTTTCTTGCACGGTTCCTAAACTCTTCATTTCCCTACTCTCTTTTTCAGATTTCTTTTGTCCAGTCTTTTTTTGATATCTTGATACTAAAACGCTTCAACCTTTTTTGTTTCTTGGGTTGTTGTTTTTAAAGTCATCTCACTGAGTCAGTTTTGTCAGTTTTGTCCTTTTGTTTTGTTAGCCAGCTCTTGTGAAACAGTCGTTCGTTTGCTTTTATATCTTTTTCATTTTCTTCTAATATAATATATCCCACACAACGCTTTCGGTTAACAGAATAATCTTGATATTATCAACTTTTAAATACTGTGTTGTCTGTATTTAAAAGGGAACTAGTATAGAATAAAATAAAATAAATACTTTTTTGTCAAGACTCTATTTTATTTTCTTATTCATTTTAGACAATTTTATTTTTGGGTGGATTTTTTAATAGTGTGATTTGATCTATTCGAGCATGGTGAGTCTTCTCTCCTCTCAATTACTCGTGATGTATTTTACTATCTAATTGGTTACATAAGCTAGATAAGGTAACCGATGAGATCAGCTGACATTCAACATATTTATATACTTTACCATTCTGCATCTTCTCAACGATGAAAACAATGATTTGATAATTACATGGTAGTATTTTAAAATGTCCTATATCTATGCTACAAAAATTCAAGACCATGCCGCTGAAAGTACAACAACAGGAGTACTCGATGTGCCCGAGAAGATAGCATGCATTTGAGGTATCATAGCTTTAAGACAACACCTAAACCCATGAATAACGGACATATGCAAGAGTTGCTATTGCGCCAACTTTACTGCCAATTAAGCCCGCCCTGACTAGGGTCTCCTTGGCCTGCACCGCCTGCACTGCCTCCCAAGCCAATGCCCATGTTGAGGAACGTGTCAATATCTCCCATTCCTTCTGTTTCCAACACATCCATGAGCTCCATTTGCTGTTCTTGTGACAAGCTGCCATGACGTTGCGGATTCAGAGGCATACCAGCACCATATCCAAATCCTTCACCAAGCTGAATACCGTCGGTCGTGGGAGGCATGCCGGGACCTCCAAAGCCGCCTGGGTTGCCATACCCAGACCCACCGACGGATGTAGGAGCACCGAAGCCAGTGAAGCTACCGGTATTGCCCTGAAGCCCGCCGAGAATACTGTGAAGTGGGTTGAGAGGATGATTTACGCCACCAAAGCCGCCGAGGCCGTAGCCCGAGAATGCAGCTGTGGGATCTGAGAGATAGCCTGTCCCGGCCCCGTTCATATTGCTAAAAGCATACGGCGAAATGAAAGGCGGCGGCGGGGAAAACCAGTCGCCCACAGCCGATGGCCCTATCGTTGATGGTGCGTTCGTTGTCGCTGTAGATGGGGCCGTAACCACCTGAGTCGGCATCGGGGGCGGTAATGATTGCTGTTCTGGGGCTGGCTGTTGCGAAGACTGTCCCCGAGGCTGGCCCCGACGCTGCTGCATACCATATGCCTGCTGTAACTGCTGTGAAGACAGAGGAGCAGAGATGGGCTGCGGAGGACTTTGGCGCTGGCTGGACTGCGCAGACTGACCGCCACCACCACCATAAGTGGACTGGGCCGACTGCATATGCGGAGTGCTCACAGGAGACTCAAACTTGATAGGCGAAGGTAGAGAGGCAGTCTGTCCGAGAGCAACGCCAATCGGCATGGGACTAACGTGCCTAACGGTTGGTGTCGGAGTTGGAGAAGATGCACTCGTAATGGTTGTGGCCGGGGACATGGTGTTGTACTGATTCGAACTTGGCGGGGAGATATACGCATCTGGAGAAGTTATCAGTGATGGCGACGGGGCAAGATTGTTGCTTGGGTACGAGGCAGGAGGAGTGTCTTCCTCCTTTATCGAGTTCTCTCCGCTGTTCATTTGAGGAGGAGCGTCTGGCGGAAAGTATGAGAAGCGGCGTCCCATGGGTTCGGTCGAGGGAGGGTTGAGGAAAATGGAACCAGACCGAAACTGCGGATGGCCTGGCCCGTCGTCGAATGCAAACGGAGGCTGTGCCTGTTGGGTAGAGGAATTGGGCGGCGCGAAACCGAAGCCAAACTGGGGTGTGTTGAAGACAGGAGCCTGTTGTAGCGCTTGCTGTTGGTATTGTTGCTGTTGCATCTGCTGTTTTCCGGAACTCCCCATGGGTGGTGCATCAGATGCAGAAGGTGAGTTCGGGTCTACCTGCGAGGGGGGCGTTTGGTAGTTTGTGTTTGGGTCACCGTACTGGGTTTCTGAGAAGACCGGACCTGACTGCTGGTCCGAGTTGGCATCGTAGCTCTGCAGACATGCTTTTGCAAAGATCGAGTACAACTGAGATGCTGCAGACGCCCCGGGCCAACGCTCACAACACTGGTCCACAATGTCAAGAGACGTGTTGATGAGCTCCTCAACTTCTTCGCGCGAGTGCTCTTTTCGAACTTCCGGATACGATACCGACCAGAGAATCGTATTCAGGGACATGTAGATTGTAAGAAGGAACACCCATGTGATGTCGATTGCGCCCTTCTTGACCTGTTGACTGCCGAGCGCCGTAACATGAGCTGAAGATTCGTAGCAGCGCAAAGCTGCCCGAGCGGAAGGCTTTGGAACTTGTGGCGACGGGCGATATACAGAGACAAGCATGGCGTGATACCGGCCGGAGAACCTGGGAAACAAGTCAGTACGATTAAAGTGACACATGCTATGAGCGCATAGATAAGGAAAGAAGAGAGCCTACCAGGGCCTGCACCATGCTGGCTGCTTCGGAGCAGTATCAAGCCAGTTCTGGATCTTTTCCTCAATCTTGCCAAACCATTCATCATTTTCGCATGATGGAGTCGGTCTCTTCTTCTCGTACAACACGCGGCGGATCTCGGCCTGGCACAGACGCATCTTGCAAAAGTGTATAGCCACGGCCTTCTTCTCGGACTCAGGTCCAGACAAAATGCCGTTTTCGGTGATGTACTCATCGTCTACATTCGCAAAAAAGTTCACGTCGATGGCGTCGGTGACTTTTGATAGACCGTTGGGACGACCCATCGTATGAGCGAGGCCGAGCTCCATTGTGGTGACAATCCAGCTGAGACGACGACGCATGTCGAGCGCAAGAGGATCGACCTGGGAGCCAGTTTCGATGGTCTTCTCATCAGCAATAGCAAGCTGTTGGCAGATGCGTGTAGCCAGGCCAACGATGTGGTAGACATTGTTGCGCGTAGGTGTGAGGAGGGAATATTGTCCAATCAAGGTCAGGCACTGGAGCGTTCTGAGATCTTTTGGCCTCACGACGTCCTCAAACATCTCCATGGCAGCAAGATAGTAACTGTCGGCAAGGCCTGCATACTGTGTGTCTAGCTTCTGAAGGCTGATCGCCATAACCATACGGACTACAAAGTTCTTGTATGGATCACTGTCGCCGTCAAAGACCTCCTTGAGGTGTGTGGTAAAAACACCTTCGTGGAGAGTTGGCGTGAAAACCTGAGCTGTATCGAGACAGTATGAGTTAGCAAACGTGACAAGAATCAGCAGACATCATCAGACCTACCGCGTGAGATAAAGACTTCCACAAGCTTGTCTACTATCGGCCGTGAAGGAAGATTCTGGGCGGGATGGGCGCTGATCATGGGATAGCTCTTCTTGCGCAAAGAACTGATACTGAAACTGGAGCCAGCTCGTCCGTTAATGCCGGCAATACTCTGCATGCGTGTTAGGCGCTCCATGCGACGTGCGTTCAGTTCGGGAATGAGTTCGGATATGCGCTGTGACTCTGTGTATCGCTTGGCCTCCTCCATGAGAAGGCGGGTCATGGCAATGCCGCTGCTTGGTCCCAGATACCGCGGTGTCTCGTCGGTGTCGCTAAGGCGCACAAAGCCACCGGGCCGGATCATATCCTCGTTGTCTTCCGGGAGATCTTCGTCTGTGAACTGTGCTAGTTCGGACTCGAGTTGGCGCACTTTCTCCTGCAGCTTGACGACATAGAAGCGGCTGATCTTGCGGCCCTTGGTGCTGTCAAAATACTCGCAGACAGAGCCGGACCGCTCGCAGGGCAAGCATCGGGGCAGTGTTGGATCACAGCGTGTTTTGCGCTGTCAAGAGTCAGTAAGTAGAAGACTAATAAGCGGCTCACTGCAGCTGCTTACCTGCCGACAACGACAGCATGCCGTCAATGTATGCGCAACCCGATTCGGTGCATCGTGCTCACCGTCGCGGCTCTGCGGATGAGTAGGGGCCGGTGGTTGCTGCCCCCTGTGCGGCTGCTGGAAGTATTGCGGCTGTGAATGGGGATGGTGTTGTTGGAGATGCGCGAGAGGGTGTGGTTGAGTTGAAGGCCGCAGGCCGCCGGGGACGAAGCCTGGGCGAAACATGCCGGACGAGTCCATGGTGCCGTCAAGCACTCGAGATGTCGCCACACTTGCCTTGGCCGCCTAAGCCTGTGCCGGAGAGCCGTCTTGATGGCAGCTGGGGGAGAGGGCGCGTAGATGGATGACAAGTCCAGAACGTAGCCGAAGAGCACCGCGAGAGTGCAATAGTGGGTTTTCGCAGATTCTGCGTGCCTCTGATCAGCTTGTCGCGGACGATGAGAGGGTGCTACAACAGCAAGGCGTCTCAGCCACCAGTGAGCGCCAGAAGAGCGATCACTTGGAGCAGCCTGGATGTGCCTGCGAATGAGCGCGCAAGGATGATGTCTCGGTTGCTTCTAGGGTTGTTGTAGGGCCTGGAAAGAGCTTGTGGGCAGCGCACAAGACAAACGGACGGAGACAAGCAGTCTGGCGACCCAGCCGTGGCCCCAACCTGGGCGTGGTGGCGGTACGGTGTCGTCAAAGCGCCTTGGGGCGGCCTCCGTTTCGTCCAAAGTCGCCGTAAGGCTGTTGCTCAGAAAACACAAGTCCGGCGGGGTTCTGCAGGCCACCATCCAGTTCCATGCATGCAGGAGCCTGTTCGCATGTGTGCCGTCGTGTGGGAGGCGTTCCTTGTCGTGAGAAGCACAAGGAGTGTTTGCAATGTGAGCGTGTACGGTTTATCTATGGAGCCGCGACTGGTACACAAATAAGATGACAGGACTCGGCAAGTCTGGCTTCGGCGTGCGGTGCGGCGGCGGCGGCTACGTCCCACGAGGCCAGGCCTGCCCCTATCGCCGCCCTATGGCCTGTCGCTCTTTCCCTCCCACGCGCAGTTTTTCCTCTTCCTGCCGTCGCCTTGGTGGACTGAGCCGCTAATTTGCCCACTAGAAACTCGGGGAAGTTGAAACAGCGAGCAGGTGGAGCTGATCCATGTAGTGGGAAAGGGCAGGCGCGACGGCGCAAATGAGGGGTATTGCTGGGCCAGAACACCGCACTGAAGCAACACTGCGAAAGTTGCACTATCCGGCTACGGCAACATAGGACATCCAGGGCATGCAAAACGGATGGAACTATATTAGGCGATGCGGACGGGACGCAGACGGGATGCAGACGTTACACATCACTGCCAGGCGTTGCTTGTTTCTACTACAGTATTCGTGCACAACTTGGTAGGGCAGTCGTGCACGATAGCTGGAAGGTGGGGTCGTCACGCAGACGGCGGTTAAGGGTCTAGGACGTTGAGGAAGTTAAGACGGAAGGAACAATGCAACTTCTGGGCAACGAAGCCGCTGTGCAGAGGAGCTCCTGCGTATTTCCACGTAGACCGATGTTGAAAAACGGAAGGAGCCCTGCATGTTACAACAGAACAGGCAGTAGTATCTTAGTATCTTAACGACGTCCTGGGCAGGCGCGACCAGTGACACACAGTGCATTGTCACCAAGCTGACGCAGCTAGCGGGTGGCGAACAGACATAGTGGAGCTATCGGACGGCTTTCGCCAAATCAAGGAAGCAGTGGCCGGTCAGCTCAGTGCATAGGGGACAGTATGGACCGTTCGCACACACTGTACTGTGTGCTGCTGTATGAGGCAGGCATTACACAGCGCATGCTAGTGCCCCTCCCTGAGGAACAAAATACACGGTTGAAACACCCAACGAGCACTATTGGGAAGATATGTATGCCAGGCGATCATATCTATTCTCCACACAGACGTCCGGCGGACTGTGATGCATCCTTACGACAACGACTTACGCGAACGACCGATCCGAGGCTGAGCCGTTTCCTAGCCGACACCACAACGACACCCGTCTTGATCCCGAAGCTTTCTTTGCTATCAATAGACCTCCCCCGCCACTGCAACCGGTTTATACCCTGAGCGGAGCCAACGGGTCGCCGTTTGCCGTCGCGATCTGCTCCCCGGCAACAAAGAGCACCTCCGGCCCGCTACAACCCCAGATCGCACTTTAAGGTGTCTGCAACTCGAGGATCTCTCAGGCATTCCGGGAAGCAACTCTACGTTCCACTCACCGGCACGTCATTTGTGGCCCACCTCCCGTCGTGTCGATCGGCCTCGACTGGCCCGGGCATATCACCGGATCTCTGACCCCAACAGCTCACTACGGCATCGGGCAAGCTCTGTTTAATATTGCAGAACAAGTCGGCTGCAGTGCAGTTCCAGAACTTGTAGCGGCGGCATATCCTAGTCGAACGGCTTCAACAGCCCCGCTCGATCAGCCTCGTTGCCTGACACAGCTAGCAACCTAACACGCATCAATATGCCCCGGTCTAGTTTCTCCGACAACCCTCTCCTCCGTGTCTCGCGGCCCGTGTCGGCATGTTCAAGATGTTAGTAGCTGCTATGTGCTCCTCGAGTATAGGTTTACACCGCGCCCCATCAACCTCACCCCAGCCAAGCTAACCATGCCATCTGTCTCTAGGTCGCGCTGCAAAAGTCAAGGTACCATATGCCAGACATCTATACCCCCGATAGCTCCTACTGACCTATACCCAAGTGCGACGGAAAACTGCCCGCTTGCACGGCGTGCGAAAAGGCTGGCCGTGAAAACGAGTGTTCTGCAGCCAACGACCAGTTTGCCCGTGGCAAGGAGCGGAGGTACGTCATGCCGTTCCAATTTGTCTGCCTCGAGACGTGTTCTAACAGCCTATAGTTACGTTGCTGCCCTCGAGCTTCGCGTTGAAAAGCTTGAGCGCCGTCTGGCGTATGCGCGCTCACGTAAAGCGTCCGTTGCATTCCATGATGGGGAGTCCAGCTTTGGCTCCCAGGGCCCTCAGCCGGATCGCAAAGACTCCCTAGCTGTCATCCGGGACGCAATCCACCGCAAAGCAGCACGGAAACGTGAAAATTCTGATGTCAACTCCCTGGTGTCTGATTTTGGTTACCTGTATGTTGCAGCGCCCCTCAGCACGGTGCAGTATTGTGACTAACTCTAGTCTGTCTAGGTCCGTGAATGCAACGACACGGGACTTTGATACGTCGGTCAACAACATGACCTTTGCAAGGCTTGTCCTGGCTGCCGCTGGAAACGTACCCTTGCCCGAGCCTTCAACACCTGCTGGCAAGCTGCCACCACGGCAGGCATCGTACCCCGTCGTCCAGTACTATCTAAGCCACATTCACACAATCTTCCCGTTCTTCTCTGAGACGTCACTCCTGGCCCTTCTCGAAGAGGTGTACCATGTGCAGCAACCTATGCCAGCCAATATTCCCCAGGCAAGGCCGAACCTGCGCAGCCAGGACTACTGGATGCTCTACATGGTTCTAGCAATTGGCTCTGCTGTCCAGAGTCGGAACCGCCACGACACATTTTACAGAAATGCAGTGGAATACGCTGCCCAAGCGATGCCCTATGCTGATCGTGCGCTCGCTCCTGGACATGTCACACAGATACAGTCGCTCCTACTCCTCACTCTTTACTCCATGCTCGACCCGGCGCACTTTGACAGTTGGCATTTGATTGGGTTCACATGCCGTGCGATAGTCGACCTTGGCTTTCACCAAGACCCTCCACAGTCTCAAAAGATGGATGCAGCTGCCTTGGATGCACGTAGACGCACCTTTTACTGCGCTTATGCTCTAGACCGGTATGCTCGAGTCCTCATTACAAAATGCAATCTTGCACATATGCTGACTTTTAACCCTTTCGCAGAGCCATCAGCATGGTACACGCTCGAGCATTCTCGTTCACCGATGACGCTATAAACGTCGCCTTCCCTTCCATGATCGGTGTTATCCAATTGCATCCACAACAAGCAGCACTCAACAGCTCACAGTCTTTGCATCCTCCTCGCTCACCCGCTGCTGCGCAGTCACCCATTTCTCCCTCATCTGCACCGGTGGCAAGCTCAGCGCTTCTTCTCTTCCAACTACGTCGCGCCCAGTCGCATTGGTACCAGACACTGTATCAGTCGGATGTGTCAGAAGAACTGAAAAACCCCACGGCGTATGTCTGGCGTATGTGCGCCGACATGCGCGAGTGGTACGATGCTCTACCACCGACGATCCCGGCTAAGATCCGTGAGATGTTCGACCTCGAACTGCAGTACAGTTACGTATACTGCATCGCACCAAGTGCTAGATCACCGTTGATGACAGCCTACGGCCGTATGCTTATGTTTGAGCATGTTATTGCGTACGTTGACCGGATGATGGCTCTAGCCAGTGGTGGGCTGAATCTCGTGTGGCACACGTACCATGATGCACTGCGTGTGTTTTTTATGGGAAGCCAGTTCGTGGCTGTACTTCGCGACACCTCGACTGCCGATGCGATCCTAGCCGGTGGTGGTTCGGTGCCCGTTCCATTGGCCATGCCAGGTGATACACCTCCGCCACCCATGCCCGTGAGGACCATTTTCCCCATTCCACCACAGGCCGCCTCGCCAAATAATCCTAATCCGTTGTCAAATGTCGACCCGGTGACTGGAACCAACATTGACCGCTCCATTGCCTGCCTCGAACGTGTCAGCTGGACGCTGAGTGCCTATGGTGCGCGGTGGGAGGATGCTGAGCGTCTGGCCACGGGCTTCAAGGCTGTCAGCCGAGGCGTCCTGGATTCGCTTTTGGCACGGAAGGCGGCTCAAGACAAGCAACAACAACAGCAGCAGATTCAACAGCCAAAGGGGGGCATGCCGACTTTGGCTTCCCAACAACATCATATGCAGCAATATAGCCAACAGAGACAAAACCCTCCAGTCTATCACGGGCTTCCTCAATATCAGACCCATCCCCAGCAGCACCAGCAGCACCAGCAGAACCAGCAGCATCAACAGCATTATCAACAAGTGCCATCTCAGCTCCAGCAGCAGCACCAACAGCAGCAGCATCAACAGTATCAACAGCAATCTCTTCAGTATCCGGCACCTCATATGCCATATCAAGCACAGCAGGCCAGACAGCCACAGGGCGCGTTGCCGCTTACTTATGTGAACACACTGCAGACACCCCCAGGGCCACCGCCTGGAAATAGGTGAATAGGCCCTGGAAAATGCATGCGCATGCCGATACGAAGATGAACCTGGAATATCTTCCTCTCACGCTGTATCTAACAGATGATTTGTCAAGGAAAGGCGCAGGTCTTGTCTTTCGAGAATGGTGCTTTTTTGACATTGCTTATCTGTTCATTATACCATAGCTTGCTATTTTTATTCTTATATCTCTCATGTATGTAACGACAAATTTTGGATGTAATTCATCCAGTCCTCGACGTGATTAGGAATTTTCTAGTTAACCAGCAAAGCTAGATCGCAAAATTTCAATTATCTATTCCTTCAGAAAAATTCAATGTCCGTATTAAAAGACTTTTTGCAAAACTATATCCACCTAGGAAAAGACATAACGTGAGTGTATAATATGAAACAGTAACAAGAAAAGTAACATGCATACACAACACCAAATAAAGGCTGTCAACAACAACATATATATAGACAAATTAGACCAGGCTAGCAGCTGTCACATATCAATGTCATCGTCCATATAGTAGGCCAGCTGCTGGCCTTTCCCACCGATGAAGTGTGTGAGTGCATCCACCCACAGCACCTCGTTGGAAAATTCACCTGGCAGACCTGGGCGGCCCTTGGGACAGGGCTGCAGCGGCTCCATCCGCACCATCACATGTTTCAACGCTGCGAGGGGTAGCATCATCACCAGAGGGCCGACGTCACCCATTTCCTCCTGCAGAAAGTACTCTACAGACTGGCAGATATTATTGGACACCGTGCGGCAGGTTGCTTCGGCATCCTTTGATGCAGCTTTCATCGCCGGAACCGACGGCGGGTGGCTGCCGATAGCCTCTGTTGAAAACTCAGCCGAGAATCCGCTGGATGAAGAGGATGGTGTGCCAGATGCCGAGGACGATGACGCTGATGGTGATGATGATGGCACGGGAGATGATGGGTTGGGAGTTGAGTTTGGGGACAAGGACCCAGCTTTCGTGGGGAATGCTGCCGCACCTGGCTCGTCGCCTTCCTTTAGCACAATGATGCGCTTGTATAGGTCCATGAGCTGGTAGTTGACGATTGCCGAGATGAGCCAGAACAGCATCATGGCCTGTCCGATCGAGAAGGCTGGAAAGTGAAACGCCACGGGGAACGGCCTGCCCCTGCCAGTGTCATCAAAGATAGGAAACTTGATCTTTGACAGCTCTGGCCAGTAGAGGGGCCCGGCGACGATAGCCTGCAAGTCCCTGAACCACCCTTGGAGACAGTTGTGAATGGCATGGTACTGCCCGATAATGTCCCAGTACCCTTGGATCGTAGTCTCGGTATCGGCATTAGACTCGGATATTTTGTCTGTCTGCTCCAGCAGGACAGGTATACAGTACATTTGATCCATGAACTTGTCTTGTGGATCCTTGGCGGAAGTGCTCCAAGGCCTGTTGATCCAGTCTGAGTCGGAGAGGAAGCTGGATTTGCGTGTCAAGAGGGCATAGATAAACTGCTGCATGCGCATGAAAACAAAGAGAGAGTGGCCCAGGGGCGAAATGTGTGCATCGGGGCCGCGCATCTTGAGCAGGGCCAGTCCGCCCATGTGATGTGAGTGGTAGCCGTCTAGCTTCCTGGACGGGCACTCGGCCACTTCGTACAATGAAAATGCAGTACACGCCGCCAACGTCTGATCAGTAAGCTGTTGCTCCGGGTCCTTGATGGCCTCGTTGAGTTGGCGTAGACCCTCTGTATACAGGCCGAGACTATGCTGAACAAGTGCCATGTTGTTGTGCTTGCGGCCAACACGGGACATGCACAATGCAGTCATGGCTTTCTCGAGGGCAGGTGAGTGGTCTAGTGAAGCCTCCGACAGGTTCATAAGCCAGTTGCGAGATCGTATTGTTTTTGTTGTTGTCTTGCAGCCCTGGATGAGGTCATTGGGCAAGTGGAAGCTGAGGAACATGGGAAACAGCTGTTCCCGCCACGCAGGCTCGGACGACACGTGCTGCATGTAGGGCGAGCCTGTGAGCGCCCAAAATTGAGGCGGGATCCCGAAGACCTCGTTTGCTGATACTGGCGTGCCGAACTCGAGCATAGCCGTGTTGGCGTTAGCCTGTAGATTACCAATGACTTGGCTTAGCGCCTCGACCGTCATGGCCCGTCCTTTAGACAGGATGAGCTGGCCATTATCTCCATCATCCTTTTGTGAGTGTTTTCCTTTGCCGTCTGCATAGATGTAACGCTTATAGCTTTGCTTGATATAGGCTTCAGGGGCTGTTGTGGACAGGTCGGTTACATCGATGGCACGAGGTGCGGAACCGGACGCCGTGGCACGGGCAGCAGCCGCAGTAGCAGAAGCCTTTGCTTCTCTCTTGGCTTTTAGATCGTCCGTAAGCAATTCGGGGTCGACGGCGAGGGCTTTGGGTGTCTTTCTGGTCCGTTTCCGCCAACGGCCTTGTGTCGTGATGGTAGCATCCTCTGTGTCTTCAATTGCATTGGCACCGAGGGTAACGTTCGAAGACATGACAAACGCCACGGGGCGCTTATATCCCGTGCATAGACGATTGGACTTCTTGCAGTTGTTGCATGCTGGTTGACCTCCGTCACACTGATTACAGAGACACGAGTTAGTGATGCCATTGGTGAGGATGTTTGCCCGAGTCTGAGATAGCGACGGCAATTAATAGGCGGAGAATAGGAGACAGACAGAGTAGATAACAAGTCAAGGCTGAAGGAAACGCATCTTGACATACCTTCACCTTCCTTTGGATGCAGGTGTTGCACCCTTTGGAACGTCCTGGAACCCCTACCATCTTGTACCTGCAGATGGGAATACCGGGTTTCCGGGGTCCTTGTAGGTGGCAAGGCTGGACACGGCGTACCAAACTGATATGCAATGACCTATGCACTCACTCTGACTGTTCTAGATCGTCTAGAAATCTAGCAGGGGCGGCTTTAGTCGGTTTCAAGCTCGTGCTTGCCGGGGCCTGGCCGTGTACCTTTACACGACAGAGCCAAGAGAAAGCGAGTCTGGCTAATAAACGAGGAGGGGGGGCGGCGGCAGGGCTCCGTTGTTTCTTATTCTCCTTCTTTATTGTGCCTTGCAGTACCCTTGCTTTAGGGCTGCGTGACTTGGATCAGTGCCACGTTGATGGGTTTAGGTGATTTCCTGCGAAGATGGAGAGAGAAGGGAAGTGGGATCCTGATTTCTGGGGTGCCTGGTGTAAGTGTATGCGTGTGCCCCGGTGCTGAGGGTGAAGCTCGATGGTGCGAGTTTTGTCGAGGCTCATAGGGCGGGCGTGTGATACACTCGGAGTGGTTGATGTCTGAGTGCAAGGCTGTGATGCCGTTACTAAGGGAAAGAGCCAAGCTCGGAGGGGGAAGGAGCGAGACAAGACTCAATATACAGCGGGCGAGTGATGCTGTGAAGGAGTTGGAGGCTTGTAGAATTCACGACTGCCTAAATCTCATCCTACTCTTGATGTGAAATAGTTGGAAATAGAACCACAAACATCATGACTCTTCCGCCGTTGGTTGTACGGACCCTTTTCGCTGATTACAGCTAAGCCACTGAACACCATCGAGCAGCTCCAACGCTTGCCGGGGAAAGAGCGAGTGAGGGATGTACTCGTACACGGCAGGGGCAAGTGGCCCTATAAGGACAAGCTAAACTGTTTCGGGTCTCATTGCGCGAGAACTGCACCACACAAGCTTTAGAGGGTGGGTCGCGGATGACAAACATGCAGCAGCGGGCTCAGCCTTGAGGCTTCCGTGGTGATGTTTCAAGGCACTTGATTCGCGAAAGGCCTAAATCCTACGCCGGCTAGAGCGATCCGGGCGTCTGGTTCCCACTAAGCTTACGCCTACAGTTCCCCCAACTTTCATCCGTCTTATGTTCCACGGCAATGATACAACGGAAGAAACGTGGAGAGGAGTCGTCGGTAGCAGCTTATGGCTGTGCTTGCATACGCAGCTCAGCCACCTGTTCTTGTACTCCGTAGTTCAACGACATCCCTATCTACCTGTTGTTGTAAATGCATAATCTCATCGTCTCAAAGCGCATCGATGATGACGACACGCACACCAAGAGGTTGCCGACGATAGCTTCCGCCTTTGACTTCGTGATGAGGCGCCTGACTTCACGTCGATGTGACTTCACGTCGACGTTGAGAGTGTATCAAGCACCGCCACCGTGCAACATATCTCTTCCGCGGGCATTTGTCGGTGAATCACAGCCAGGGGCGGCGCTCGGTGTCATATTCAACCTTTGCCCAAATTCCCTATCTGTCGACGACGGTTTTGTCGACAGTCGACGAACAGAGTTTTTCGCCTGTCATATATCCCGGTCATCACCCACATCAACATCTATTTTCTGGTCTAGGATTCATCTACAGTCGAAACTGTACTGGTTAGCAAGAGACGCAGGTCATAGGACATTGACGTTCAAGTCTCCGCATACTTATTGGCATCCTTCTCAACTGTCTTCTATCCACGACCAACTAGGCTGATAGACTGCAATTGTAGCTACAACTCTGGCTGCTCGTCACTTTCTTCACCAGGCATGAATCACGTATTGCATTCATGTTTGCTGCCGTCGGCCGGCACTATGCATAGGGCAGAATAGCAGCCCCGCCCCCATATTCCTAGCTCAAGTACGTGTGACTCTCTAATTCATATAGCTACGAAAAGTGTCAAGTCACTTCACACTCAGGTCACACCCAAGCCTGGTCGGCAGTGAATGCAAGTCGTACCTGGCAGTTATCAGATGCATGCACTGCAGCATCCTACGCAAAACAGTCTGGCCGTCCACAGACCCCAACTCAGGCTGATGACTGTACGGCATCGTGTAGTTACTGTGTTATAGACCGCCGTGGATGGATGAAAGGGGTTAAATTCACTCTCATAATATCGGGGCGGGCTTTGATCGCGTTGATGAACTTCACTTTACCATTTAGCATCCTTGGAAGGCATTCCAGAGGTATATAACTCTCACATCCTCGTTGCTCTGACTTGACTGGCTGTCTAATTGTGGAAGGTTTGAACACTTAACAACCCAGGCAATCAACAACCAACAAAACTCTTTATTTTGAATGCTGTCTGGTTTGTCTTTTTCTAAGTCTAACGATGGCTGCTCCGCCAAAGGAGTTTGAATTCCCCTTTGTGGAAAATTACGATGTGCAAGACGCTTCTTTCTTCAGGCAAGGTAAAGAGCTGCCGACGCCAGACGAGGTGCGCGCAAGGGCAGCAGGCTACAAACCTAGGGGGAAACTTTTGCTGCGGCCCCCGCTGCTGCACTACCGTAACCTCGGACTTGCTGTCAAGTTCGGAAACCATGTATCCATTGCTGAAGCACACTGCCTCATGTTCCTGAGGAAGCATGCTCCTACGGTACCCGTGCCCGAGCTGTTTGGGTGGCGGCGGGACAAGCGGCAGACGTTCATCTACATGAAGTACGTTGACGGGTTTACCGCAAGCAGGTTTGCCGGCGTACTGTATAATCCAGCTGTCGAAAGGCCACTGAACGCGATTCACGTACAAGTCCTGGCAGTCATCGAAGCCCTAAAACGCATTCCGCAGTCGCTTGTCACTCCGGTGCCGTTTGTTGGTGAGTCGAGATCCCGATGGATCTAATGTTTCAAGGGCCTTGTCAGTGTTTGCTCACAGCCAGGCCATGTCAATGGGACCCATCTTCAGGATTGGGCCATTATCAACAGTGCTACACCAGTATCCGAAGCTGGGCCTTTCCCGGGTGTGGCGGCTTTTCATGACTGGTTCGCATACAAGTATGGCCGGCCGTCGAGCTGCGACCTGCCGGCGGAGATGTACGAGCAGTATCGGTCCCTGCTACCCGATGACAGTACTGTTACCCTAGCCCATGGCGGCCTGACACTAGACAATCTGATAGTGTCTCAGCCTGTGCCCGGTGGAACTGTGACGCTGCAAGCTGTGGTGGATTGGAGCCAGGCGGGCTGGTACCCTTCGCACTGGGACAACTACAAACTCATATATGCGAATAATGATGCAAAGGATGCTGGAGTGGCTGATCCTCAGGGAGTTGTGGATGCATACACCTTTTTTACTCTCAATGCATCTACATAGGGTGTGAGAATAGCGTTGTTGTTTCTGTCTTTTCTTCATCAAATATGGAATTGAAAGACAGAAAGGAGGTGAAAAAGAATCAAGGAGAAATAAGATAGACAAAATAACAAGAAAGAGCCGGTAGCTAGATCAATTACTGCACCAAGCACACAGAACACCCCAAAAAAAGCCAAGACAAATTGTGACAGGAGCATATCCAAACGTCTGTATCGGCATCTGTCCGGGCGCCTGATCGAACACCCCCACCGAACAGCCGATACAGGACGCTCGATCTAGATACGACCGATGGATTGGTGGGGGTCAGCCGTACACTACGCACGATCTACTGTGGAACGAAGCTCATAGAACTTTAAGAACCGGCCTAGGACGACAGGCTAGCGGCCCAACGCACAGGACAAGACACGCCGGCGCATTGCGTTGATCCTGTTTTCTTATCTGCTGGTGCTGGAAGGTCCGGAGACGGGGGCAACACGACTGTCTATTCGTTGCGTCTTAGTTTCTATCTCCGTAACGTCCCCCGACTTCCCCGTATCTTTTATCCTACAGGATGATGCCAGACTCCTATCTGGCCCGGTTGATATCCTTCCCCTTATGGACCGATTTGGCTGCTTTCATATGCCCCCTTCGTTCTACATGGCGTCGAGTCGACAATGTCTAGACATTCCAGAATGTGTTCACCACGACAATTGCAAGTAGCACAAACACAGACATTGTCAGGCATAACATAGGCTTGATGCAGTACACATTCGACTGCAGCGGTCTTCGGCCCTCGTTGTCGAGCTGTTCAGTGTCGTCTCGGTGCAGTGAAGCCCCAGCTAGTTAATATAATAATTAATTAGTTAAACAGTTTGAAAATAAATTTAGTAGATATCCTATTACTACATTATGCTTATCTTAGGTCCATGTCGGCGTATGATGAAAAGACACAAGACGGAGCAGCAGGACTGGCCTGGGGACAAGGTGCTACGTTGCTCAGCCCAAAGTATAAATTCAAAGGACACCCCCGAGCAGAAGCTGATAGCTATCGATGAAGCTTGGTATCCAAGCCCTCCCTAATAGTTTTACTTTGAGCCATCCGCCAACATGTCTTCCGCAACCACATTAGAAGCCCCGGCCGTTGCGCCGCTGAACCCCCTCCACCCCTCTGTTGAGCCTCTGCTGGACCCCAAGGTCGTTGAGATCTACAACAAATACCAGTGTGAGTCGTCAACGTCTTCCAGGCCTGATTCAAGTTGAGACAACTAACGGGCCAGCCAACCGTCTGCGTGCGGACCAGGTCACAATAGAGGAGTTCCAGATCGACCCGCCACGCTACACATTCCCCCGTGTCCATGTTGCCGCAGCTCCCCGGACCGTGAAGAAGACGACACTGCACAAGGTGCCCGTCACGACCCCACCGGGCGAGATTGAAGTCGAGGTCTACTACCCCACGGACGACAAGGTGGCTGCCGTGCAGAGCGACAGCAGCGCACCTCTGCCTGCGTATGTCAACTTCCATGGCGGCGGCTTCGTATTGGGTGGACTGGGCGACGATATTCCCATGAACAGGCACCTCTGCCAAAACTCACCGTGCATCGTCGTCAATGTAGACTACCGCCTGTCTCCGGCGTACCCCCACCCGACACCCGTACTGGATTGCTGGGACTCTCTGGTGTGGGTGCATGCCAACGCCGTCGAGCTGGGCATTGATCCTACGCGCATCGCTGTTGGAGGTCTGTCGGCCGGTGGATGTCTAGCGGCCGCACTGGCACAGAAGATGCGGACACAAAAGGAGCTGCCACCGCTGGTTTTGCAGCTGCTGATCGTGCCGGTGCTGGATGCGCGATACATTCCCATGAAGTCGCCCGAGACGGTGGAGGAAGCCATGGCCCTAGACACACCGTATGAGAGCTATAAGACGCTTGCGTTTGCCCCCATGCTACCCATGCACCGCCTTGTGTGGTTCTACAACTACTGGCTGGGCAACGATCCGAAAGAGCACGCTGCTAATGCGGCCGACATTCTGGCTTCACCGCTCGCTGTCGCCAGTGACGACGAGTTTGTGGGCATTGCCCCGGCATCGATCCACGCCGCCGGCGTTGACCCGCTCGTGTCCGAGGCAGAGGTCTACCACGAGAAGATGCTCAAGGTGGGCGTGCCAAGTGAGTTGTTCATCTACAAGGGCATGGTGCATCCGTTTGTGCAGTGGGAGGGCGAGCTTCCCCAAGCACGGGAGATGCTCCACAACTTTGCCACGGCATTGAGTAAAGCTTTTTACAAAAAGTAGAAGTCGTTTGAATTGAACGTAATAGAATAGCTGAAGATAACACAGAACGCTGAGCACGATCATGCAACAAATAAAAGCACTTTGCAACCCCTACAAACTAGCAAGACTTGCGCGCAGACTTGCTACGACAGTGAAGGACAAAACAGGCGAGATGAGATACGAGATGGTCAGCAGCTTTGCAATGCTGGTCTCGTCGTCGGCATCAGCGTCGCTGACCTGGACAAGCGTGATAAGCTTCATGGCCGGCGGCCCAGTCGGCATCAGCATGAGCGCAAACCACAGCATTGGATCACTGCCGACGAGGTCAGTTCGCGAAGCCAACAAGTATATGGTCGCCACAGATGCGACTGGCCAGACTATGAAGCGCAGAACGAGGATGTAGATTACTGCCGGCACGGGGAGCCTCTTGGAATTCGATGGCGAGGACGACAAAGACGACAACGAAGCCGACTCCTTTCTTGTTCCGTTCATTGCCGTGTAGAGGGAGACGCCGGCGACGACGACTGGGAGCGGCACAAAGAGACTGCCGATATCGTCGAGTGATGCTGTCAGCCAGGCTGTAAATATGCCACCGTCGGCTGACGGACTGAAAAAGGCACGGTGCAGTAGAGGCGTAAGACCGACGACAGCACCGGCGAGGGCACCCAGCAGCGGCGCATTGAAAAAGTCGGCAATAAATAGTAGCCACCACCGTGTGCGCGGGCCGAGCTTGCGCCATGAAGAGCGCGGTACAACAGAGACGCGGCGGTTAAAGGTGTCGACGCTGTTCTTGGCTGAGGAGTAGGCAGACGGTGGGGGGTTGCCGAAGACGCCGTTGGGTGTGCCCGCGGATGGCTGCTTAGACTTTGACTTGTGGCGGATCGAGGGAAAGAAGGCGTTGGCCGACGATGCAAAGGGGTCGATAAACTTGACAACAGAAGCACGGAATGTCAGGGGTCTAGAGGTTCCTGGCGTGGTGTAAGGCGACAAGAGGCCAGTCGTCTCGGTTGCATTTCCGTAGCGGTAGTTTTGAGAGTGCGGCGGTGCATCAGATAGTGGATCGTAGCCACTGCTGCGCGACACGGGCCGGGATTCGTTGTGCTCTGAGGGACCGGCTGCAGGCTGGCACTCATCAAAGAGGTGGTCGGCAGTGGTACCATCGCCTTCGTCGTAGCTGTCGGCGCCGCTGGACGAGCTGGTGTCGAAAGCCCTGCTGGGTTGATTGAGATTAATAGTTGGGGTCTCGTCGGCGTCGTGAATTCCGTCGGCTTTAGCCTCGGGCTCTTCTTCTTCATCTCCGTCACCTGGCTCAGGCGCATGCTCAGTGTCGATAAGTCGCGGGCCTACGGCAAAGGTGAGGCAGCTGGAGACGGTTGAAAATACGAGAAAATAGGACTTGGCGCGCTCAATGGCCTGGCGTGTCGTCTCATCCTGGTTCACAACAAGAGCCTGCAGGATGCCGGTCTGGTCGAGAGCGCTGACGAGCAGCAGCGGGTAGCTGGTGGTGTTGTTGAACATGACGGCGACGGTGGTCCAGTCAGGCATGCCGAAGAGCAGGTGGCCGGCAATGCCGAGGACAAAAGAGATGGCATGGCAGACAATGGCCCAGACGAGCACGACGACATAGCGATGGGCCGATCCGCTGTGCAGCTCAGAGCCAATCTTCACAAACAGCAGGGCAGGCAAAAAGAGGCGCACGCAGACCTTGGAGATGGCCTTTGTGCTGTTGGCATTGAGAAGGCCAAGGCGAGCAGCTACGCCACCGTAAAAGATAACGAGGAGGACCGACAGACTGGCCTGAATGGCGGCGACAAACGACTCTACAAGGCCGGTCGAAGCCATGACAGTATGTTGTTTATTTGCTGTAAAGGATGAAGAGCAAAAACAGCAGAAGAAGAGAGAAGTTGGCGATCGCCAGGATGTGTGACGTTGGGACAAATGCTTAATCCAGTGGAGACATGGGATCTTACATGCGGAGATATGATATTAGATGAGATAACTGACAGAGACGGTATCTTTGAAAGCACGGGCCTGAGGGAAATCGCGCAGGGTCCGGGCGAGCACGAGCGATAACGAGGGGCGAATATGGGGAAGGAGATAGAGACGGAGGGGAGGATCCAGGAGGATCTAGGAGAAAAAAGAAGAGAAGAAGAAATTAAAAGAGAAGGAATCAAGAGAGAGGAAACCAAAGAGAAGAAGTGAAAATAATATAAAAATCCTACAAATAATGAAAAACGTCAGGGTTGATAATAAAGTAGCCGGATGAATAACGAATTTAGCCACGGAATGGCGAGCTGGCGAGGCCTGCGAGATTAAGGCGAGGTGGGAGAGAGACAACCAGGGTGGCTGCAGCTGGAGGAGGAGGGCAGCCGAATGAGGCAAAGCGAGCTGTGAGGCGTCAAAGGTGGCCGCAAATAGAACTGACAATGGTGTCGACGAGGTCTGTATCGTCACATCCCTCAACAAATGCCTCATGGTGGTGACGAGGTGAATACACTGGCGGTGTTGAATATTGCGTGCACGACAATAATCATGATAAGTTTATAATTCAAAATCCCAATAGGAAATCAAATAGAAACAAATAAAACCGAAAACAAAACATAACAGAATTAATAATTCAAGGGGATATCTACTTTCAGTTTTTCAAGTAAATAACGTTAGTGCCTGCCACAGCAAACAAGACATCAACTTTTTTTCAGAGAGATGAACCACAGACGTCAAACAATCATTGATATGTGTCAAGCGGCTTCTGTGCATAGACGCAGATGCTGTATGGGTCAGTGCCTGGTCTGAAAGTAGGAGTGGGAAGGGCACCTATATTGGAACATATCCATGATGTGCTTTGTTCTTGAGATCGGCGCGCACTTGCACAAGGAACAGCTCGACATCCTCCTGGGACCAGCCCCAGACCTTGGTGCAGATGAACATGGTGATGCCCTGGGCCGCCTCGAGCAGGTTGATCATCATCATGGCCCCGCGGATCTTCTGCTCGTCGCCGCGGGCCATCGTATTGACAGGCACAGCAAACTTCTTCACCGTCACGTTGACAAAGCCTGCGTCGGTCACCAGCTGTTCGAGCCAGAGCGGCACCATAGGGTCTGGGCAGCCCATGCGCTTGATGCCGTCGAGCAACAGATGATGCCACCGGGGAATCACCGTATTGTTTAGAGAGCCATCGGCGGACTCGATCTTCATGAGCGTCTCCATAATCTCGACATAGCCGCCGGGCCTGAGGTTGTCGTAGATACGCTTGAGTGCCGTCTTGGGGTCTTTGAGCGACGGTAGGATGTAGCGGCCGTGGATGTAGTCAAAGGGCTCGTTGTAGACCCAGTCATCGTCGACGTCGTCGACTTCAAAGTGCAGGTTTGGCGGCACAAAGGGTGGTTGGATGGGGCTTAGGTCGGTGCCGAGGACGTCTGCTTCGGGGTGCTTCTCGGCTGCTTCGTTAGCTTAGCTGCATAACACAACAAGCAGCTGGGGAGGAGACAGAAGACCTACCAAACTCGACGGCCCAGATACCGGTGCCGGTGCCAATATCGAGCGCGCGGTGAACTTGACCGAGGGGTGCTAAGTGGAGCTGTCCGTCAAGCAGCCTTAGAGCGATTTGGTGTTGAAGATCTGCTTGTTAGCTGCGTGGGGCGATGCATAGCAGGCAGGAGGGCTCCTACCTAGTCGATTTTGTTCTTGCTATGCGGGTTAGTAGACACTTCATGGCACAGAGAGACTGAGAGAGGAGACGAACCTCGTCGTTGGGCAACATATATTCTAAAGGTTGGAGGTTAGCATGGACGCCTACAGACAAAAGACTTATAAGAGGGTGTGTTGGCTACCTACTGCCTTCCTTGTACCGGTGGTACGTTCTGCCAAACTCTTCGATAAACTCATAGACACTCGAAGAGGCTGAGTACGTCGAACGCCTGTCTGTTAGTGCCGCAGTCGTCGTGGTATTCGGTATTTGCTAGTGGACGTACATTGACTGGCCATCCATGTATTCAGAAAATATGTCATCGTCGTTGGAATCGATCTAAAGGTTAGCCCGGGCCAAGACGTGGCATCCATGCAGCTGGTCGACAAATGGCTTACACTCAATCCAGTGGAGAAAGCACCCATAGACTGTGCATCAGAGTCTGGTAAGCTTGCGGCCTTGCCTTGGTACATGGGACTCGCTGTTTGATGCACGGGCGGTGTTTGGTGTTGTGGTTGTTGTAGTTGTTGTGGCTCGTTGACTGCCGTGACATCGACTGGGGCGAGACCGGTAGTTGGTTCCATCTCGTCGTAGATAATATAACTGTAGTTACTGGACAAACACAGCTTCTTGAATGAGGAGCTGAGCCGAATGGAGGTCGACAGGTAGAAATTCAAAGCAGGGTGAGATGGCGGGGATAGAGGCCAAAGGATAGGTGTCCGATAGACGAAGTCGATCTCGGTTACCAACCAGGCGAAAAGAAGATACAGTAGACGAACAGATAAACAGTAAGACAACGGAAAGGAGACGAGACGACATGAAAAACAAGCAAGGAGATTAAAAGCTTGGATAAATAGTTGGTCCGACCAAAGAGAACAGCAGCCGTGCTATGCAGGTATGGGCGGACTGGCCATACGCGAGGTGTACAATAGACTAGCTGTTGTCTATTCTCTTACAAAACGTGGGGCTAGCCGCCTTATTCTCTCGGCCACGCTGCTGATTCGTTTGCAGTCACATACGATCACTGTATCTGTATAACCCGTGCTGGTGTTGGAGATGTCAGTCATTGGAGGACGAAAGCCTTCGATGGCGGATTTGTGTAACACCACAGCCTTTAGAGCATACACTCTCTGGAATAGAAGACAGCTTCAATAATGTTACTATTATATTATGAGATGATGACACGATGAGGCGAGATCCCTGCCGCTTCAAATCTAAGATGTCAAGGAAAAAGAAAATAGACAGAACCAGGGCCACGGGATGATCATCATCGATCATCTGCCCATACGATATCAGCTTGGTGACGACGTCCCATCCCAGGCAATGGCTTGCTCCTAGCTAGTCCACAGATATCACACCAATGTTACCCCAAACATATGCTAATGCAGGCAGTATGTAGCAAAAGTACTGCTCCTATGCGTGTCTCACCTACGGCCAGTCGGCCTTCCACAGCTGTTCTCTTTAGTTTTCTTAGCATCGGAGGTACACCGAGATTTTTGTCGCTTTTGAGCTCCTGAGAACATCCCCTGGCTATGCATCTATCCTGCATATATTTGTTTTTTTCTTCATATATGATTAGAGCTTGGCTTGCAACGAGCTGAGTGATATCGTGACAAAGCAGAAACAAATAACACCTGTACCTTCTGAAACAGAGTAGTAATAGATGATCTACTATCCCCAGACAACGGTGATGGAGAAGCGTGAAACGTACAGCCGTCAGTGCCAATTCGCGAGATGATCGACTGCATTTACTGTACTTTTAAACATCCCTCAAGACGGACATAAATCTGTACGAACATTCCACTTTTTAAGGTGGGAGCTAGACCAAGCGCCCGGCTGGACAGCTAAAACCCGAATAGGAATTAATTAGCAAGGACCGTGAAAATGTAATATCAAACGACCTGTACGCCAGTTTGTGTCGTGCATTTATAACACTGGCAACAATGTTTTAGAGAAACTAGATGGATCATTATACCATTTTTGTAAGACATGATATCGCTAAGATTATTGCTCGTATGATATCTATAAGGCCTTTGCATGATCCCTGTCTGAGGGTGGGAGAGGAAAGTGCAGGAAATGTGAAGAAAATGAATGAGAACATGAGAAAGGTCTTGCGTACGCCGCATGGATAGAATTGGGAAGCAAAGCAATGGTAAATAAAGAACTTGCGCCATGGAGCCATTTGACTCTCCCCGTTTAAAGCATTAGATATTAACATAATATGTAAACTCGGAAGGAAATGGAGAAGAAAATGGAGAAAAACGACCGGCAATGCTTTTTGCGCGTGAAAAACAAAAACAAATAGTAGATACATGATGTAGACTATCGGTTGCTCAAGCTCTGTCTCACATCATCTGGGAGCAATGCGGGGATGTCGTCGTCGTCGTCCGAAGAAGAGTCGGACACGTTGTCATCGTCGCCCGGCGTCGAGGCTGGGTTGGCCGCAGAGGTTGCAGTGGTTGTGGTGGTTTCAGGGACAGCAGAAGCAGTGGTACTTCCGCGGATGACTGTAATCGAGCTGCTGGGGCCGCGCGAATCGCTTGGAACAAGGTACTTGCTGTCTAGACTAAGCACACCACCTGAATATGGATTGTATGCATTTGATGGCGTCCTGCGTTTCCGCCGGTCTCCTGTGTTGTCCATATCAAAAGACTCGTTGCGGTAGGGGGAGAGATCTTCGGTACGCACTCGCTTGGTGACGTACGCCGTGTTTCCATGTGGCTTGACCGAGATACCCATGCGTTCCTTCTCGGCGAGGATCTCCGCCTTGGTCCGGCGTTCCCGCAGTCGCACGCCGAATTTCTTCCGCACCATTGACTGCCGTGTACCGAATGAGTTCTTCAGTCCTTCGAGGCGCTGCATTCTCTCAGTTTCATTGTCAATCAGCTCAGCTTCTTGGAACCGATGGGCAAACGCCTGCTCAACACCGAGCAGCTCTGCGTTTAGCTCCTCCAGCTTCTCCTCCGATAAATGGGCGTAAGCTTCACCGAGGCCCTTGCGTGCAATAGCCGATGGTGTCTTTTGTCCCGCAACTGACTGGGGCGTTCGCACAGGTGTTTGGTGCCGAGCAGGAGTCTGCATTGCTGATTCTTGCACGGCACCGTGCTCGTGCGTCTTGGGAGCTTCGGTAGCCGATGAATACGTCTTGGCCGCTGGATTGGCCGCCACTATATGGTGGCTGGGCTGGGAATTCTGGCGAGCTGCAGTGGAGCTTGTCACCGAATATACTGGTGCAGCCGGTTGTGGTAGTGGTGCTGCTGCTGCCTGACGTGGCTGTCCCACAGTCGTGCACGCTCGAACAGATTGGTGCTGAGGATGCCGTTAGTAACGGGAATATCATTATACGGGTACAAGATAGGTACTCACATAGAGTATAGCATTGGCATCGACAAATCCCTGGCCACATTCTTGGCACGCAAATTTGAACCCTTGCTGTGGGGGTGCTCTCTGCCAACAGATACGGTTGTCAACGTGCTGTCGAAGTTAGTACGATTATACAAAAGAGCGGACTCGAACAGAGAATACATACATAATAGAACGGAACTTCTCCACTGAAAAGGCGGTTACAGCTTTTGCATTGCCTTTTTATAGCAGGCGCTACGTTGGTGGTTGCCGGCGCCGTGGGGACTGCCGCGGTTGGCGCCGCTGCTGAGGGGGCTGTACTGGTTTCTGGGCTATCATCCTCAATGTCGTCAGGTTCATAGCCTAGACGGGCGGCCCTGGCCAGAGCATTGATGAGTGGCTTGGCGTCAATCGTTGGCAGCCGCCTCTCCAGGGCTGCATCAAGGAAGCGGTTGCTGGCCTTTTGCAGAATGACGTCTGTTAGTGAATCAATGTCGGCAGCAGTCAGATGCTCCATCAGCTCGTTCTTTGCAACGCTGGTCAGCTGCGACCCGAAGTCTTTCATTGTCTGGCGGACAACGTCTGGCTCAGCATTGCACACCATAGCGCTGAGCTGTTTTGTTAGTGTTTGATACAGTGATGGGTAGGATAGAGAAGGAAAAGAAGGACTAACAATAAAACCCTGGTTAAACACGGATCCGAGAAGAACCTTTCGCCAGTTCTCACGAATGGCCGCTCGAGCACTTTCGGGCAAACTCTGCTGAATGGCAAAATAAATACGGAAGTAGTCGTCCCGGAACTTGACGTTTGCGATGCTGTGATCTGGCCCTGGTGACGGAATAGAAATACCCCCTCGGGGGTCATCAGGTTCCAGGGCCTGTGTAGACGTTTTTGGTGTTGCCGGACGTGCTGCTTGACGCGGGTTCACGATGCCAGCATGCCGGGGTAGCATTGGGTCAGCTGGGCGCGCACCTCGCTGGCCATATGGCGTCGTCTGCCGTGGTTGAGCAGATGGCACGCTGCCTTGCCGAGCTGGCATAGCAGCGGACGGCAATTGTGTCGCCGCCGTTGGCCTTGGCGTTCCATCAGCAGTCCGGTTGAGAGCAGCTGTAGGGACGGGGCTAGGTGTACCGGAGTGGTATGGCGGTGGGCGGAATCCTGTGGCAGGAGAGGATCTTGCTTGGTTTACGGACGACGAGGATGCTGGTCGTCCAGGATGTGATACCAGGCCGGGAGTTGATACCGGCACTGGAGGAGCGGCTGTCGGCACGGCTGAAGCGGGGTGACCATTCGCGTGCAGTGAGGAACCTGGGGCCGGTATGGCTGATGCCGCTGAAGTGGGCGAGTTGGACGCCATTGTGAAAATGGTGCAGGACTATTGCTTGTCCGTGCGGGAGCACAGATACTTGATCCCCTGCTCCCGTTGAGCTCGTCACTGAGTGGTAGCGCAGGAGCCCGACAACGAGCGGGAGCAGCGACAAGCCTAGTGTCGCACAAGACGGTTCGTCGGAACACAGATACAAAGACGATGCCTAAGGATGCTCCAAAGACGAGTGGTAAGGCGAGATGTAAAGCTGTGTGCGAAAAGAACGGCGCGTCCCAATTGAGAAGACGCGTCAATCTGCAGGCGCTGGGATAGTGCAGCCGAGGCAGGTACGCACTGTAAAGGGAAGGCTCGACGGGGAGATATCAACTCAGAAGTCAAAGCTGCTTAAATAGTGATATTTAGAGAGACGACAACGTAGAACATACAGTACTTCCAGGTGCGGTAGCAAAATAATGACTGATTCACAGCCTCGCGATGGTAAAAATGGACGTGTGCCCCGGAAGTAAAGGCGCCGCTAAGATGGTGGCGGCGAAGTACCGTTATAAGGGGGGAGACGCATGCAGTTGGCAACGGCAATTGTATGAAGATAATTGATGCTTCGGTGAAAGGAAGGAGACGATGCGGCAACGATGGAAGGCGCAAACGACCATACGATATGTTGCGAAGATGCACGCGTAAAGTGAATGGGGCGGTAAGTAAAAAAGTACGGAGAAAAAGGGAAAAAAAAAAAAGTAAAAAGTAAACCCAAGCTAAGTAAAAATGGGTAGAAAGAAATGATAACGGCGCTAGACGGAAAGTAAATGAGCTTAGAGGGTAAAGTGAGATGGTGACCATGGATATAGTGAATACTTGGTGAGAAATTAGCGAGTAATTAGTAAGGAGTTAGTGAGTTAATGAAGTGGCTAGCGTACTAGACGGCAAGAGAATATACGACTCAGGTGATAGTAAAAGTGGATCATTACTATTTCTGCGTGGTTATGCCTAACCTGTTTCATGGTAATTATGCGGCCGGCCCACCTAGATATATGATTGGGTCACAATTATTAATATTACGGTATCTAAGAATGGACTCAAGTGGCATTTTACGTCCATATATTACGGTAAATAAAACAATGTAGCAGTGGCGGATAATAAATTGATTTCCACCGAAATATATTTATCACTCTCAAACTATCCCATAAACGCCAAAATATTACCTTTTTATGGGGCTTTGTTTACTTCTCAATACTCGATCTCACATGATCATCATCTCTTCATGTAATGGTGGTTTTCTAGGGGATGCACTGAGAAGGCAATAACGTAGAATAGTCAAGAGAGAAAACGATATATCGGAATAGTAGTACTAAAGGTAGGTGGTAAATTGTACGAAGTCTAATCCTTACCGTCTCAGAAGAAGAGAGCGGACGGATGGGAGGGATATATACCAAGTCCGTAGAATCCCCGCGGATTACTTTGGGCTACCCCGCGCGGGGTCGCCCTTCGTCCTTAGGGCTTTACCTGACCGCTTATCTCTGTATAAGAAGTAAGGAGAGAAGAAGAGAGAGGGATGCGCTGGTCATAGAGTCTGGGTAGGCCCCGTGGAATCTTTGGGCGTAGCTTAATTAGAAGAGGTGGGGCCCCGTATTAGCGTTAACTAAATCCGGCGTTTTAGTAATAAAAGTGGGGCCCGTAGACGACCCGTGGATTTTACGGTTTTTGTTTACTTATTAATATATCGTAATAATTATCCTTTTTTAATACGAGACGTCCCGACTCGCGAAAAGAAAATAAATATAAAGAAAACTTTTATAGGCGAAACTTTAACGATTAAAAAATAAAAACCTTTTAAAAAAAAAATATAAATTAATTAAATGGTAAGGTAAAAAAGAGAGTAAAACACTTACCCGTAAAATTTTTATAAATATTTAATAAATTATAAATAAAAAAAAAATAAAAGTAAAGTAAAAAAACGTAATATAATAAGCTATAAAGGTCGAATTTTAAATATTACTTTATATATTTTATAACCTAAAGTTCTTATTATTATTCTACTTTTATAACCATATCGTTAATAACTTTAACGATAACGAAACCATAATAAGTCCGCGTAAAATGTCCGGGGTATCCACGGTATATATTAATAATATAGTATACATCTTTTCGCGTAACGCGCGCGCGCGTTTACGTATACGATCGTAAAGACGACGCGGTAAAGGAGGAGGCATTAACGGTAATGCTCTTCGCCTCGCTTAAGGAGACGCCCGTTCCCGAGTAGTAAGGGGGAGATTAAGCCGGTAAGGGTGGTGACTTTACCGACTCGTTTAAAGATCCCGAGGCTATTCCCGGGCTAGTTAAATTAGCTTTAAATCCGGATAATAAAAGTAAAATCCCCGTTAACTCTCCGGATATAATTATAACGCCCTTTATTAAAAATATATCTTTAAACTTTAAAGCTCGCTCGGGCGTAATTAATAATAATGACGACGAGTTTATTATAGTAGAGGAGGTATACGGAGAGGAAGAGGAGGATTAAATAAAAGGGGTAAAGAAGAAAGAGGACGAGGCGCCTCGTTTAAAGTATAACGGCCTTTTTTAAAGCGACGACGATAACGACGACTACCGGCTACTTTAAAACGACGACGACGATAAAAATAACGATAATATTACCCCGGCTCCCGCGCTTATACCCGTAGCCGTTATAACGTTACCCCCGGCCGTATTACCCTTTACCCCTTTATTTACGCCCGCCCTTACCTTTATAGTAGCCTTTATAATTAGTACGTTATTCGTTTTTAAAGAGTTACGCGCGTTACCGTACGGCCGGTGTTTCCGGTAGTTTAGTATTAACGTTAAGCTTTTAACCCTCGCCCTTTATACGTTTTCCGCCGGCTTTATCCGGTGCGAGTATTCGTCGTACCGTAAAAAAAGTAATTACCGCCTGTTACCCGCTTTTATTACGGGAGACCTTTAAGCTTTTTTAATAGTAATAAAGGCCGTATTAGCCCGGCCCGCCTTTACGGAGGACGAGGCTTTAAACGTTGCCTTACGGTAGTGCGGGCACGCTTTACGGTTAGTTATAAATGGTTACCGTAAATTATTTAAGCTTATAAGGTTTAAAATTAACTCGGTACGTTAAAAAATTAAAATAATAAATAAAAAGAGACTAATTAAGATAAGTTAAAAAGGCCGTATACGAGTATAGTATAGCCCTTACCCGTGCTACGGTAGCGCCGGCCGTCGTAAGCCGGTAATACTTATTACGTTTACGCCCGGAGGACGTTAGGTTTAAGGCCGTGCGGGCTTAACTACGGCTAACTTAAAAGGTAGTAGAGGACCGGTCGGCGGACCTTTTATAATAATCGGAGGTAGAGGCTTTTCGGGGCGAGGTAAAATAAGCCTTTAAAGCTTAATTAACTTTCTTTTTCCTCCCTCTTTTAACTTTTTTATCTTCGTAAATTATTACCGCTTTTAATACGTATACGTTTTTTTTTAACACTTATTAATTATATTCCGTAAACTAACTTATTTATTTAATTAAAAAGAAGACCTCTCCGCGCGCCGTCTTTTTATCGATAATTTTTTCGACTTCTTACTTATTAAGGTTATCTTTTAAATTAAACATCGGTAGACTTTTTTAAGAATTAACGGGGTCTTTTTAACGAGCTATAAATAGTTTAAGTAGCGATACCGGGAAGATATTATAAAGACGACTATATTATTCCGGGAAAGCGATTCGGTACGCCTGCCTTTTAATCTAGTTTAGTACGCGGAAAGGCTTTATAAACTTCGGTGTTAACTTCTTTTAAGGCACCTTTAAGCGAATGTTCTTAATCGATAATATTACTAGGTCGCTTTTAACGAAGTTAATTTTTTTATATTTTTTATCGTAGTGCACTTTTTAGTGCTTTTAGGCTTTTAAGATCTTTTTCCGCGTTTCTTCCCGTAAGGCTTTAAGTTTACGGACTCGTTGATTAACGGCGGGTACCCTCTTTATTCGTGAGCCGTCCTTAGCGATTAAGGTGAAGTTTAAGTTATAACTTATTAAAAACTTATATAGCGATATTTTCGTTAACGCGTTAATAATATTATTTATTAAAAACTATACTAAAAGTAAAAAAGAGGGTTAAAAGTATTAATTATTATTTATAAAAAAACGTAAGTATTATTTTAATATTTAATTTACCCTCTCCGTTTAATCGTTAATTTATAAATAAAAGGTTATTAATAACCTTTTTTTAATTTATATTAAGTAATAAACTTCTTTTTAGTAAGTATTAATAAAGAGAGAATTACGGTTAAAAATAATTTTACGGGGTAAATTAAACTTTATTTAAACCTTTCGATATAATAGCTTTTTTAACTTAACGGCCGTTAAAGTTATCGTCGTAAGTAAGAATAAATAATACTTCGTTAATCAGTCGATAACGATTAAGATAATATCTTCGTCTTACTTCTTATTAAACGTAAGAGGCAGTTTAATAATAAAGTTTATCGAAATTTTTTTTTACGGGCGGTTCGGTATTAGCAGAGGTTAAAGTAGTCCGTAGGGACGGTGTCGCCTCGCCTTTAATTCTTAATAAATCGTATACGATTCGACGTATTTCGTTACGTCCTTTACTATTCTTCTTTATTTAAACTTATATTTAAGGGAAGTTAACGTACGCCCCTTATTAAAGTAACTAATATATAGGTCGTTATAATATGCCTTTATAAGCTCTCGCCGAAACGTAGCCTTTTTCAAGATATATATATAGCCCTTTTTACGAAAAAGCTTATTATTATTAAAAAATTAAGCTTTATACTTAAACGTAGTATTTTTACTTTTTAAAGTAAGCGGACTTACGCTTTTAAGCTTTAACTTTTATTACCCTTTAAAGACAATTAATATTACCCTTTAATACTCGAGATTTATACTTTAAATACTCTTAATTAAAAAGCGTAAGTCTTTAAAGAAATCGAGAACTAAAAAAGACTCGGTAATTACTATTATCGCGGCGATTATAACCGGTAATAGTTACTTTAAAAGTCTCCCTTATTACCGCTTACGCATACCCGCTTCCGCGTCCGGAGAGGCTACGTAACCCAAAAAGCTATTACTCTTTAAATTACGACCGTGGTTTATAATAAAAAAGGACGTTACGCGCACTTATTTAAAGGCTTTAACGTTTAACGAGAAGGGAGATTAAACGTTTTCCGTAAAGTCCGGGGAATCCTCGAGGAGACTTTAAAGATACCCCGACTTAAAAGTTAATACCGTTTATATAACCTTTAGTTTACGTTTTAAGTTTAATAGTATGTCTCGTACGTTTAATCTTTTTATATAGTTTAAACGTTATAAGGGTTTATTAACCGGGTTACTCGATCCGGGCCGGTGTTTAATGTTAAATTTAAAAGGAGTTAACTTTATAATTTAACGGGCTTATTTATTATTTAATTTAAGTTATTTAATAAGTTATTAAAGGTTAAAGTAATCCGTGAAGACTTTTACGCTTTAAAGAGCGTTATCGAGGTAGTGTCGCTACTCCTCGAAGGACGTTATAATAGTAAATAACTTTTTATCTTTTGTCGAGTAATTTAACTCCGTAACTTAAAACTTACGCGATTAAAAAGTAATAGAATGCTATAAACTATCTTTAAAGAGTTAAGAAAGAATACTTATTATAACGAATTTAAATATATTAGTCTTTACCCGTAAGAGGAGACGCGGGTTAAAGTGTCGAAGTAAAAGAGCCTCGAAAAACGTTTGTTTTAAGGCGATAAAGGCGGTTTATTAAAGTATACTTTATTTTACGAGCTTAAGCTTTTTCTTTTTTATTATTTTTTTTAGTAAGTTACTAATCTGGGCCGCGTAATAAGAATATTTTTTGTTAAAATGGTGGTAA